>CM029018.1:66675964-66997677 GCA_016801055.1 Panax notoginseng | reverse complement strand
TGTTATTTGGAAGTAGTGCGAGGCCTCGTTCGCACCTATATACACAGGGTTTGAATTTATGTAAAAATTTAATTTTAAGCAAGATATGGCAGTGATATTTTATAAAAGAGGTTTTTCAAACCCTGATGCTCAATAGTAATTGAGACCTTTTGCACTACCATTTTATTAAGTGCTCTCGGCTAGATTGATTTTATTTTACAGATGCGAGGCATCTGTACGAAAATAATTTATAAAATAATGCCGACTTCCTCATGGGTATAGAAACCATCTGAGGAAATTCAGACATTGCAGAATAATTTACAAGCTGCTTACAGCTGAAAAATGTCAATCACAGGAACCGAATCTAGATCCAATGAGTTAAATCTGTGATCACATGATTCCTAGGCGCACATGATACCGCAATTTGTATAAAAGCAGTAAGCAGGTATATATATAAAAGCTGTAAATATATATATACAGACATGATCACCAACCACGAAGCACCTCCATGGGGGATCAAAAATGTAAATAAAGCTGTAAAAGCTATCAACCGCCACGGAGGAAACTCCAGGCGGGACGAAACATAAATAAAGTTGTAAATACGGTCAACCGCCACGGAGGGAACTCCAGGCGGGACGAAATGTAAATAAAGCTGTAAAAGCGATCAACCACCACGGAAAACTCCAGGTGGGATGAATATATATATATATATATATATATATATATATATATATATATATATATATATATATATATATATATATATATAATATATATATATAAGCGAGTAAACGCACCGAATATAAAATCCAGGCTCATCGAACAGAGTCCGACAACAATTCATATATATAAGTATATATATATATATATATATAATATATATATATATATATATAATATATATTAATATATATATATATATAAGCGGTAAACGTACCAGACCGAAATCTAGGCTCATCGAACAAAGTTCGACACACATATATAATATATATATATATATATATATATATATATATATATAATATATGTATATACAGACTGAAATAAAACCACGGACAGAAGTCTGGGCAAACGCACGCAACACGACTCTCAACGTGAAGAAGGGTGTGTGCAGAGATGAAGAGAAAGACTCTAAAGTGTGTGAGAAGGTTTATAGTGGGCTGCCAAAGAAGACTTCTATATCTTTAAAGTGGGTAAACACTGGCTTTTGTAGGTACAAAAGTAGCTGTATATGAGCTCACAGGTGTTTAAAATGAGAAAGTACACTGTATTGGGTGAGTGCAGAGCAAATTGGGCAGGGCTTCCTCGCCATTTTTTCTTACAAAATGGGCACCACCAAGCCCTCTATTTATAGAGGCTGGAGCTGCAGGTGTACCTGCGACTGAGCCGCAGGTGTACCAGAGGCAACTCGGGTGGGCCCGGGTTTCTAGAGTCAGGTCGTCTCGTAGTTCGTGCACTCGGACACTATAATGTCCGCTCAAACATTCAGAAGTGCAATCCGGGCATCCGATTGAGGTATACAGGACCTATTTCGGACCACCGTTGTCAAGAGTTGTACAATGTCATGGGATTAGAGTTTGTACGAAGTCATTGAAGATGGGACGATGCCCTCCGGTCTTCAAGCTTCAAATTCTATCCGTTACCCCGCACAATAGTCACTCGGGATTGGTTCTCCTTGAGTCTTGTGGGACATCGTTGTGTAGAGATATGTGTATGAAATGTTGAGACGGCGTGGCATGGCATCGTGTTGGCGAGATGACGATGTTGCCCCTTACCGGTGTTATCACTGGTTTGGGCTGATAAAGCAGACGTTGCTCAGGGCTTCGCTGAGATTGGACTGCTGTAATTGTTGAAGATCCTCAGTGTCATATTTGAGGTATGCCTGTCCTCTCAGTGTTATCTCCGGGTTGGTACGAACTATCTCGTTGTGATCGCTGAGATTGAAGCTGGTTGCATTTGAAACAAGTATTTTCGGGTTATCGTCGAAACTGCATTCCTTGGGGTTATCACCAAGGTTGGTGGCTATTCCCATGGTTGGGACTGAGACTGGATATCTCAGGATTATTTCTAAGATTAATCGGTCTTCTCCGGTGCGTGTTCCAGTATTGGATCTTCACACCTCGGGTTACATCTGAGGTTGGATTTGTCACTCCCAGTGTGTGTTCCGGGGTTGATGTTGAACTTCCGATAGTATCCGGAAAGATATGGATTGTCTTTCAGGGTTCCCTCTTGAAAGACGAATCTGTCCTCCTGCAATATTAGTGACAGGTGTACAAAAAATTTCGAGTGTCTACATTGTTCATACTAGTTCGCAATTATATTGTAGAATTGTAGCCATCTTTTGTTTAATTCTTTCAATCATAATATATCCTTAATTTATTGAACTTGAACTTGCTGGGCAAACTTATTGCTCACCCTTGCTATATCATGATAAACATTGCAGATAAGGCAAATACGTTCACGTACAAGAAAAGGTTAAAGCTAAGTTTAGCTTGGGATAATATGTGCAGCTAAATTGTAATAATATAGTATGATAATAATGTTATATGGTAGACATGTTATGAATTGTGTATAAGATAAGGCTACTCGACCTTGGGAAATAGTGTGTAAAGTTAATTTTATAAACAATTTATGTTTATATCTTCTACAATAGTTATAGAATGATTGTACCAGATCTGTGGTGATTTAGGACCCAGATTTAGGGCTGTCACAGTAGAGACTTTACAATCGAAGAGACAGAGGGCTTCTTTGACTTATGACTGTGTTTTCTCTACTTAAGCAGCTGAGAGATGGTAGCTTTGTCTTTATCTTCTTCAGACTGTTGTTCTTTCCTTTTCAAGTTCCTCAGAGTTTCAGTTCCAGAACACACTTGAGGTACATTAGTAGTTGAACCTTGAGGCTCCTCTGCCATTTTGAACCTTCATTTTCTCTTACCCTTGCTTTTTCTGAACAAGGCAATGGGTTCCTCTTTGTTGATTTCTTCTTCTTCAGTTTCCTTTAGAACTGACATATTCCTTAGAATCCCGGTCTCCCTTGCATCACCTGTTCTTCCACTGACTCAAACATCATCCTGACATTTTCTACTGGATTTCTTTTCCAGTTCTCAAACAGCTGCTGGGTCATCCTTCTTTTTGGATTTATGGATTCTCTTTCATCATCCCCAATCTTATCTCCCAGTGCTGACTGTAGGATGATGCTTATAAATCGCCCGTAGAGCATTTTTCCAGAGCTCTTTGACTTCTTCGAACTGAGTATCCATTTCCCAATTCAGTCGATGAGTAGGGCTCTATAGTTGAGTTGAATCCCACAACTGATTGTTGTCAAGAGCTTAAGTTGCATTTCGTTCATAGAGTCATGGCCAAAGCTCTTGCAGCATGTGTATTTCCCAATAATGTCTGCCAAAAACTCATACCTTTGGGGGAAACTCTTTCTTTTTGTACCTTTGACAGTTGGAAACTTCTTGTGAGGCATTTTCTTCAGTCCTTCATGAAAATTGATGCCCTCCATAAAAAAAAATCCTTTCGATTTGAAACCTAGGGCTAGGTTTATATCCTCAGCTTTGAGCTTAACTTCTACATCCTTGACCCTTATGGTGATAACATCATTCTTAAACATTCCATTTCTGTAGAACTCTTTTACCAGCTTAGGGTAGATCCACGTGCTGGTACCCAGAGCCTCTTCAAGACCAGCTTTCTTCAATAGAGCTTGAATCTTATGGAATTAAGAGTCAGCGGTCTTGAACTCATGGAAGCACAGTCTGTAACCATTGATAACATTTGAAGTCGTCATTGATCTTTTTGTACTGAGGTTGATTGAGCTTTTTAGAAAGCTAGGGTTTCTTCTTGTAAAGAGAGAGGGAGAACGAGGAATGAGCTTTTTGAACTTTTGATTTCAAAAATATATTTTCAAATTGTACTTGTAACTTCCCTCCTCTCGATCTGCTAAGTGGGGCATGTGTCAATTTCTGCTTGGCTCCACAAATTTAATTGATGTGGAATATACTGATTTGCTCTTAGCTCCTCCTGAGCTAATGTTTCCCTTGGGAGGACTACGATCGTCGAGGTAGCACTACGGTCGTTAAGGCGGTCTTTTACGATCGTTGAGTCTGCACTACGATCGTTGAGTCCACTGCTGAGTCTGCTCTACGAATGTTGTCTGCCCTGGTCCTTGTGATAAATTTTGACTAAGTATTTCTTCTGAATCAAGGTAGCTCAGGAAGGGCCAATCTCTTAGAAGGATCTAAGGATCAGGTTTGTCCCTGAGGGGCTTGATAGATAGAGTGCTTGAATTTGTTGAAGATGCTTTCATCACAGGATACTTCGTTGTCGTGTTTAGACAGCTCTATAATCGTGAACTTTCTTTATTCATCTCTACGATTTTGAACATAGCCTTTATATCTGCATGGTTAGCATAAACTAGAGCATAGATTTTAAGGTTGTAGACTTAGCATGCCTAACTCACTTATCAGTTTATTAAATCTGGATTCATCTAGAGGCTTTGTAAAGACATCAGCTAGTTGATTTTCAGTAGGGATATATTGTAAAGATATGGTTCCATTTTACTCATGATCCCTAATAAAATGATATCTTATTTCTATATGCTTAGTCCTAGAATACATGACATGATTGTGTGTTATTGCTATGGCACTTGTGTTATCACTGTGAACAGGTATAGATTTGAATTCAAACCTATAGTCTGCTAGCTGATTTTTCATCCATAAGATTTGAGCACAACAGCTGCCAGCAGCAATGTATTCAGCTTCTGCAGTTGAAGTAGATACTGAGTTTTGCTTCTTGCTAAACCAGGACACAAGTCTGTTTCTAGCAACTGACAGGTGCCACTGGCACTTTTTCTGTCTATTTTGCAACCTGCAAAGTCAGCTTCTGTATATCATGTTAGTTCAAAGGAGGAATCCTTGGGATACCAAAGTCCCAAGTGAGATGTACCCTTGAGATACCTAAAAATCATTTTTACTGTAATTAAGTGTGACTCCTAGGATTAGCTTGAAATCTAGCACATATGCATTTTGCAAACATTATGTTTGGTCTACTGGCAGTTAGATATAGAAGAGAACCAATCATACCTCTGTATTGAGTTATATCAATACTTTTACCTTTTTTATCTTTGTCAAGCTTGGTTGCTGGAGCAATTGGGATTTTCATGGGAGAGACTGATTCCATGCCATACTTTTTAAGTAAGTCTTTAACGTACTTGGCTTGGTTTATGAAGATTCATTCATCAGTCTGCTTTACTTGCAATCCAAGAAAGAAGTTCAGCTCACCCATCATGCTCATTTCGAACTTGCTCTGCATAAGCTTGGCAAATCTCTTACACAATTTTTCATCATTAGAGCCAAAGATAATTTTATTAACATATATTTGAACCAATAAGATTTTGTCTTTATGCTTTCTAAGAAATAATATGGTATCTACTCTACCTCTAGTGAACCCCTTTTCAATAAGAAAGCTAGTTAGTCTTTCATACCATGCTCTAGGTTCTTATTTAAGACCATATAAGGCTTTGTCTAATCTATAGACATAATTAAAGAGAGATGGATTGATGAAACCTGGAGGTTGCTCTACATATACTTCTTCTTGAAGTTCACCATTCAGGAATTCACTTTTGACATCCATCTGCAAGACTTTGAATTTCATGTGAGCAGCAAAGGCAATGAATATTATGATGACTTCTAAACTGGCAACAGGTGAAAAGGTCTCATTGTAGTTAATGCTTTCTTCCTGAGAGTAACCCTTGGCCACTAGTCTTGCCTTATTCCTGGTTATTACTCCATCTTCATCCATCTTGTTTCTGAAGACCCACTTGGTCCCAATGACATGATGACTCTTTGGTCTTGGAACTAATCTCCATACTTTACTTCTTTCAAACTGATTTAGTTCTTCCTGCATGGCTTCTATCGAACTGGAGTCTTCTATAGCATCTTCTATTTTCTTGGGTTCCATTTGTGACAGAAAGCTCAGATAGAAACATTCATTTTGGGTTACGGCTCTTGTTTTCACTCTTGCATTTGGGTCTCCAATGATTAAGTCTTGAGTGTGATCTCTTGCCCATCTACTTTCTGTTAGAACATATGTCCTGATGCCTTCTTGTCTGAGACCTTCAAGATCAATTTCTACTTCTTGATGTGGAGGTTTGTTGTCTTGTGTAGACCTCTCCATGATCTCATTTCCTTGCTCAATGATTTCATTGTCTGGAATTACGATCGTGGCGTTGAGCTCGACGACCTCGTTCATAGTGTTTGAAATGTCTTTCGTAATGTCTTGAGACACTATTTTGTCCAAGTCTATTTCATCAAAGATGATGTGAATCGAGACTTCTACACTCAACGTTTTCTTGTTGAACACTCTATAGGCCTTACTGTCTGTGGCATATCCAAGAAAGATTCCTTCGTCTTACTTGAGTTAGAACTTTGTCAGATACTGCTTCCCATTGTTGAGAATGTAGCATGCACAGCCGAATACATGGAAGTAGCTAACGTTTGGTTTTCTTCTTTTCCAAAGTTCATAGGGAGTTTTCTTTATCGTAGAGTATATCAGTGATCTGTTCTGAGTATAACATACAGTGTTGACAGCTTCTGCCCAGAAGTATTCAGGCAGATGGGCTGCTGCTAGTAGAGTTCTTCTAGCCTCTATCAACGTTCTATTCTTTCTCTCAGCTACTCCATTTTGTTGAGGAGTTCGTGGAGCTGAGAAGTTGTGACTGATGCCATTGTGTGTGCAGAACTGGTATATCTCAGAGAAGTTGAATTCTCTACCATGATCACTCCGTATAGCCTTGATTTTCTCCCCTTTCTCGTTCATCACTAGTATGAACATCTTGATTAGTTGGGAGTTCATTTCATCTTTTGAGTTTAGAAAGAACACCCATGTGAATATGGTGTAATCATCCACTATGACTAGTGAGTACCTTTTCCCTCCAAGGCTTGTTGCTAGAATTGGTCCGAATAGATCCATGTGAAGCAGCTGCAGAGGCTTGTCAATTGAGTTGGCAGTTTTGCTCTTAAATGAGCTTCTAGTCTGCTTTCCAAGCTGACAGACATTGCACGACCTTTCTTTGACGAAGCTGAACTTGGGTAAGCCTGCAACTAGATCTTTTGAGGCCAGTTTAGACATGATTTTGAAGTTGAGATGAGACAGTCTTCTATGCCATAGCCATCTCATTTCTTCAGATGCTTTAGCCATAAAGCATATCTTCTCGTTCGAGCTTAGTTGGCCAAGATTTACAGTGTAGACATTTTCTTCACTTATTTCGGTAAGCTTTATAGCGGATGTCTTTAGATCTCTGACTTGACATTAATTATTGAGGAATGTGACTTGATGACCCTTGTCGCAGAGTTGTCTTATGCTCAGAAGATTGTGTTGTAGTCCTTCCACATAGGCTACTTTACTAAAGGACACTGCACCCTTCCCAGCTGAGCCATATCCTCTTGTCTTGCCAGAGGCATTGTCTCCAAAGATGGCTGAAGGACCATAGTTCTCTATGTAGTTAGACAGAAGGGCTTTATTCCCAGTCATGTGCCTTGAGCATCCACTATCCAGATACCAGGTTGTGATTGTGGAGCTATGTTCCTGTGGTAATATTAAACTTTCATTTTGGTACCCATACTTGCATGGGTAGGCTTTGTTAGTACCCTTGGGAACCCAAATCTGCTTGATTTTGGGTTTTACATGCATAGGATTATGATAGCACATTGCAGCCTTATGGCCAACCTTATTGCATACAAAACATCTAATATAATGCATGCTTGTGTGTGTATGTGGATTCTTCCTCCATTTGGACTTATGTGGGTTCTCAGCCATCCTTCTTTTAAACTAGTTCTCCTTCTTCCATGTATCTTTTGTTTCATGATTTGTGAGGAGTGTACCTTTCCTCTACTGTTCCTTCCCAGTTGGCTCGTGGAATTGATTTTACTCGACTCTACGATCCTTCGAGGTTGGAAAGTAGTGGCTAGGTTACTTTTCTCTTTTCTGAAACCCAAGCCAAGATGAGATCCTTTATTCCTTAGAATAAGGATTGAATCAGAAGAGTAGGGTTGTACTGGTTCTTCCTTCTATGAGGATTTCACAAATATAATGCTTCTACTAAAACTTAGAGCATTACTAGGGCTAGTTTCCTTTATCTTTTCCATATATGGCTCTGAGGTGGATTCCCCAAAGCCTAAACATGTTCTGTCAGATGCATTTCTCTGAATGGAGATCAGAGAGTCCATGGATGAAGTGGAGTTATTCTATGTAGAGATTGTCCTTTCTAGTTCCTCAATTTTAGATGTTAGACTTGACTCTCTTTATGCATTGAGCTCATTAGTCTGTTTTAAGAGCTTATTCTCATCTTCAAACTTGGAGAGAGAGTCAGTACTTAGAAGGGTTGTTTCTAGTTCTTCCTGAACTTTCTCTTTCTCCTTTTGAAGAAGTGAATAATCTTTAGACAGAACTCTGAACCATTTCATGTACTGATGCAGATTAGATGTTATGCCATGTAGTGTAGTTCTTAAATCATCAATGTCTACATCATGAGAGTTAAATTCAAATACCTCATCTATACGTACTTCATGAATGTTAGAGTTCTTTTTATCCTTTGCATGCTTGGCCATCAGGCAAAGAATTGCCATTTGAGGATCTTCATCATCTCCAGATTCGGGAGTTGAGTCGTTATCTGAGTCACTCCACGATCCTCCAGCTACAAGACCTTTGTCTTTCTTCTGAGGCCTTTTGTTGCCTTTGAATTCCTTCTTTGAATTTGATTTCTTCTTCAGTTCTTCTCTCAGAGGTTTGTTGCAGTTTGCAATGAAATGGCCAGGCTTCTTGCAATTGTAGCATAGGTCATTTATCTGCTCCTGGCTGCTGTAGTTGTTGACTTTCTTTGGTTTCCTGATTCTGCCTTGACTCATGAACCTTCTGAGTCTTTTCACCAGCATTGTAAAGTCCTCATCATTATCTTCATCATGGTCAGAGTTATTTTCAGTATTGGCTTTAGAGATGTTGTCAGTTGCTTTGAGAGCAACCCCTTTATCCTTCTTTCTTCCTTCAGATAGAGTTTCTGCTCATTAAGTCAGCTCCAGTTCATATGTAAAAGGTTGCCATATAACTGTTGAACGGTCATTTCATAAAGATTCTTTGATTCTCTGATGGCAGTGGTTTTGGCATCCCACTTGCTAGGTAAAGCTCTCATGAACTTTATGATTAGATCTTTATTTGGATAGATCTTTCCATAGGCTCGGAGAGAGTTGAGCAGTACATTGAATCTTTCGTAGGTGGAAGTAACATTTTCTCCTTGAACGTGTGCAAACATCTCATATTGCTAAGTCAGGAGAGATTGCTTGTTTTCTCTGACTTCTTCTGTTCCTTCATGCATGATGAGTAATGCTTCCCATACCTCCTTTGTTGTCTTATTATTAACCACATTCTCGAACAGATCATCTTCTAAAGATTGGAACAAAATATTCTTGGCCTTTTTGTCGAGTTGAACAACTTTCTTTTCGTTGTCTGTCCATTCTTCTTTGACCTTGATCTGAATTATGTTCGGGTCGTCTGTAGTTGGTGCAAGCTTTGTAGGAACGTAGGGCCCATTATGAACAGTTTCAAATAGATCTTCATCTATTGAATCCATGTATACTTGCATACAAACTTTCTAGTTGGTGAATTTGTCTTTGTTGCACATAGGTGGCTTGCTGCATCCTCCAGTCTTTGATTCGCTTATCAGATGTGCCATTGGATCTATTTAAGCTTTGTAGGCTACTTGATAGAACCTGCTCTGATACCAATTGTTAGTTCCCAGAGGCACAATAGTTATCTAGAAGGGGGGATTGAATAGATATTTTAAATTCTTTTCGAAATACTTTGTTAGTTTTGATAATAATTTAAACACAGCGGAATTAAGATTTGTTTGTTCTCCCTTTAAGATATAGTGAGTTAATAAGAGTGAGGCAGTTATGACAGTTATAGCAGTTATAATAAGAATGTAAAAGACACATCAATTTTAAGTTGTTCAGACCACTTAAAGCTCCTAGTCCACTCTTCTACTCCTCAAGTAGGAAATCCACTAAGGATATCTTTACACTTTCTGAATCTCACAGATTCCTTCAAGACCAGCAGTCTTGGCACTTCTCAGTTCACTTTTGAACTCTTCAAGTCCAGTAGACTTGGTTCTTCACAGTTCACTTAGAACTCTTCAAGTCCTTCTAACTTGGAACTTCTTACATTACTTGATAGTAGTTGATGAGTTCTTGAATGGTGCTACTCAGTTACCGTTAAGCTCTTGTTCGAAAGAACTGAGTAGCTGAGAAAGCTTTCTTTTTTCGGATCGTGGAGTTGAGCGTTGAGTGTTCTTCAGCGTTTTTGTTCAGTGCTTGCTTGCTTGTATCATCTGCTGATGTTTTGCATATATGAGGTCTTTGAAATGTATCCGTTGAAGACATCCGTTGAAACATTAAATGCATTTGACATTTCTGAGCTTTGATGGAGACTTTTTACACATCTTCTGATTAGCAGTCAGGCTCACTGACACAGTAGACTGCTATCTCACCTAACACCTTAAAAGGTGTTTTCTGCTGACCCATAGTACTTTCCTTAGCTTCTTTAATATGTTTCTTTGTTGTATACTAAGGATAACTGTTTGTGTCATTGGGACTGCCAAGAACTTCAACGTTTATAATCCGTTCCACATTTGTTAGGATTTATTCTTAACCAAATGGGCAAGGCTCGATGCTTCTGATACAGACAAATGATGCTCTATGATTCTAATCGTGGTGTCTAGCCACCTTGGTGCTTGATCCGATACTAGAAAACGAGAACACTATGATTTCTCTTAAGTACTGGCACATTACGATCTTCACTTGCTTGATTTGTAGACTCTATATTTTCGAGAGCACACTACGATCTCTGAGTTGGCTCGGCAAATGTTTGGACCACTCTACGATCCCGGGAGAGGCCCTCCAAAGCGGACACACTACGATTCTTGATGCTCTACGATTCTGCCTTGGCTACTGCAATCTCTTGATCAACTCGATAGACTACGATTCTGTTGAAGCCTATCTATTACATCTCAAGACATAGATTAACCTAACAGCTTTGACTTTTTCATATATACATTCATTTACAGAATGATAAACATTAAAAGCTTAGATCAACCTAACAGATTTGATCTACCACTAAGTCCTTGTACATAAATGCCTTGAAGGACTTTACATATAATCATGAATATTCACTTTCAACATCAAATTTATATATGCAATCTCCCAACAAGGTCTACTAAAGCCATAACATAAGATAGAAACAGGACCCCCAAACTTGAAACAAACGATTCCCTCATAGGTTAAAATATGCATAAATCAAAATGGAAGGCTTCCCTGAGGCACAATCAAGCTATGTCATCGCGATCCACATCCTCGGCGGGAGATGGAGGTGGGTATGGTGGAAAAATAAGAGATGCGGGGAACTGGTATGGCTCAGGTCCGGATGCAGCTCCACCAGCCGAGTAGATCTGGGTAATGGTGGTCACAAACTCTGTGTGGTACTGCATCATTATATCCTGCCTCTGAGCAACTGCATCTACTCTCCTAGTATGTCTATCCACCTTTTAATGCAGGATACTCAACGAAGCCAAGATTTTTGCCAAAGGCCCAGCTGAAGAAGAGTCCATCCCCTGCTACTTAGAAGATGGCCTAACCCGCGAAGAAGATGCAGACTGAGACACTGGCAGATAACCCTCTCCTCAGCCGTACGAATCAACTCCTTCCCAAACCTTGAAACGAGCTATGGTTGCATGATCAATGAGTGTCGTTAGTGGTTGGAGTATCTCATCTTCTCCCCGCTGCACATTCGCTAATTTACATTGCCCCGTGATCAGAGATGGGTGTGGGAGTCCTCTAGAAGTACTGCCCTTCAAAGCCTTTAAAATTGACTCCTAGATGACCAATCCAATATCTATCTTCAACCCAGTTACAATCGTGAATAACAAGAATGTCTGATCCTTGGTCACATTGCTAATGTGCCGGGTTGGCATTAAGTTGGAACAAATAAAGTTATACCATGATTTCCTGTAGAGGCTAAGTTTCGTGTGCGAGAAGCTTGTCTTTTCATTCGTAATGTACCACATCTTCCAAATAGTTCCTGGCTTACATAGCCTTGTCCAAGTCATAGATTCCAAAACTGTGTGCCAAGTAGTACCCGCTCATGTAGTTTGGAAAATGATAATAGGCATTAATGGTCTTTCTATCAAACACCACTGCCTTACCCCGAACCTGAACCACAAACTCATCCGCAACCATGGTATTATCATAGAACTTCCTGACCATAGAAATTTTTACGGACTCAGGTTGTCTTATGAAGTGGACACATTTTTGCTCGATTATTATAGCAATCATCTCCCCATCTTGCCTTAAATCAGGCCAAAGGCTCCTTTCTGGCACTGAGTTTTTGTCAGCTAACACTTGATGGTATCTGATGAGTGGGTTTTTTACCTATGAATTGGACATCTTTAGGGCATAATTCTTTGTTAACTTAAAGTATTGTTAGTGTCATTTTACTTGTTTTTATGTTTATGTTGTAGGAAACTGCTTCGGAAGGTCAAAACATAAAAAATATAGCATAGTGGCATTTCTGTAATTTCTAGAAAAGTACCCCCGTTGGGGCAGGGGTTTCCTAGTACAAAAAGCCCGCCGGGGCGGGCTTGTCGGGAAGAAAAAGGAGTTTTCAGAAATTGAGTTCAAGGAGGATTGGTTGGAGATGTTTGTTTCAATTACTTTAAGGACTCTAAAAGACACATGAAAGACATATAAAAGGAGGAGAATCACAAGGATTAAGGGGAGGATTTCATTAGATTAGATTAGGACAAAACCCTAGTTCTTATTTGATTTGGAAATTGAAGCAACTTGGAGACCATTGAAGATTCAAAGCAAGAGCAAGAAGGGAGCATAAAATCTACAGACAACAGATTCTATCTTCTTTTCTTCTTCTATCTTTGTCTTTTAATGTTAATTCAATTGTGGATTCTTGGTTTTAATTCAATAATCATGAACTAAATTCTTGTTTAAGATTACAATGGATCTTATTGTGTAGTTTATTTTAGTATGCTTCTCTATTAATTATTGTGATTATTCTTGGATTGTCTATTATGGTTTGTGCTTGTTGCTTAATTGCCTAACTAATAATTACTATTATAATCTATATGAACTCAAGAGATGGATTATAGATTTAGATATGTTCACAATAACATGTGATTGTGTTTTCTGCATGGCGTAGGAATTCATAATTTATGTCTAGGATATAGATATACCTATACATCACATGTAATCTGATAGAGAACTTGTGCTTAAAATCCTCTTTAATTATAATTCACATAGAGATATAGTGAATTAGTTAATTAGGGTGTTCTTCTTAATTCTATCACCTATGGATTTAAGTTGATTTGAGTATGATGCATTGAGAGATGGTCATATTTACTTATATGTTCTTGATTAACAATTCAGAATAATGAGCATAATTGATAAGAAGTGTATTAATTTAAGTGAAGCAAAAAGTGAAGTTGTGATCTTAAATATCCATAATCTGATTTTTAATTAGTGGTAATTAGAATTAGTTTAATTAAATATTTAATTCATAACTTTAAATTGATTGTTTAAATTAAATTAGTTTGGTTAAGAGTTAGTATTTGGTAATTTTTATTAATAATTTCTCACGGGAACGATACTCTACTTATACTTTATTACTTGTTGACCAAGTATACTTGCTTGTTGTGCATAATTAGATTTTACCTAACAAATTTTTGGCGCTGTTTTCGGGGAATTAGTTTAATATTTTTTTCCCAAAATTAGCTTCAATTAAATTAGTCTTAATTTAAACATTTCTTTTTCTTTTTGTTTAATTATCTTCCTATTTTTCTCTCTTTTAAGGTACCATGGCTACATGTAATTATCAATGGCCATATTCGAGTATGACTCAGTCAAGGGACACAAGGATTGATGGACTGAATGGAATTTTTGCATTATCAGCACAGCTTGAGACACTTTTGAGGAGGTTGGATGTTGTTGCAGCCCAACGTATTCGAAGGTTAGCGCTAGTTTGTAATTATTGTGTTGGTAATCATCCCGAGCCATCAATGCACAGTCAGTCTTGGGCCGGTACAGTATGGTGGTCACTAACTCAACAATTATGCATCTGCCAATTATTATCAAGACTGGGGGTATCCCCCGAATTCTTCATGGAGTTACAATTATGAAGACCAATACTACGCTCCAAATCCAACTAACAAACCAAGAGGAGATGACGATGAGTTAAGAAATATTGAGCCAAAATTTTCAGACAAAGGAATTAGTTAGCGTTGACCAGACAAAGTCAGGCTGAAATACTGTAAATCAAGCGCTAACTGGGAGGCAACCCAGGAATTTTTATATTTATTTGCTTTACTAGTTTATTTAGTAGATAGGAATCAAGTTGTTATATTTGATGGGTTTGATTAATGGCCACTACGACTACCCAGCCGGGGGTTTCGCTCCATGAGCTTAATTGCAGAATGTCCATTTGTCAAATCCTCAATTTTCAATCAATTAGTGCTTTTATTTTGTTAATTTTTAGGAGTTATTTGCTTTATAAGTTCTCTTATGTTCCAAAGTGCTATTCTAATCCATGTTGTTTCTCTTCATTGTAGGCATTGGAGGTTCAATGGGTATTGGGACTACACAAAAATCAAGGGAAATTTTTTTCCCAGACCGGAGCTAAGCCCACCCTGGTGGGCAAATATGGCCTTCAAACACCCGCCCCAACGGCGGTGCTCTCTATCAAAGCCCGTGTTAACTTGTTAATATTCTAACCTTATTGTTTTGATCATGGCTTGACATATTGTACTAATTTTTTTATTATGAAATTTCAAGAAGTTGATGAAAGTATAATTGTTGAAAGACTTTGAAGACTTGTGTCCTAAGAAAATAATGTAAGGTCACTGCAAATATTCAATTTTTCAATATGAGGTTCTAGGACATTTTATTTGTGCATTAAAAGTGATTAGTATTTTTGTGCATGCTTAGAGTTTTTATAATAAATTGCTAACTGATTTTATTGTCCAATTTTTAAGTGGTTAGTAGTTATATATTACCATGCATGCTAATCCTTGAAAATAGCTATCATAACTTTGATTAAACTTTTACATGTTTTACAAAATTGACATATCTATTATTGGTTACTCAAAAGGCAGTATAATATATATTTGTGTCGGTAGTTATTTAAGAGTCATGATTACTCTGTATTTACTTTAAGTGGAGCATGTTATTAGGAGTCAATATACTGCACAATTCTTGGAACTCTAAGATAATCATTATCTTGGAAAGTTGGCTTATTATACACTTGTTGATATTTACGGAACTAACACTCCTTGTAATGTTCATTGTTATTCATAAGGCAGTGTTGTTTACATTGACACTTTTCACGGAATTAATATATTTATATGCAATGTGATAAGTGGCGGCAGGTGTTATAATCTCTCAAGAAGATTACTTTTTGAAGGAGTCAAATTACTAAGATATACGCAAGAATTTCTGTCTTAGTGAATTAGTTTTTGAAAGACAAACAAATACCTTTTATATTAGAGATATTCTCGGATTTGTTTCAAACTCCTTATCCGTTTAAAATGTCTCTGACAGAAATAATTTTGGAACTTACTTATCTAAAAAAATTGTGTTGGCAACATAAATAATTTGATCTCATACAACTGAACTTTATGTGTGCAACGGTAATATTTTGGGCTATAAAGAGAACTGAAATATCAGTGTTATATACAACACTTGAATTAATCTTTGCACTCATATATTTGAAAAGCTATTCTATTATTCTTGGTGCAAATTCTCAGCTGTTGTGCAATTAATATTCAGATTATTTCTCAGCTAATTTTTTGTGAGCTTCATATTGGTGATATCTCTATTACTCTTTGATCATTGCATTCATTAGTTGAGCCTTGTATTGTTAAATTGCTTATTTGCTTTATCATTAGACCTCTATATTTGTAATCTTATATTTTAGACTAAGTGTTGTCTAAAGGAATCTAATCCAGGTGGATTAAGGTTTGTTTACAAACAGGTTCAAGGAAGCATAGGTGCTTAAGGGGTGCATTGGTGCACAAGGAGCAAGAGTGCTCAAGTGAATTATTATAATTCAAATTTGATAGAATCTGTTTTGTAACAAGAGTAAATTTAAAGAAATAAAGTGAGTCTCCAATACTAGTTGGTATTGGACGTGGACTAGGCTATTATTGTAGAGGGTAATAGCTAAACCACGTAAAAAATCTTGGTGTTGATTTTATTACTTGCTTTACTTTAATTATTTACAAAAGCTAGTTAATTATCTTAATAATTAAAATTTAAATATTTGCATTATCTTAAGATAATTCTTTAACCAAGTATTTTCTATAAGTTATAAATTCAGTAGGATATTTTCTTAAAAGCAAACAGTCAATTCGGTAGACCATATTAATTCAGCAAGCTGCATTCATCAATATAGTAGGCTGAATTTAGTAGTTTGGCTTAAAGTTAAAAAATTGGTCATAGATTGTTCCCACACTTATCCAACCCCCCTTCTAAGTGTGCCTTATCTAAATTTCATTTGGTATCAAAGCTTGGCTCTACTTATCTTGGTCTTAAAGGTGACTTGTAGGGAAAGATTCTGGCATGGCACAGTTCGGGAACAACAATCAAGAAGGTCAATCAACCAATAGACCTCCACTGCTGCATGGAACAGAAAACTACAATTTCTGGAAATTCCACATGAGGATCTACCTCAAAAGAGATCCTTGGGAATGGTGGGTCGTGGAGAATAGACCGGTTATTCCAAGGAAAGATGACAGTACTCCAAAGACTTTGATAGAGATGGACTCAACTGAGTTTTTCATGGTTTCCTATGATTCAAGAGCTATGAATACATTACTTAACGACATGCTACAATCCGAGATCGATAAAGTTTCCTCATGCAACACAACTAAGGAAATTTGGGACACTCTAGTGGTGAGTCATGAAGGAACATCCAAGGTTCGAGAAGTTAAACTAAGCATGCTTATGAACGACTATGAAATGTTCAAGCTTGAGAAAAACGAAACCATAAAAATGGCACAAGCAAGGTTCCTTGTTCTTTTGAACTCGTTAAAGCTACTTGACAAATCCATTCCATAATGTGAGATTAACTGTAAATTACTTCGGGCTATGCCCAATAGGTTTACTCCTAAAATTATTACTCTTTAAGATTCCTCTACTATTTTTACTATGGATACACTAACTCTTTTTGGTGAACTTGAGGAATATGAACATCAGTTAAAGAGATATGATGATGATATGGAAACTCCTAGAAGAAAAGTTGTAACAACCCGATATTTTCTATATAATTAAATCAGAAATTTAGCGTATAAATTTTTTTTTTATTTTAAGGATGAGAATTTGTACAAGATAAGGTGTATATGTATTTATGTGATAAATAAAAATATATTTATTACAAGAATATTTACAAATAATTTTATTTTAGAATTATTGATTATTATAAAGTATATTCTTATAATAATTAATTTTATAGTAGAAATATTTTTATTAATTATTTTTCATGAAAATATAATTATATATTATTTAAATAATATATGAATAGGTTAATAGAATTATTATAATAATTAATCTATTTTGTTATATGAATTTATGCTAGATTAATTAAGTTAATTATTTTAACTTAATTAATAATGTTATATAAGACAGATAAATCAGATATGGAATCCAAACCCTAATTTTAGATTTTTGATCAAGAAATGAGAATAATATTATTATATTATTATTTGTAAGTGTTATAGATATGTGTATTATGTGTGTAAGGTTAATGTAGGGAATAGTTTTAATTTTACTGATAAACCCTAATTTGAAACCTAAACTTGAGTTTTGCTCAGTCAGAAATTGTGTTAATATGATTAATATCATGTATGTTAGACTTTATTGTTAATTGGGGAAAGACTAATTAGTATTTTAAAACCCTAATTAACAATTTGAAATATTAATATTAAGAAATCCTAATTTCTATATTAGGTAACCCTAATTAGTAATTATAAAACTTAATTACAAATTATAAACCCTAATTGCTAAATTAGCAAGGTTAATTGTACTTGGTGATCAAAACCCTAATGTTTATGTTAATGTAATTAGAAACCTTAATTACAAATTATTAACACTAATTGCAAATTGTTAACCCTAATAATTAATTATAAACCCTAATTGATAAATTGGAGCCTTAATTGCTAAATTAGTAATTGCCGACGTCGGGATTTTTAGATGTCCCTTTCCGTTACTTGTTCTTTGGTGTTCTCATTTTAGGTGAGATTTGTTTGAAAAAACAAGTGAAAAAGGTCCGACATGTATAATGTTGACGATGGACTGTTTAGAGTCGCCAGTTGGTTTTTTAAATGGTTGTACCAACACAACCGAGAAAAGGTTTGCACATTGACCCAGTGATGTGACACTGCTATACGGGTCGGTGAAACCGAGATTCATTTAGGGTCCGGGGACTTGGTTATGCGGGGGGAAGGTGTTAGGCACCCCCCGACATCCGTGTTACCACGGTGACCGCCTCTTTTCAAGAAACTATTATTTGAATGTGTGTGTGTGTGTGTATGTGAGTCAATGTGCTATTATTTGAAAGTGGTACGAGGCCTCGTTCGCACCTATATATGCAGGGTTTGAATATATGTAAAAATTCAATTTTAGCAAGATATGGCAATGATGTTTTATAAAAGAGGTTTTTTCAAACCCTGTCGCTCAATAGTAATTGAGGCCTTTTACACTCTCATTTTATTAAATGCGCGGCTTGGTTGATTTTATTTGACGGCTACGAAGCATCCGTACGAAAATAATGTACAAAATAATGCCAACTTCCTCGTGGGTATGGAAACCATCTGAGGAAATTCAGACACCGCAGAATAATTTACAAGCTGCTTACAGCTGAAAATGTCCATCACGGGAACCGAATCTAGATCCAATGGGATGAATCTGTGATCACATGATTCATAGGCTCACATGATACCGCAATTTGTATGAAAGCAGTAAGCAGGTATATATATAAAAGTCGTAAATATATATATACAGACATGATCATCAACCACGAAGAACCTCCATGGGGGATCAAAAATGTAAAGAAAGCTGTTAAAAGCCATCAACCGCCACGTAGGAAACTCCAGGCGGGACAAAACGTAAATAAAACTGTAAAAACGGTCAACCGCCACGAAGTAAACTCCAGGTTGTGTGTGTGTGTATATATATATATATATATATATATATATATATATATATATAAAAAGCATGTAAATGCACCGGATATAAAATCCAGGCTCACCGAACAGAGTTCGATAGCAGTTCATATATATAAGTATATATATATAAAAGCGAGTAAACGCACCGGATGTAAAATCCAGGCTTATCAAACGGAGTTCGACCACAGTTTATATATATAAGTATATATATATAAGAAAGCAATTAAACGCACCAAACCGAAGTTTAGGCTCATCGAACAAAGTCCGACACACAGTTAATATATATAAGTATATATATATTAAAGCAATAAACGCTCCAGACCGAAGTCTAGGCTTAACCGAGGTATAACTCGGTAATGTTAGTCAATATATATGTATATATATATATATAGACTGAAATGACACCACGGACCGAAGTCCGGGCAACAGCAAGCAACACGACTCTCAACGTGTAGAAGGGTGTGTGCAAAGATGAAGAGAAAGACTCTAAAGTGTGTGAGAAGGCTTACAGTTGACTGCTAGAAAAGGCTTCTATATCTTTAAAGTGGGTAAACACTGGCTTTTGTAGGTACAAAAGAGGGCTGTATATGAGCTCACAGGTGTTTAAAGTGGGAAAATACACTGTATGGCAAGTGTAGAGCGAATTCTGCAGGGTTTCTCTGTCTTTTTTCTCTTAAAAATCAGCACCCCAAGCCTCTTATTTATAGGCAAAAGGTGTCGCAGGTGTACCTGCGGCTCAGCCGTAGGTGTACCAGAGGCGGATCGGGTCATCCCAGTTTAGTCGGGTCAGGTCGTCTCGAAGTACGTGCACGCGGGCACTGTAATGTCCACTCGATTTTTTTGAAGTGCAATTCGAGCATCCGTTTGAGGTATACAGGACCTATTTCGGACCGCCGTTGTCGAGAGTTTGTACTATGGCATGGGATTAGAGTTTGTACGAAGTCTTTGAAGATGGGACGATGCCCTCCGGTCTTCAAGCTTCAACTTTCATCCGTTACCCCGCACAATAGCAACTCGGGATTAGTTAGCATTGTGGGCCGTTATTGCGTAGATGTATGGAGACGACTTGGCGTGGCATCGTGTTAGTCAGATGACGATGTTGCCCCTTACCGGTGTTATTGTCGGGTTGGGTCGATACAACAAACGTTGCTCAGCTTCGCTGGGATTGGACTGCTACAATTGGTTGAAAGTCCTCATTGTCATCTTTGAGGTGTGTCTGTCTTCTCGATGTCATCACCGGGCTGATACAGTGTATCTCATTGTGAGCGCCGAGATTGAAGCTGGTTGCACTTGTAACAAGCATTTCCGGGGTTAATGCCGAAATTTCTTTCCTTGGGGCTATCACCAAGTTTGGAGGCTATTCCCATGTTTAGGGCTGAGACTGGATACCTCGGGGTTATCTTCGAGATTAATCGGTCTCCTCCGGTGTGTGTTCCGGTATTGATCTGCATGCCTCGGGGTTCTCCAAGATTGGAACAATTACTCCCAGATTGTGATCTGGGGTTGATGTTGAACCTCCGATAGTATCCGGTATGGTTGTGGATTGTCTTTCAGGGTTCTCTCATAAAAGACGAATCTGCCTTCCTGCAATGTTAGTGTCAGTAGTACAGAAAATTTCGAGTGTCTACAGATGCCCTTCTTTATCATACTCATGCATGGCGATGCATGGGTAGGATAAAGAATCCTAAACACTTAAAACGTAATAAGACGAACAGAGTACTATGGATAGCAACATGATGTAGATGTATGATGCATGTGTACGGGGTTGTAGCCCAATACGCTGAGGATAATTGCTGGCTCCCTGTTGCTTCAACCGTGGATTGGCAATGATGACCAGATTTGATGTATAATCTGAGTCTGTCAGGATGTTGATGTTGGAGTTATCATCAAATTCCTGGATAAGGACTGGATCCTACAGAGGTACCTCTTATGTGTAAGAGATCTGTGGGGATAAAGCTTGATCTGTTTGAGGATGTGTATTGTAAGACCCCAACTTTTATAAATAAAGATGAATTTCCTATAAATATCATTTTTGAATATTATGGAGTTAATTTGATATAATGTTATAGTTGTGGGTAATATTTATAAATTTTACAAAGTACGCAAGTTGTTATATAATATTCGATTGGTCGGGGAATATTCGTTTTAATAG
The DNA here is from genome assembly GCA_016801055.1 of Panax notoginseng. Classification (NCBI taxonomy): domain Eukaryota; kingdom Viridiplantae; phylum Streptophyta; class Magnoliopsida; order Apiales; family Araliaceae; genus Panax; species Panax notoginseng. The sequence continues at coordinate 66,976,274 of CM029018.1, read as the reverse complement.
AGAATATTCGTACAATGGCACAATTATTAGTGGACCCCACAACGGAATTATTGTCAGATTGAGAAAACGACAAAAATATTTTATTAAAAATAACGGCGGAAGCTTTACCATTGATACTGTTGAACTACTCGGTAGTAAAAGTACAGTAATACGTGTGGTTGCATAGTAGCACACGGTATTGATTATTAATGCTTATGTAAAAAGTCACTCAGTTTGATTCAATTATTGTCAGTTAATAATATGAATTATTTAGCGATAATGACGTTTTGTTTTATTCGTATTATTAACGTAATAAAACAGAAACATCTTTTTATATAAAACAGAATACTTTATTAAAGTTATTCCATAAATAGAATATATTATATTTTATTTAAAAGATTTTTCTTTAAATATGGACCGTCAGATTAAAATAATCAATCTGGACCGTTCATGGATTAGTTCCTATGCATTCTATTTTTCTATAAATAGCAGCTCATTCCTTCATTATTTCTGACGAATTCACTGAACTCTAGAGAGAGAAACTATAAATAGAAACTATTGAGAGAGAGAAGAAGAATATTCTGCTACTTAACTACTTCCTTATTTCAGCTCTTCTTTAAAACGGTAAGGGGTGTTATTCTTTCTTATTCATGAAGAGAACTGTTGTTATTCCATTTATTATTATTCTGTTGGAATAACCTGTATACGTGGTCTACCCTATACTTGGTGACATTCTTCTATTATTCTGTTGGAACATCCTGTCTGTGTGTTTTACACCGGATCTGGTTCCGTTTTTATTATTATTCTGTTGGAACATCTTGTCTGTGTGTTTTACACCGGACCTGGTTCCGTCTTTATTATTATTCGGTTGGAATATCCTGTCTGTGCGTTTTACGTCAGACCTGGTTCCATTATTTATTATTCTGTTGGAATAACTTGTCTGTGCGGTCTATCGCATGCCGGATGATTTCTTTTGTTATTCCATTCTTTATTATACTCAGTTGGTTAAGTTTTAACTTCTATACTCCATGAAATTTGTGGAATATCCTTGATAATTGTGGTTCATCCAGTATCTTTTCATGAAAATATTCTTCTAAGCATTCTTGAATTTTACTCCACAATGCCGTATCATGTTGACAATTTGGACGTTGTTAATTCTTGGATAAATTAATTCTTGAACTTGTTTTATTGAATTCTTATATCATTGTCATCATCCTCATGTTTATAAAATGTTGAAAGTCATTTGTGGCCTGTAGTGCATAGATGGACTTGGTATGATTATGACCAGGGATTATTCGGTATAATCATGACCGTAATGTTACAAATGATGTGGTAAAAGTTCTCATTGGCCCGTAGTGCATTGATGGACAGTTGTTGGCATGATCATGACCATTAATGAATACACGAATATCCTTGGCCGTAATGCATGGGTGATTCGATGATGTGGATTATTTTATTAAGCTGAGTCTCAGCGATCACAGTGTTGAAAAACTTTTTAAATCATAAAAGATAGTAGAGTTTATTTTCTACTTGACTCTTTTAATGGATTGCTTGCTCTGCTGCAGTTAAACTTGATGTCTATTATATTTTATCAGTTTAACATTGTTGAAGGCTAATGATAATTTATTCTGCATTATCTTAGTCATAATATTTCTTACTGGGCTAGTTGAGCTCACCCTTTCTTTCACTGTTCTCTTCAGGAAATGAGAACGTAGCTGGGGCAAGTCGGGGAATGGAGTGATGGTCCGAATGATAGTATTAGTTAGTAGTCCTCACTATTCTATGTAATGGTGTGTTAATAAATGTAATGAGGACTCCTTTTGAGTATGAATACTCTCTAGAAGATAATATTTGTATTCAAACTCACAGTTTATGTTTTGTCGTATTGTACACGACAGTTGTATTAGTAAGTTGTATTTGTATTCTGTACTATGTATCTGACGACCCAAGATGGGTGATGTATACCTAATTTTTGGGGCGTCACAGTTGGTATCAGAGCTTAGGGATATGATCCCTGGCTAAGATGTGAGAATAGAACTAGTAGGGGAGAGACGGGGAATTCCTTCGCTAGTATGACCTACCTAAGTTTATTTGCATGGTATTTAATTGGTCGGTCATAATATAAGGATAATATATGATATATCAATTAATTTTTATTTTGTGGCAGTATCTGAAAATGGCATCTGAGAATGTTGAGAATAGCAATGGAGCACAGGCGACTGTTGATTCACCACATATCAATAATCAGGATAATGTGCATCAGGAAGGTGACAATCCTCATGCAAACAACAACACTGACCAGATGATGAATGATGGAATGTTCAGAAACTTTATGCAGTTCATGCAACAGCAGGCAAGAGCGGCTCCTGTCCAAAATATAGGTGGAAACACTGAAAACTCTCGGACGGTCACCGCTAAACAGTTCAAGGAGCTGGGACCACCAGAGTTTAAGGGAGAGCCAAAACCACTTATAGCGAAAACATGGATAAAGCAGATTACCAAGATATTTGATGTCTTGGGATGCTCCGAGGAGCAAAAGGTTCCCTTTGCCGCCTTTATGTTGCGAGGAGAGGCAGATTACTGGTGGGAATCGATTAAGCGTACTCAACCTGCCGCACTGAAGATGTCTTGGGAGAAGTTCCAAGAGCTGTTCAATGACAAATACTTTCCGAAAGTGTTCGTCACATGAAGGAGGTGGAGTTCATCAAATTGGAGCAGAATAATATGACCGTGTCGCAGTATGAGGCTAAATTTGTTGAGTTATCCCGGTTTGCGTCCCACTTGGTGGATAATGAAGAGCGAATGACGCAAATGTTTTTGCGAGGTTTGAAACCTGAGATACGTCAACATCTTATTTCTCATAAACTGTGTTTGTATTCAGATGTTGTGGATAGGGCTCAGTTAGTGGAGCGCGATAACGAGTCAACGCAACCAAAAGAGAGCAGTCGGCAAAATGATAATACCAGTGAGAGCAGTCATCGAAGCGGTGACAACAAGCGTGGAGGGAATCAACAGGCCAGAAATGGTAACCACTTCGGTGGTAATCAGGGCCAAAACAATAAGAATGGTCATTTCAAGAAGAGGAGATTCAACAATGATGGAAAGACGTCAGCACCAGCACCCGTTGTTAAGGAAGGAGAACGACCACCTATCATATGTTTCAAATACGGAGGGGAGGGGCACATCAGTCCAAACTGCGCGATGCCGTCTAAAGCATGTTATAATTGTGGAAGAGAAGGTCATTTAGCTCGATTTTGTCGTTTACCAAAAAACAAGTTCAGCCAAGATGGAGACACCAAAGGCCGTCCCAGAAAAGTCAAAACCGGTAGTGCAAGGGAGAGCGTTTGTTGTGATCTCCCAGAAAGCAAGGAACCCGAATGAGGTCATCACGGGTAAGCTTATCATAAACTCTAACGAAGTCTATACTTTATTTGATACCGGTTCTACCCATTCTTTTATTTCTCCTACTTGCGCTCATCGATTAAATTTGACTCCGGAGAAATTAGACTTTGATTTATCTGTTGAAACTCCATTGGGAGAAACCTTCATTACATCCACGGTTTATAAGTCTTGTTTGGTTCAAGTTGGTACCCACACATTACCTGTCGATCTGATTTCATTAAAAATACTTGCATTTGACGTGATTCTAGGGATTGATTGGTTAACTACTCATCATGCAAAAATTGATTATTTTCGTAAGGTTGTTAGCTTTCATATTCCTAATCGACCTATTATGCGAATTCAAGCAACCAAACCATTAAAATCAATCGCTGTCATCTCAAGCCATAAAGCTATTCGTTTATTGAAAAACGGATGTCAAGCTTTCTTAGCTCATGTCACGGATCTAAACAAAAATACGTCAGTTTTGAATGATATTTCTATTGTTAATAAATTTCCTGACGTATTCCCTGAAGAACTTCCTGGCCTACCCCCAGAGCGTGAAATTGAATTTTGTATCGACCTTGAACCCGGTACAAAACCCATTTCCAAAGCCCCATATCGAATAGCTCCTATTGAACTTCAGGTGTTAAAGATCCAACTGCAGGAATTGTTAGACATTGGCTTTATTCGTCCTAGTACTTCTCCTTGGGATGCTCCTGTGCTATTCGTGAAGAAGAAAGATGGAAGTATGCGACTTTGTATTGATTATCGGGAGTTGAATCATGTCACCATCAAAAACAGGTACCCATTGCCACGTATTGATGACCTGTTTGACCAGTTGCAAGGAGCACAATTCTTTTCAAAGATCGATCTTCGTTCTGGATATCATCAGCTGAAGGTTAGAACTGAGAATATTCTAAAGATGGCTTTCAGAACTCGGTACGGGCATTATGAATTCCTAGTCATGTCCTTTGGATTGACTAATGCTCCTGCTGCCTTCATGGATATGATGAACTGGGTATTCAAAGAATATTTGGATCACTTTGTGGTCGTCTTTATTGATGACATCCTTATTTATTCCAAAAGCCGTGAAGATCATGAGCAACACTTGAGGCTGGTACTCCAAAAGCTTCGTGAATACAAGCTTTATGCCAAGTTGAAGAAATGCGAGTTCTGGTTGGAGGAGGTAGCATTCCTTGGGCACGTAGTATCAAGTCGTGGAATATCGGTTGACCCGGCAAAGATTGAAGCTATTCAAAGCTGGGAGCAACCTAAATCAGTGACCGAGGTACGTAGCTTTCTTGGTTTAGCTGGTTATTATCGGAGATTCGTGGAAGGATTTTCTCGAATCGCTACTCCATTAACTCAGCTGACTCGGAAAGATACAAAGTTTGGTTGGAGCGAAGAATGTGAGCAGAGTTTTCAAGAACTCAAGAGGAGACTCATTTCAGCACCTGTTCTAACAATACCATCTGGCTCGGAGGGATTTGTCATCTACAGTGATGCTTCGAGCAAAGGGTTGGGATGCGTTCTCATGCAACATGAAAAAGTCATAGCCTATGCATCAAGACAACTCAAGGAATATGAGAGGAATTATCCTACTCATGATCTAGAGTTGGCAGCTGTTGTCTTTGCACTTAAAATTTGGAGGCATTACTTGTATGGGGAGAAGGTGGAGATCTTTACGGATCATAAAAGCCTCAAATATTTCTTCACTCAAAAGGAACTCAACATGCGACAACGACGTTGGCTTGAACTGTTGAAAGATTATGATCATACCATTCAATACCATCCTGGAAAAGCGAACGTGGTAGCTGACGCATTGAGTAGAAGATCATATGCAAGTACGAGTGCAATATTGTCAACACAAAGGCCCATTTTGTGTGACTTGCAAAGGATGGAGATAGAGTTAAAGACTCCAGGGACCCATGTGATGATGACGAATATACGAGTAGAACCAACTTTAATCGATAAAGTTAAAGCTGCTCAAGCTACAGACCTGGAGCTGATGCGTATGAGGAAGAAAGTGCAAGAAGGTGCTATGCCGGAAGCAAGAATCGATGAAGAAGGAATACTTCGAGTCAACTCCAGACTTTGTGTTCCTAACAACCCTGATTTAAAGTATGAAATCATGATGGAGGCGCACAACACACCGTTTGCAATCCATCCTGGAAGTACCAAAATGTATCATGATCTTCGTCATACATTTTGGTGGAGCAATATGAAGAGAGAGATAGCGTTGTTTATTTCAAGGTGTCTAACTTGTCAACGAGTCAAAGCGGAGCATCAAGTACCAAAAGGTCCATTGCAACCACTTGAAATTCCAGAATGGAAGTGGGAGCACATTACCATGGATTTCGTTACCGGTCTTCCTAAGGTTCTCAAGGTATAGATGCGATTTGGGTCATTGTTGATAGATTGACCAAGTCTGCTCATTTCTTACCGATACGAGAAACTTATACACTTGAACGTCTTGCTCGTATGTACATAAACGAGATTGTAAGACTGCATGGTATGCCAGTATCCATAGTTTCTGATCGAGACCCAAGATTCACTTCACGATTTTGGGTTAGTTTACAAAAAGCTATGGGCACAGATTTACGATTTAGTTCGGCATATCATCCTCAGACGGACGGACAATCAGAGAGGACTATTCAAACTCTAGAAGATTTATTAAGACTCTGTGTCTTTGACTTCAAGGGAAGTTTGGACAAGTTCTTACCATTGGTGGAGTTTTCCTACAACAACAGTTATCAAGCAAGTATTGGCATGGCTCCATTCGAAGCATTGTATGGAAGAAAATGTCGTTCTCCAGTATGCTGGGATGAGGTGGGTGAAGCAACGTTGTTGGGACCAGAGTTGGTACGTATGACTACAGAAAAGATTCAAATGATCCGACAACGTATAAAAACCTCACAAGATCGACAAAAGAGTTATGATGATCTTCATCGAAAGGATGTGGAATTTGATGTAGGAGATCATGTGTTCTTACGTGTTGCTCCATGGAAAGGAGTTACGAGATTTGAAAAAGAGGAAAGCTCAATCCTCGATTCATCGGTCCATTTTTAATCCTCGATCGAGTAGGAACTGTGGCTTATAGACTCGCTTTACCGCCAAGTATGTCTCGTGTTCATAACGTTTTTCACATATCCATGTTACGTAAATTATGTGGAAGACCCGAACCACATTATTGAGTTAGAATCGGACGAAATAGCGGAGGATTTGACGTATGAAGAAGTTCTTGTTCAAATCTTGGATAAGAAGGAACATATTCTACGCTCCAAGGTTATACCTCAAGTCAAATTTTTGTTGAGAAACCATGATGTTGAGGAAATGACTTGGGAGTTAGAATCTGAAATGAAATCAAGGTATCCTTACCTCTTCGACATACCAGGTACGTACCCTAATTTCGAGGGCGAAATTTCATAAGAAGGGGAGGTTGTAAGACCCCAACTTTTATAAATAAAGATGAATTTCCTATAAATATCATTTTTAAATATTATGAAGTTAATTTGATATAATGTTATAGTTGTGGATAATATTTATAAATTTTACAAAGTACGCAAGTTGTTATATAATATTCGATTGGTCGGGGAATATTCGTTTTAACAGGAAATATTCGTACAACGGCACAATCATTGGTGGACCCCACAACAGAATTATTATCGGATTGAGAAAACGACAAAAATATTTTATTAAAAATAACGGCGGAAGTTTTACCATTGATACTGTTGAACTACTCGGTTGTAAAAGTACAGTAATACGTGTGGTTGCATAGTAGCACACGGTATTGATTATTAATGCTTATGTAAGAAGTCACTCAGTTTGATTCAATTATTGTCAGTTAATAATATGAATTATTTAGCGATAATGACGTTTTGTTTTATTCGTATTATTAACGTAATAAAACAGAAACATCTTTTTATATAAAACAGAATACTTTATTAAAGTTATTCTATAAATAGAATATATTATATTTTATTTAAAAGATTTTTCTTTAAATATGGACCGTCAGATTAAAGTAATCAATCTGGACCGTTCATGGATTAGTTACTATGCATTCTATTTTTCTATAAATAACAGCTCATTCCTTCATTATTTCTGATGAATTCACTGAACTCTAGAGAGAGAAACTATAAATAGAAACAATTGAGAGGGAGAAGAAGAATATTCTGCTACTTAACTACTTCCTTATTTCAGCTCTTCTTTAAAACGGTAAGGGGTGTTATTCTTTCTTATTCATGAAGAGAACTGTTGTTATTCCATTTATTATTATTTTGTTGGAATAACCTGTATACGTGGTCTACCCTATACTTGGTGACATTCTTCTATTATTCTGTTGGAACATCCTGTCTGTGTGTTTTACACCGGACCTGGTTTCATTTTTATTATTATTCTGTTGAAACATCATGTCTGTGTGTTTTACACCGGACCTGGTTCCGTTTTTATTATTATTCTGTCGGAACATCTTGTCTGTGTGTTTTACACCGGACCTGGTTCCGTCTTTATTATTTTTCGGTTGGAATATTCTGTCTGTGCGTTTTACGCCGGACCTGGTTCCATTATTTATTATTTTATTGGAATAACTTGTCTGTGCGGTCTATCGCATGCCGGGTGATTTCTTTTGTTATTCCATTCTTTATTATACTCAGTTGGTTAAGTTTTAACTTCTATACTCCTTGAAATTTGTGGAATATCCTTGATAATTACGGTTCATCCAGTATCTTTTCATGAAAATATTCTTCTAAGCATTCTTGAATTTTACTCCACAAAGCCGTATTATGTTGACAATTTGGACGTTGTTAATTCTTGGATAAATTAATTCTTGAACTTGTTTTATTGAATTCTTATATCATTGTCATCATCCTCATGTTTATAAAGTGTTAAAAGTTATCTGTGGCCTGTAGTGCATAGATGGACTTGGTATGATTATGACCAGGGATTATTCGGTATAATCATGACCGTAATGTTACAAATGATGTGGTAAAATTTCTCATTGGCCCGTAGTGCATTGATGGACAGTTGTTGGCATGATCATGACCATTAATGAATACACGAATATCATTGGTCGTAGTGCATGGGTGATTCAATGATGTGGATTATTTTATTAAGCTGAGTCTCAGCGATCACAGTGTTGAAAAACTTTTTAAATCATAAAAGATAGTAGAGTTTATTTTCTACTTGACTCTTTTAATGGATTGCTTGCTCTGCTGCAGTTAAACTTGATGTCTATTATATTTTATCAGTTTAACATTGTTGAAGGCTAATGATAATTTATTCTGCATTATCTTAATCATAATATTTTTTACTGGGCTAGTTGAGCTCACCCTTTTTTTCACTGTTCTCTTCAGGAAATGAGAACGTAGCTGGGGCAAGTCGGGGAACGGAGTGATGGTCCAAATGATAGTATTAGTTAGTAGTCCTCACTATTCTATGTAATGGTGTGTTAATAAATGTAATGAGGACTCCTTTTGAGTATGAGTACTGTCTAGAAGATAATATTTATATTCAAACTCACAGTTTATGTTTTGTCGTATTGTACACGACAGTTGTATTAGTAAGTTGTATTTGTATTCTGTACTATGTATCTAACGACCCAAGATGGGTGATGTATACCTAATTTTGGGGGCATCACATGTATAACATATTCCATCATCCATCCTCCTTGATGACAATCTCCTGGTTTGTATCGTCAGGACATGTCAGGGTTCTGTTGGAGTTACTGCCAACAGCAAATGCTGTCAGGGATGCCTGACCCTCGTTAACGTGTATTTCACCGATATGTGAATTAACGGCTAAAAAATCATGTGGGATATACTGTCAAGGTTGCTTGACTTCCGCTGTCGTGTAGATCAACGGAACATTGCGTTGTGACCCCCCCCCCACTGGGGAATATGGGTAATCAGGTGGTAAGAACCCCAAATGGCTCCAGAGCTCTGATAGGTCTAACCCTCTATCGGCTGGAATGATGTCAAGGCTTCTTGACCTTCGTTGATGTGTGTGTCAATGGCTTGAATGTACGTGGTAATCCCCTGCCTTGAATTAACGTTGCAAACCCCTCGGGAGATCTACTGGGGGCGTATGCATTGATCAAACAACTGTGCATGCTCTGATGGGTTTACTTTCCATCGGCTGAGATAATGTCAAGGCTGCTTGACCTTCGTTGATTTGTGTGTCAATGGATGAAAACGCGTTGTAACCCCCGCCGAGGATCTACGTTGTAACCCCCATCGAGGACTCACGTTGTAACCCCCGTCGGGGACGTATGCATTGATCGAACAACTGTGTATGCTCTGATGGGTTTACTTGCCATCGACTGAGATAATGTCAAGGCAGCTTGACCTTCATTAATTTATGTGTCAACGGATGAACACGCGTTGTAACCCCCGTCGGGGATCTACGTTGTAACCCCCGTCGGGGACTCACGTTGTAACCCCCGTCGGGGACTTAGGTTGATAAGGATGATGATCCTGAATAAGCGGCATTGGGCCTGCGTACGGTATTGCCGAGCTTGACTGATATCATTTGAGATCACTGGTATAGTGTACCCTGTGTATGGGCGAATACCAATGCATGATGTACCGATTCAAAGTCTCATCAGAGAAGACCAGGATTGTATGCTGTTCTGCTCAATCGCGTGGCGTTTTTATTCTCGATTTGACCTTTTTAATTCGTAAGATCTCCTTCGCAACTCGAACTGGACCGAGCCGGAGGGATGGGACCTATATGGGGGTGCCGTAGGTGTACCTGCTGCAGCCGCAGATAGGCCTGCGGCCAAGCGTGGATCATATATCCATCAGCCAGCAGCATTCACAAGTCACTTTTAACTTGTTTCGCTTAGAGAAAACCGCGAGCCATCTTCAGATCTGCTGAGTTTGGGCTACTTTCTGAAAATTCTGTCACCGTGCAAGTGTTCCACACTATCCTGGTAACGTATGCTTGTATTTTCTTTAGTTTCTGTCCGTTAGATTGTGAGTTATCGCACGAAATGCATCTAAACACATAGTAGTGGTTATGTATGCACAAATGACTTGATAAAAAATATTCAACATAGTAAATGTTAGTATTAAACCATGCTGAACATAATGATGTGAAAAAAATTAACTTTTGAGACAGTCAAATTGGCACCTTTTTCTGCTAATTTTTGTCCTATTTGAGGTCCAATGAGCAAAAGGTAGAAAGGCAAAGTACTCCTAGCATTGAGGTTGGCCTTATGCATGATACTTTTGATTTTTAATGCATATATTGTGTATATGACTTTGGGGCAGGTGTGCTACTGAATGGCCAACTAAACATGCCTGAGTGCATGTGGATAGTCCTATTTTCAAAGGGGACTATGGCAAAAAATTTCAAAAGGTATGCATTGGGTAGTCATGCATTTTAACTCTATTGTTTGTTAAAGTAAATGCATGCATGCATATAATCATAAATGCATTAGAGAAAGCTCCAGGTAAGGAAATACCACACCCTTTGTGAGGTGATTTGGAGACTTATTGTCCAGATATTATGGATCCAGATCAGCCGAGTAGTTCCTATAGGATCGCTTCTGGCGTACGGCAGAGGGCTTCTGAAGTGCCTCGTCCCTGTTCTGTCAGACAGCCTCGTCGGTTGGTGGAGGCTGTGATCCGTCCTGTCCAGGCAGATGTTCCGGACGTTAAGGACGAGGAGGTGGATATTGAGGACCCCGCTCCTACTACATCTGTCCCTCGTAGGGAGCTTCCGAGCATTCAGGTGGCGAACCCAGAGTTGCTGGGTGATTTGGGCAGACATCCATCGATGTACTTACATGCTAACGAGGTATGGTGTTAGACTTTGCTTTTCCTTCTTTCCTATTGATGAGGATTAAAGGGTTCTGACGTAGATTTGCATTTCATGCAGGTTCCAGGTTTTACACAGCCTCGAGGGAACTGGTTTAGCATCCACTCCATGTACCAGGCGCTTCATCCTGATTATAGAGCAGTAGTGCATGAGTGGGGATTTGGGGCATTCTTCTCCATCCTTCCCAGTCGTTGTCCCTGGGGTTACCTTAGGGCATTGTCTGAGTGGTAGTTTCACCAGACTCAGTCACTCCACCTGCTAGATTACGAGGTGATGATGACGCCGATGGATTGGTGATTTATCACCAGCGTGAAGTTTGGAGGGGAGCCAGTGCCTTGCATGGCGAATATTACCCCTACTGCCGTCAAATCCTTGTTAGGAGTTCAGGCGGCGGCGCTCAAAGGCATGACCATCCGTTCAGGTCCTTTGAGCGTGGATGCTGTGAGCGGGCTATTGAGTGAGCCCATGCCTGATGATGTCAGGATCAGGGATCGCGTTCTGCGGCGATTGTTCCTGATGATCATTCGAGGCTGCTTCATAGCAGATAACTCGTCCAGGGTATCTTTTGCTTTGGTCAGCGCTACGCATGAAGTGGACCGTATTGGAGAGTACGATTGGGGCTCCTATACCTTTGCCTATTTCCTCCGGGGCATGCGTATGCGCTCACAGGGTTTGACCGAGGCTTGGCTAGGATTTTACCCGTTTCTGCTGGTGAGTATTTCTCTTGTCTTTTCCCATTTATAGGTTAAGAGTGTTTACTGTTAGCATATGTCTTGCCATTGTGTTGGCAGTTTTGGGCCTATGAGAGGCTTCCCTGTTTGCATCTCATGAGTGCGTTAGGTTTAGATACCTATCCACGAGGACGAAGATAAAATCATTCGATTCTGCCCGAGGTCCCTGTAGCGGAGGGATTCATTCATTGCCGTATGCAGCTGGAGTTGCTGACGGCCGACACCATCACCTGGCTTCCCTATTCTGGGGAACACTTCACAGTGGGTTTTGAGGATGGATACCCGACTGGGGTTGAGTATTTGATTTACACCAGGAGAGTTCCACTCTTCACAGATGGCGGTTGGGAGCTCTATCTAGGAGAGCGTGCTATCAGGAGCACCACAGGGGAGATTCGTATACCGATCTTACCTCCTGTCAGGCGTCACTGGCCTATATCACAGTCACCCACCATTGATATCCCGTTGTTGGGTGTTGACGGATTTGCATTATCAGAGGGTCCATGTACTCAAGAGATATTCCAGCGTTGGTTGCTTCCTCGTACTATTGGAGCCCAGTCTCGCGCCACACAGTTTATGGGGGACATGGTTCCTGGATCCTTGATGATGACGGATTGGATAGCTTGTGTCCGAGATCCGACTCATGTGACCCAGATTGATAGCTTGACCCATCAGTTGGACCAGGCACATATATTTATTCGGCACTTGGGCAGAGATCCAGCAGAGGCGGAGTTATTTGTTCCTTCCAGCTCAGGCGCTGGCCCCTCGGACGACCCATTTGGTTTTGCCGGCACAGATCCTCCTCTTTATAAGCCTGACATCCCTGTTGATAGAGATCCAGTGACTCAAGAGGAGTTACATCAGGTGGACAGGATTGATGATGTGGATATCGACACCATTGTCTTCTTCTGATGTATTCTCGTTATATCTTTTGATAGGTCTCTGTTAGATATTGGGTGGTTGTTCCCCATTCTCGCTATATCTTTTGGTAGGCCTCTGTTAGTAGTAGGGCGTCTGTGCCCCATTTCCCTATATTTGTAGCTGTACAGAGCTGATGTATTAGATGATGAAATACTTAGGAATATATGCACAATCTTTTCCATTCCCTATATCATATTGTCATCCATTATCTGTTATGCATGTATCATGTTATGCATATGTATGTATGTCAAGAGATATTCGGCATTGACCCCTGGATGGTCTTACGACACGGCCCTCATAGATGTCTTCTTCGATAGTTAGCCGTATATATCATACCCCACCGTCAGTGGTGGCATCGGGTATGCGATCGTGGTATGATAGTATGTCACCACCAGACAGGGTGACTGTAGATATGTTACTGCAGCATACCATGACTCTTTTGGCATTTCAGGTTCCTGCAGGATTCGTAGATGGGATGCTAGAGCATTGGCGACCTGACAGGCAGGTATTCCGCTTTGGCACCCATGAGTTGACTCCTACTCTGGAGGAGTATGCACGTTTGACGATGCTGCCCTTGGACAGACCTTGCGTGCATATGGCTCTGGGAGACATGAGTAGACGATTCATGACTCTCACAGAATTGAGACGCAGAGTAGTGCAGGATGAGCTGACATCAGGTCGTGTGATCTCTCAACGTTTTCTGTACGACAGATTTGGCTCAGAGGACAGTTACTCACGACATTCCGGGGATTTCACCGCACCGGAGGATCATTGGCGTCTAGCCAGAGTTGATGTACTGATGTTATGTGTACTATCATATGTGTTCATGCCACGGTATATGTATGAGATAGATATAGGTGTTATCATGGCCGTGAGAGCTCTCAGGGAGGGTCATACCATTGTGCCTATGATCTTGGCAGAGACTCTGCGGTCAGCATCCTACTGCAGTACTTATCCATCAGGAGTGTTTACTGGGAGCTCAGTCTTTCTGTACGTGTGGTTCATGTCACACTTGAGACCGATTGGTACCCTTAGATGGCATGGATATTGGTTTACCCACGATGTGGCCATGTCATACTCCTTTCAGCCATCAGAGTGTATAGATACTCAGTCCTGGTCCGCATTTTTGGCAGACATCAGAGACCCATTTAGCATATTGATGTGCTCGGGGCTTAGCTCACCATACAGCTTTATTACTCATGCTCTGGGCATGGATTTCCTCCCTCCGGCCGGCTTGAGGGGTGTGACTACTTATCACCCATTGGCCGTGATGTCGTAGTTCGACTAGTTTCAGGATTTTCATCCTTTCACAGGGGCGACAGGTCAGCGTTCAGATGCCCGATACCTCTCAGCCGAGGACCGATCTCGTGTATACGCTTGTTGGGACCATCGTGAGGGAGCTGCTTTTTCAGTGAGCAGTCCAGGTTATTCCGCAGAGTATTCCGCCTGGATGGACACGGAGGTTTTATCGCCTGCAGTAGTATCTACAGTACCGGATAGCGACGCAGAGGGTGTGGAGCCTGTGGAGGACATTGATACCCACTTCGAGGAGGAGCCCACTGCTGGGTTGCCAACATTTCTTCCGGATTCTCCTAGTACCAGCACTGTTGCGATTCAGCACTCGGCACAGTACTTAGAGCAGAGTCTTCAGCTGATGACCTTTGAGAGAGATCAGGTTCGATCTATGATGTCGACTGCTCTGGATGTGAGGGAGGCCGCTTTGTTGGAGAGAGATGAGGCCTTAACTCGCAGGGATGCCGCTATTGTTGAGCGGGATGAGGCCAGATTAGCCAGAGATGCAGTGATAGTTGAGCGGGATAGTGCCATATCTGCCCGGGATGTAGCCGTCACAGACAGTACTATTGATTGATTTCGCAATCAATGAATACGTGCAAGTATACACGATCAACAAGTAATATAGTGATAAATTAGAGTGTCGATCCCTTAGAGAATTCCAATTAATAAACTCCAACTACTAGTACTGTATCAATTCAATTTTATTTAAACAACCGAAAATTTTGATTCTTTAAAACTAAGAAAATTAATTTTAATAAAGCAAGAAATTATTCTAAAAGAAAACAAAGAACAAATCAATAATTATTTGCATGCAAATAAATGATAATTAAGACTCCAATTTCCCCAATTATGATTATTAAATCAATTATCTAATTATCCCAATTATTATATCTACTGAATTGTTATCAGGAATTCTCAAATGCCAAAAGCCCTCTCTTGAGTGATCAATTGCCTTCTATTTAACCCAGATTATTTTTTTTATATCTCTATACAAAACAACTGAATTAAACTCGTTACAAACCCAATTCCTTTTATGTTACATGCGGCAAATAGATATTCTCATTCTATTCACAAACCTAATTATTCACTATGCAAATAACTAAGTCACATGTCACCCTACCCAGTTCTAACCCTAGAATTCCTTTCCCAATTCCTTCTAGAGTAACACGGTAATTATTGGCCAGATAATTAATCAATAAACACAAAGCAAGATGAACAATTCACTTCAACATAAATAAATGGAATAAATTAAATAATCAACTCATAACCATAATAGGTTCCATTAGAATCTTAATAAAAGGAATTAGTTCATGACGAAAATAAAAACTACAAATAATTGATAAATCATCCTTAATGAGTTAACAATTTAAAAGAATAAAGAAGAAGAAGAACTCCAATTTTCCAGCCTTCAGATCTGCTCCTACTCCTCCGTTAATCTCCCCAATGTCCAGCCTCCTCCCCATTTCAATAAAAAGAATCAATTTATATTTTTTTTTCACTTCCCCCAACTCCACAACTCCTAATCCAAATAGACTCCTCATAAACTCCTCCAATAAAGTCAAACTAATAGTCAAAGTGTTGTCCACGCCTGTCTCACGTGCGCGATCCACGTCAGAGCCAGCCACGGCTCAGCGCCCCGGCGCTATTAGTAGTGCATTTCCCAGCGCCCCGGCGCTATCTTCTGAAAAATTACAACTTTGTTATTTATTAGCTTAAATCCCCAATTTGTCTCCTCAGCTCCCGAATCTGCAATACAACACATAAACACAGTAAAAATATTCCTAAATGACTCGAAAATACAATAATTTAAATCCAAGTATATCCGATTTATGGGTATATTACCCAATCATCAAATACCCCCAAACTTAAACCGTTGCATGTCCTCAAGCAACAACACAAAACAATACTAACAATATAAAAACAACAACTCATGCAAGTGCAACTAACTAAATGAACATAATTCCAGCATCCAATGGCTTACGTATATCCATAGGCCTCAGAAAAATCACAAAAACATGCTAATACATCTTGTGAATACAGATCAATGATATCCCAACAATCAACCAATCCAAATCTGTTATTACTGATATTGTGAGTGTGTGTTCAACAACCATGCTAACTAATGAAAAGCAAAACGCTGAAAAATAATAAAGTTTATAAAAAGCTTCATACAGTTCTACTCAAGAGTTCATCAAATAAACTAGATTCAACTGAAATTAAACAATCACCAAAATTCAGGTGTCAACATGAAATACTTATGCTTAATATTTTTTTTCAGACGGGGGCATTTTGCACTTTTTCCGCTTTATTATTATTACTAATTATTTTCTCTCATGACTATGCATTATCTTATTCCCTTAGGCTTTTCAATGTTACCTTAACGAGCTTTCGACCAACGACTCCTAAGCCATTAAGACCTTAGGCCGCTAGGTGTAGAGACAATCCCCTCGGGCTTACTTGCTCAAGTAACAAAGGCCACAAAACTAGACAAGCACGCCACGGTGTTTTTTTTTTGGATCAACTTATATATTCCAAATATTTTTCTCCCAAACTCGAGTTTATGTATAAATTCAATCTTCACTAGCTATTCAACTTGTCTTTTCATTTCACTAGCAATCATCCTTTAGAACTCTATTATCTAACCATTAAAACTATCATAGCCAACATGGTCGTTTTTCAAAGTGCTAACCTATAATATCAGTGTCAAACAGATAGAGATTCAAATCATGTCCAGAAAATCATATCACTGACTCAACAATCCTTACTAGACTTGTTCATGCAATTCTAATTTCATCATTGGCCCCCGAATAAACGCACTAGCAAACGCCAGAATTATTATGCAATCCTAAATGCAATAATTAACTAACAATAACAATCCAAATCCACAAACTAATAACAAACTAGAAATTTGAAAATAAAACTTAACTACCCCCAAACTAATCTAGAACAATGTCCTCATGCGAAAAATATAACAAAATAAAACAGAGAACTTCCCTGACGAGCTTATTCTTCGGGTGGTGCATCATCATCCTCGCTCATCTCTTAATCGGAAGGGGGAAATACAGGGAGAACAGAAGCAGTTGGGAAATGGCTAAGTTGAACGCCCGGATGTGATTGGACGGTCAGTGCATTCTGTGCAGCAAATTGGTCAACTAAAAATTTGAAAATCACGTCTTGACGTTCCGAAAAGCGCACATTCTGGGATTCCATGTTATAAAACCAGCCATCTATCTCCCGATGGACAGCTTCGGGGACCACACCACGATGAGCTGCTGTAGATGGGCTATAAGTAGGTGGAGCCTGAGGTGGTGGGTCTTGTGCAGGTGCAACTTAGGGAATTATGAAACCCAATCCCCTAGGGTGATTTGCCCCACCTGTCCACACTTTGTATCGACTTATCAACTTGTGGTCCAGCACTGGTATGGGCTTTTGAATCATCTCGTCGGACTTCCATTTGACGCCGAACTTAGCACACAAAACGCAGATGAGAGACGGATGTGGTAACCCTCCAGTGGTACTTCCACGAGATGCTCGAAGGACAGATTGCAAAATGAGATGTCCCACATTAATTTTATAGCCTTTGATGATTGAGTATAGAAGGATTGCACATTCCCGAGTAACATGACTCACATGGGTACATGGCATGAGTTTTGCGCAAATGAACGCATACCATGCCTTCCCATATAAGCTGAGATTCGATAGTGGGAAAGTCATGTTTCCGCGTTCATGTACGGTCCATGTGGTGCCCGACTGACAAAGTTCACGTATTATCTGCTCATAGTCCGGTCCATCACTAATAAGACCAGCATACTCATTATGAAAATCCTCAACTGGCAGTTGATAACACTCATTGAAGTCCTCTTCGCCAATTTCCACTGTTTTGCCCCTTACAAATACCGTATAGTGATCATGTTCGGGCACGTTGGCGTAAAATTCTTTCACCGCTGTTATTACGGCTGGTTCGGGCTGCTCGGTAAGTGTGAACCAGTTCCTCTCAGCTATCATGACTGCCACGTCACCATCATTTGATTGATCCGGTCTCAACCCACGCTCCGGAACCAATGACCGAGTAGCCATTCGATTGTATCTTTCCTGAGCCGCATGACTGACAAAACGGCGGCTGTCAAATCGCGAAGGTGGAGTTGAGGCGGTCCCTGACCCTTCACCACGCTGGCGTTTGGATGCCATGCCAAAAATTCTGCAATTACAAGCATATTTATGTATTAGCATCGAATAGAATTGGAATTTGGATAAACTTAGGTATGACTTTACCCCCAAACTTTAAAATATATGTCGAATTTGACTACATTAGTGTGGATGATACTTGACACAAAAATGCAACAACATGCACAATAGTATCAATCGGAGTCAGGGATTATTCAGTTTCGAGAATGAACGCAAGCCACATAGGAAATGTCCTCAAGAGTTGCCATGGAGTGTAATAAGAGACATGCATGTATCAAAATAGTGTAATTCCCCCCACTCTAAGTGACTATGTGCAATGATAGCTATATGCTACAGTAGATTAAAATCATTGTGGTGGCATGAAGGTCCAGAATGATATTGCGAAAACATGGTGATATGTGTTCATGTGGACAAGATTAATGACTCGGGCAAATTATCAAACACCTTGTGGGTGTGCCATGCATCCCTATCAGTCAAACATTTATAGTAACATATGCTCCCAATTTAAGAATTAACACATATGTGTCGTATAATATAGTCAAGATCAGGAGAGTGACATTCTTCGATGTTGGTGTCAAAAGATATAAATTTAGTAGAATATGTACATACCAACCATATCCGTAGATAGCTTTTTGCCCCAAAGATCAAATATAATTCAAGACATACCTGGTTAGATCTTGTTGCAATTGAATGAGAAAGATGAAATTTATGGAACAAATGAGAACAATGGATCGTATCTATCTGATCTTAATTATGAAATTGGTATTAACACTATTCAACTATCCTATGAAGGTAAGGGAGGCTTGTGGCATGGAATTAATAGAGAAGAGAAGTTGAATTAGAAAAGAATTGTAATCGTCCGGTATTTAAGTACAATTAGGAGTCTGGGACGCAGCCTCAGCGCCGGGGCGCTCAAAATATGCTAGGAAACAGCGCCGGGGCGCTAGCCTGGATTGTCAATTCTGGACCTTAGCACCGGGGTGCAGAAATAGCATAGGCAGACAGCGCCGGGACGCTAGAGGTCAGAAGGGTCATGAAGTGCATAGCGCCGGGGCGCTGTGTTGTAGCACAAGTTGAGAGCCGGGGCGCTAATGGTCAGTAGCTCGTGGATGGGGCTAGCGTCGGGGCGCTAGAATTGCCCTTAGAGACAGCGCAGGGGCGCTCATAGTCAGTGGCTTCTGAATTGGGCTAACACCAGGGCTCTTGTTCCCTACAACGTATAAGTTCAAGAATCAAAATAAAAATAAAATAAAATTAAAAAGGAAAATGATTGGGTTGCCTTCCAATAAGCGCTTGGTTTACTATCGTCGGCCTGACTTTGCTGGTGTGTTCAATTTTCCACTGAGTCAGAGAGGTTCGTGACCGTAATTTGACGTTCAATGGGACCACTCCAATAATGTTTGAGTCTTTAACCGTTAACCTTGAATGGACAATTTAAATTTAGTTTTTCGATCTCGATGTTACCGTGTGGTGCAACAGACACAACTGTAAAAGGACCTGACCAACATGATTTTAGTTTCCCAGGAAATAAACGCAATCTCGAGTTGAAAAGCAAGACTTGTTGGCCCGGTTCAAATGTTTTATCGAGAATTTTCTTATCATGCCATGATTTGACCTTCTCCTTGTAGAGTTTTACGTTTTCATAAGTGTTAAAACGAAGTTCATCTATCTCGTTCAACTGCAGTAACCTTTTCTCACCTGCTGCTTGTTCATCAAAATTTAGCTTCTGAATGGCCCAGTGTGCACTATGCTCTAACTCGACTGGGACGTGGCACGCCTTTTCGTAAACCATTCGATAAGGTGACATACCGATCGGATTCTTGTATGTTGTATGATATGCCCATAGAGCATCGTCAAGACGTAAAGACCAATCTTTTCGTGACGGATTGACCACCTTTTCCAGAATCCTCTTAACCTCCCTATTGGAGACCTAAGCTTGGCCATTAGTTTGGGGATGATACGCAGCTGCTATTATATGATGAACCCCATACTTCACCAACAATTTTGAGAACTGCTTGTTACAGAAATGTGTTCCCTCGTCACTTATTATTTCCTGCGGAGTTCCAAATCGCGCGAAGATATTTTTCTTTAAGAATCGAAGAACGACGTTGGCATCATTTATGGGCAAAGCTGCGGCTTCTACCCATTTGGACACATAATCCACCGCCAACAAAATATACTGATTATTAAAAGATGAGGGAAACGGTCCCATAAAATCGATTCCCCAGACGTCGAACAGCTCTACCTCCAATATAGAGTTGAGTGGCATTTCATTTTGCTTAGAGATATTACCTACGCGTTGACATCAATCACACTTTAGCACATAGAGATATGCATCCTTGAATAACGAAGGCCAGTAGAATCCTGATTGTAACACCTTCGCCGCAGTTCGATCACCGGAATAATGACCTCCATAATCGGATGAGTGGCAATGACCCAAGATACTGTCCATCTCTTCATGTGGCACACAACGTCTAATCATTTGATCCGCGCAGGCTTTAAACAAGAATGGTTCATCCCAATAGTATTGCTTCACGTTATGGAGGAATTTCTTTCGTTGTTGTGAGTTCAACTCCGGTGGTAACACTTTAGCAACCACATAGTTCACATAATCATCATACCAAGGCAGTGTTGTGGTTACTCAGAGAAGTTGTTCGTCCAGAAATTTCTCGTTAATCAATGAATTGTCTTTTCTCTGCACCTCATCATTCTCCAATCGCGAAAGATGATCCGCTACTTGATTTTCTTTACCCTTTCTATCCCGAATCTCCAAATCAAATTCTTGAAGAAATAACACCCACCGTATCAACCTCAGTTTGGCATCCTTCTTCTCGATCAAATATTTGATTGCAGAATGATATGTGTAGAAAATGACCTTGGTTCCGATGAGGTATGCTCTGAATTTGTCAAAGGCGAACACAACTGCAAGTAGTTCTTTTTCGGTGGTTGTGTAGTTCAACTGAGCATCTGTCAATGTCTTGCTTGAGTAATAGATTGTATGGAAAATTTTATCGTGCCATTGACCCAAAACTGCTCCCACTGCATAGTCGTTGGCGTCGCACATCAATTCGAATGGTAGAGACCAATCGGGTGCGACAATGATTGGAGCAGATACTAACTTCTTTTTTAAAATTTCGAATGCCTCGATACATGACTGATCTATTTTGAAGGGCACATCTTTCTCTAACAGGGAACACTAAGGTTTTGAAATTTTTGAAAAATCTTTAATGAAACGTCTGTAGAAACCCGCATGTCCCAAGAAGCTCCGAATTCCTTTCACAGATGATGGAGGTGGTAATTTCTCAATAGTCTCAATCTTCACTTTATCCACCTCTAATCCTGCTGCAGAAACCCTATGCCCGAGAATAATCTCTTCCTTCACCATAAAGTGGCATTTTTCCCAATTAAGAAATAGATTAGTCTCCACGCACCGTTTCAACACTAAATTCAGATTTTTCAGGCACAAATCAAAGCTATCACCGAACACAGAAAAATCGTCCATAAATACCTCCAAATTTTTCTTGACCATATCGGAGAAGATTGCCATCATGCATCGCTGAAAGGTTGCTGGTGCATTACATAAACCAAAAGACATTCGCCAAAATGCAAACGTACCGTATGGGCATGTGAATGTCATTTTCTCTTGATCCTCCAGTGCTATAGCAATTTGATTATATCTGGAATAACCATCCAAGAGACAATAGAACTGATGTCCTGCTAACCTATCCAACATCTGATCAATGAATGGCAAGGGGAAGTGATCCTTGCGTGTGGCTTTATTTAGCTTGCGGTAGTCCATTCATACTCTCCATCCTGTAACTGTTCGAGTAGGGATGAGCTCATTCGCCTCATTCTTCACCACTGTCATACCCCCTTTCTTTGTACGCATTGTACAGGACTCACCCATGAACTATCTGAGATCGGGTAAATAATGCCAGCATCCAACCACTTTATAATCTCCTTTTTCACCACCTCCTTCATGATGGGGTTTAGCCTTCTTTGCATCTCGATGGTTGGTTTTGCCCCTTCTTCCATTAAGATTTTATGCATACAGAATGATGGGCTAATACCTCGAATGTCCGCTATAGTCCACCCAATTGCTGTTTTGAATTCTCGCAAGACACACAGTAGTTTCTCCTTTTGTGTATCATTAAATTCTGTCGAAACAATAACTGGTAGGGTATCGTCTTTGCCCAGGTAAGCATATTGCAGATGGGATGGTAATGGCTTTAACTCTAGCACCGGTGGCTCTTCTATTGATGGTTTGAACTTTTTACCTTCCGCTTCGGGCCTCTCTATGGTGTCAAAGGATTTATTGCCTTTCCAAAACATTGATGGTGTGTCTAGCCATTTGACGTATTCGATATCCCCTTCAATACCATAGTCATCTGCCATGAGCAAAATTGATTCAAGTGGGTCCTCCGAAAAAGTTATATTGAATTTATGATTCACCAATTCCTCCATAATATCAACCCGCATACATTCACCTTTTTCTTTTGGGTACGACATTGACTTGAAAATGTTAAAGGTGACCTGTTGATCTTCAACTCGCATTGTCAATTCACCTTTTTGAACATCAATCAATGTTCTTCCTGTTGCCAAAAATGGACGCCCAAGAATGATCGGGATTTCACTGTCCACTTCACAATCCAGAATAAAGAAATCCGCAGGGAAGATGAATTTATCCACTTTTACTAACACATCTTTAACTATACCTCGTGGATATGTAACTGACCTATCTACTAACTGCAAACTGATATTTTTTGGGCGTGGAGCCTGAAGTCCGAACTGGCTGTAAACGAATAATGGCATTAGATTTATACTGGCCCCCAAATCGCATAAAGCTCGTCCCGAAAACTGATTTCCAATCTCGCACGGAATATTAAAGCTACTTGGATTCTTGAGCTTCGGCGGTAATTTATTCTGAATGATAGCACTGCATTCCTCTGTCAATGCTACTGTTTCAAATTCACCCAATTTCCTCTTCTTTGACAAAACCTCCTTCATAAACTTCGCGTAACTCGGCATTTGTTCCAAGGCTTCGGCGAAGGGGATGTTGATATGCAATTTCTTGAAGATATCTAAAAATTGTGAGAACTGCTTATCTAATTTGGATTTCTGAAATCTCTACGGATACGGTATGGGGGGCATTGTATTGGTTGGTTCCGAATTTTTCTACTGTAAGGTCTCATCTTGACCCTTTTCGGTCTCCACCACTTCATCGGTTTCAATTGATACATTGTCCTCTTTTTCCTTATCTGTGATGGACTCTGGTAGTTCTTTTCCACTTCGTAGGGTTACCGCCTTACAATGCTCATCTCTGCCCGGGTTTTTCTCAGTGTCGCTCGGAAGTGTTCCAAGTGGTTGGTTATTCAATGCCTGTGCCATTTGTCCCATTTAATTTTCTAGATTTTTGTTTGATGCATGCTGACTTTGTATACTTAGCTCCAATTGATTAAATCTCTTATCACTCCCCTCACTCCTTTTCTCAGTTAATTCACAAATCTTTCCAAGGCTTCTTCCCAACTTGCTTTTCGCACAGTTTGTTGTGTCTGGTTTTGAAACCCGGAATTGTTTTGTTGTTTTGGCGCTTGTTCTGCAGCTTGGTTATTACTCCATGAAAAACCCGGATGATTTCTCCACCCGGATTATATGCATTTTGATTCTGATAAGGCTGAGTAGACCGATTATAACTCCCCACACACTGTGCTGCTTCAGCATTTATGGCACATTGATCCGTAGTATGACCCCCAGCACATATTTCACAAACCATCGCTACCTACTGAGTGGATTGTGGTCGCAATAATTCTATCTGCTTAGCCATTGCGGTCATTTGCACTTGTAATGATGTTATCGTATCCACATCATACTTTCCCGATGTTTTCGGAGGACTATTTCTTGTCATGGGCCACTGATAGTTGTTGGTGGCCATCGTTTCTAACAACTTATATGCCTTGTCCAAATTTTTAGACATAATCGGTCCTCCTACTGCTGCATCAATACTTGCCCTCATGGATGCTTGTAAACCATCACAAAATATCCCCAATTGCATCCACTGTGGAATTCCATGGTGTGGGCACTTGCGGAGCATATCCTTAAACCTTTCCCACGTCTCATACAACGATTCTGAATCAAACTGTGCGAAGGTATGAATATCATTCCGTAGTTTTGTTGACTTTGCTGGTGGGAAAAACTTAGCTAAAAATTTTTGAGCTAAATCGTCCCAAGTAAGGATTGAGTCCGAAGGCTGAGAGTGTAACCAACTTCGTGCTTTATCTTTCAGGGTAAATGGGAACATTCTCAACCTTATAGCATCTTCTGACACGTTATTGAATTTGAAGGTGTCGCAAACTTCCAAGAAACTTAAGATGTGCTCATTCGGATCATCTAATGAACTACCCCCAAACTGACATTGATTCTGAAGCATTTGAATGGTTGTCGGTTTGATCTCAAAGGTGTTAGCATTGATTGTCGGCCTCCTAATACTCGACTGAATGTCTGTGGCATTCGACATGGCATAGTCCCGAAGTGGTTTCTTATCGTTCCCTGCCATGTTCAATGGAATTTCTTGTTCTGCCAGTTTTTTTCCTCGGGTGGTGCCGCACTAGTCGATTGTGCTTTCTGGAACTTCCTTTCAATCTCGTCTGTATAAGGAAAAAGTTCCTTTCTCGCCTTTGATCAAGTGAGCATACACTTCAAAAAAATTCCTGCAAAGACAAGAAGAAAAATAAGTAACGTTTAAATTAAGAACGAATTGATTATAACTAATATGGAATTAATATTAACAAAGAGTTCCCCGGCAACGGTGCCAAAAACTTGTTGATTGATTTTGCAATCAATGAATACGTGCAAGTATACACGATCAATAACTAATATAGTGATAAATTACAGTGTCGATTCCTCAGAGAATTCCAATTAATAAACTCGAACTACTAGTACTGTATCAATTCAATTTTATTTAAACAACCGAAAATTTTGATTCTTTAAAACTAAGAAAAATAATTTTAATAAAGCAAGAAATTATTCTAAAAGAAAACAAAGAACAAATCAATAATTATTTGAATGCAAATAAATGATAATTAAGACTCCAATTTCCCCAATTATGATTATTAAATCAATTATCTAATTATCCCACTTATTATATCTACTGAATTGTTAACAGGAATTCTCAAATGCTAAAAGCCCTCTCTCGAGTGATCAATTGCCTTTTATTTAACCCAGATTAATTTTGCTATATTTCTATGCAAAACAATTGAATTAAACTTGTTACAAACCCAATTCCTTTTATGTTACATGCGGCAAATAGATATTCTCATTCTATTCACAAACCTAATTATTCACTGTGCAAATTACTAAGTCACATGTCACCCTACCCAGTTCTAACCCTAGAATTCCTTTCCCAATTCCTTCTAGAGTAACACAGTAATTATTGGCCAGATAATTAATCAATAAACACAAAGCAAGATGAAAAGTTCACTTCAACATAAATAAATGGAATAAATTAAATAATCAACTCATAACCATAATAGGTTCCATTGGAATCTTAATAAAAGGAATTAGTTCATGACGAAAATAAAAACTACAAATAATTGATAAATCATCCTTAATGAGTTAACAATTTAAAAGAATAAAGAAGAAGAAGAACTCCAATTTTCCAACCTTCAGATCTGCTCCTATTCCTTCGTTAATCTCCCCAATGTCCAGCCTCCTCCCCAATTCAATAAAAAGAATCAATTTATATTTTTTTTTACTTCCCCCAACTCCATAACTCCTAATCCAAATAGACTCCTCATAAACTCCTCCAACAAAGTCAAACTAATAGTCAAAGTGTTGTCCACGCCTGTCTCACGGGCGCGATCCACGTCAGAGCCAGCCACGGCTCAGCGCCCCGGCGCTATTAGTAGTACATTTCCCAGCGCCCCGGCGCTATCTTCTGAAAAATTACAACTTTGCCATTTATTAGCTTAAATTCCCAATTTGTCTCCTCAGCTCCCGAATCTGCAATACAACACATAAACACAGTAAAAATATTCCTAAATGACTCGAAAATACAATAATTTAAACCCAAGTATATCCGATTTATGGGTATATTACCCAATCATCAAGTACTGCAGCGAGGTCCCTTACCACTATTATAATCGCCGAGATGAGCGCATATATTGATGAGCATATGGTCATCATGCAGACGGCTTCTGATCTATTGGGTCGTGTGGATACTCTCATACAGGAGACCACAGCTTTACCTCCTTCTTCTGAGAGGGATGCTATGTTGGGCTTGCTAGCTCGCGTGTATCCTGACTCATAGATTAGCTTGTACTTACCTGCACAGACTAGCTTAGCCATTTTGTCATGTACAGTTTACATCATGTATATCAAACAACATTATATATGACAGGGAAATATATTTTTGGATCACTTCCCTTTTAGATACACCTTGCTATTTGTTTGAGATTTTGCCTGCTGCTTCAGGGCTTGTGATCTTGATGTATTCTGAATTCCTCCTGGGTGGATGGACATTGAGTTGTCTCTGGATAGTTCAGAATGGATCATCTATCTGTGTATCCCTACCATCTTTTGGTGTCTTGGAACTAGTTTCTGTATGAAAATGTGGAGAGGAGTGTGGCTTTCCTCTCTGAGATTGACCGCACCACAGATGGTCGCCAGTACTTCTATTCAGGAGAAGCCTAGTTAATTCCATCTTTTATGGATTGGCGTTACTCTTCAAGGTATGACCGCAACTTAAATAGTCGCAGAATCTCCTATTTGGGAGGAGAGGTTGGGTAATTCCATCCCTTTGGTCTGAAGCCGAATGAAACGTAGTGGATTGATGTTTGATCCCAGTACCAAAAGACAAGGGTTTGTGTTTTGGTAGGGGGTGAGACCGCACCATGAATGGCTGCCTACGTACTCCTATTGAAGAGGAGATCAGGTCTACGTAGTTCGAACCTGGTGTAAGAGGTTCAACACAGTATGTGGCAGAAATGGTGTAGGAATATTTTTGTTATTTTTTGTGAGGAGAGAAGGGTAGAAATGTTTTTATTATTTTTGCTTTATTGCGACCGGGTCATATGAAATGGTTGCCTACGTACTCCTATTGAAGAGGAGATCAGGTCGACGTAGTTCGCCCCTCAGGGCGAGAAGAGAAAGCGTAATCCCATGTGCAAGTCAGAGTGCGGGGATGAGAATGTTTAATCCTAAGTTGAGGATAAACTGTAGAGGAAAAGTTTGATCCCAGGTATGGGTAGCCAAACTGTAAATGTAAGAGGTTCGATCCACGGTGGGATGACCTAAGTTGTATGAGCGCAAAGGAAAGCCAGGCTGCTGGCTTGAAAAGTATGTTTCCCTGAGGGGCAAAGTGCAGAAAAGTTGTATGTGGTAAAGGGTTAAAAAACCAGAATGACTGGTGATCTGATGGTTTGACACCAGGATGTTTGCGAGTTACTTCAGACATAGTACCGTTTCATGGCATCTGAGTTGATGAGTTGTGGAAATTCATCACCGTCCATTTCTTGCAATCTGAGAGCGCCTCCCATCAATACCTCTTTGACAATAAACGGGCCTTCCCAGTTAGGAGCGAATTTTCTCTTAGATTGATCTTGGTTGTCCAGGATTTTCTTCAAAACCAAGTCATATTGTTTAAATTGCCGTAGCCGGACTTTTTTGTTGTAGGATCGGGCGATCCTTTGCTGATATAACTGACCATGGAAGATAGTCGCGGTTCGCCTTTTGTCTATTAGAGACAATTGGTGATACCTGTCTTGTACCCATTGATCTTCATCCAGCTGAGCGTCTATCAACACTCTGAAAGATTCCATCTCAACTTCTATGGGGAGCACTGCTTCCATCCCATAGGTTAGTGCGTAGGGGGTTGCCCCAGTTGAAGTACGCATGGATATTTTGTAGGCTAACAGAGTCGAGGCAATACATCAGGCCAATCTTTGTGGTTGGCGGACATCTTTTGCATAATCTTCTTGATATTTTTGTTAGCCGCTTCAATAGCACCGTTCATCTTTGGACGATAGATGACTGAGTTGAGATGTTTGATGTGGAATTTACTGCACAATTCCTCCATCACCTCTGACACAATCACCTCTGGTTGCCCATAACGACAAACAACATTATTTATGATGAAAGCAATGATGACTTCATTAGTGACCCTGGGGAAGGAGGTTACCTCTACCCACTTGGTGAAGTAGTCGATCATGGTGAATATAAATCGATGTCCATTACTGGCTTTAGGTTCAATGGGCCCGATAACGTCCATTCCCCACATTGAGAAGGGCCAAGGTGAACTCATATTGTGGAGTTCCCGTGGAGGGGCGTGTATAGCATTCCCATGAATCTGGCACTGATAGCATCTTTTGACGTGGTCATGGCAATCGGCTTTGAGAGATAACCAATAATGTCCCGTTCTGAGGATTTTCTTAACAAGGAGGGGGCCACTCATGTGGGGACCACAGACTCCACCATGGATTTTATCCATGAGCCTTTGGGCTTGATCTTTGTCTAAACACCGGAGGAGGCCTAACCCTGCGTCTCTTTTGTAGAGCGCATCTCCACTCAGGTAGAATTTCATTGCAAGTCGATGGATCCGCCTTTTCTCGGTCGGGCTCACCTCAGCGGGTGTAGATCCATCTCGTAGATATTCCTTGATATGCTGATACCAAGGCTGTGGGATGGGAGGTAGCTCATCCGATACTTCTCCAACATAATTCCCGTAGGCTGGGGCCTTGTTCAGAGAAATTGTGACGCTTGGCAATTGCTCCTTGTCTGATATATGAACCAAGGAGGCCAAAGTTGCTAATGCGTCCACAAAGTCATTCCTATTACCAGGAACATGTAGAAAAGAGATTTCTTCGAACTCCAAAGCCATCTTTAAAACCTGCCGATGGTAAGGCAACAAATGTAGTTCCTTGGTTTGATAGATTCTGGTGGATTATCGGATTACCAACTCTGAATCTCCAAGGACAGTTAACCATCTGATGCCTATTGAACGGGCAAGTTTTAGCCCCATGAGACAGCCTTCATACTCAGCCGTATTATTGGTGCTGTCAAACTGTAATTTAACGGCGACGGGATACTGTTCCCCCGTATCAGATACTAGAATTGTTCCAACTCCAGAACCTTCCATATTAATAGCACCATCAAAATACATCTTCCATGATTGGCGCGTATCGTACTGATGGTGTTGCTGTATTGTTATTACTCCTTCATCAGGGAAATATGTTTCTAAGGGTTTGAAATCCCCTGAAGGTGCGGCGGCCAGTTGATCCACGATTCCTTGACCTTAGATAGACTTTTGAGTCACATATACGATGTCAAATTGTTGTAGGATCAACTGCCATTTGGACAGCTGTCACTTTAACATGGGTTTGTTGAACACGTACTTGAGAGAATCCATACGGGATATAAGATGGGTTGTGTGACCATGGAGGTAATGCTGTAACCTCATGGAAGCCCATGCTAAAGCATAACACGTCTTTTCGGTCAGAGTGTACTTGTGTTCACTGCTGCTAAACCTTTTACTGAGGTAATAGATAGCTCGTTCTTGGCCTCTATCGTCCTTCTACTCGAGCATGTAGCCCATAGCATTGTCACTTACGGACAGGTACATAAACAGGGGAACATCATCCCTGGGTGGTACCAACACAGGAGCTTTGACTAGCTGTTTCTTGATTGTAAGGAAGGCATTCTGACACTCATCATTCCATTTTATGGAGGAGTTCTTCCTTTATAGTTTGAAGATTGGTTCACAGGTTGCTGTGAGTTGGGAGATGAACCTGCTAATGAAGTTGATTCTTCCTAAAAATCCCCGAATTTCCTTTTTTGTCTGAGGAATGGGCATTTCCGTGATGGCTTGGATTTTGGCAGGTTCCAGCTCAGTCCCTTTGTGGCTGACTAGAAATCCTAGTAACTTGCCTGATTTAACGCCAAAGGCAAATTTGGCTGGATTCAACTTCAAGTTATACTTACGCAACCTGTTGAATAGCTTTCTGAGATGGTCTATATGGTGAGCCTCCTTCCGGGACTTGAAAATGATGTCATCCACATAGATCTCAATCTCTTTATGCATTAAGTCATGGAAAAGAGCCATCATAGCTCGTTGATAGGTAACTCTGGCATTGATGAGGCCGAATGGCCACCGTCTATAACAAAAAGTTCCCCAAGGAGTGATGAAGGTAGTCTTCTCACGATCTTCCTCGGCAACCATGATTTAATGATACCCCGCAAAGCAATCAGCAAAGGAGTACATGTCGTATTGCGCAGTATTATCAATGAGAATGTGGATAAATGGCACGGGAAAGCTGTCTTTTAGGCAAGCTTTATTCAAGTCCCGGTAATCCACGCAAACTCGCACCTTCCCTCCAGATTTAGGCACGGGAACGATATTGGATATCCACTCAGGATATGTAGACACCATGATGATGCCAGCCTGAAATTGTTTCACAATTTCCTCTTTCACCTTTAAACTCCACTCAAGTTTCAATCGCCTGAGTTTCTGTTTGACTGGCTTAAATCCCTCTTTAATGGGAAGGCGATGAAGGACAATGTCAGTGGACAAACCCACCATGTCTTCATGAGACCATGCAAACACATCCTAGAATTGGATTAATAGTGTAATCATGTCATTCCGTTGGTCTGGGGTAAGGTCTGAACCAATCTGGATTAACTTAGGGCTTTCTAAGGTTCCGAGATTGAAAGAAGTGGTTTGATCAAGGTTGGGTTTAGGTGTATCTTTGACCCATTCTTAAATTTCTGGAGGCACCTCAATGTCATCCTGTGTATCCATCAAGGCTGAATTCATCTCTACATCAAAGGTACAATCCCTGTGTAGGAAAGGCATCATATCAGCAAGTACAGACACATCTAAATTCAGAGTCCTGAAACAAAATATGCTTTCACTTAGTATATATGAAACGTGTTTGATCATACACAGTGTTAGCATATACTGGCAAAATAAACTGCTAATACTGTATAGAAAAGTAAGCAGCTATTATATCTACAGGGCAGAAAGAACTTCTGCCCGCTTTACCCTTGACGACCAATGCAAGGAATGTTGTTCCAATTGGCAAGAGCAAAGTTCGGGTGAACCGCAGTGATGGAGGGACTGTCATCATCCTCCCTGTCCCGAATGATGGCCATTATGTCTGGGCAATCATCGTCTGGGGTGTATCGGTTGGTATATTCATTATGGACGATGATACGCATGCCCGACATTATTCGAACAACGTTCTCCTTGATTCTTCGCTCCTCTTCTTCGATTGCGGGATCTGGAATAACGATTTTGTTTTCCTCCACCGGTTTTGGCTTAGGAAATAACATAGCCATGACATTGGCTGGCACCTTTACAGGAGGTTGTGTGGACTCAGCACTTGAAGGTGAAGATAAACGCCACATAGTTAAAGATGAAGGAACCTGTGGATGTTTATGAGGGTTCCTGTGACTAGAGCTAGCCGAATAGCCTAGTCCAGCTGTTCCACTGTGCTTGGTTAAGCGAATAGGGTACTTGACACCCTGACAATCTTTACCCAACCCTTGTCCTGGTTTATGACCCAACGACATCATTTCTTGAGTGGCTGACATCACTTCGGCAGAAATCTGGGGTTCGGACAGTGGTGCTCCAATAGCATGGTATTGGGTATTGCTTATTTCCAAAGCATGAAAACTGACTGGTTCAACGTTCGCATTAACATTGATGACCGGTAAATCCCCGTGTTGAGGACACTTTGGTTCAGCATTGACCGTGACCAGGCTGTTGTTGACAATATATTTTAATTGTTGATGAAGGGTGGAGGGGACTGCCCCGGCCATGTGGATCCATGATCGTCCCACGATCAGGTTGTATGCCGACTCTATCTTGAGCACATGGAAGGATACGCAGAATGTATGAGGACCAATCTCAATTGGCAGCTCAATTACTCCAACCGAATTTCGGCGAGCTCCATCAAAAGCTTTGATGATAGTATGGCTACTCCGAATTTGATTAGGATTGATATTCATCTTCACCAAGGTAGCATATGGGCAGATATTTAGGGATGAGCCTCCATCTATCAGGACTCCAGCCACCATATATCCGGAGGACAAGACTGCGATGTGCAACGGTTTGCAATGACCGGTCCCTTCAGGCGGAATGTCATCATCAGTGAAGGATATCACATTGTCGTTGAAAATGTGATCAACCAGATGTTGAAATTTTTCCTCATCCACGGATGTCGAGAGATAGGCTTCTTCTAAAACCTTTAACAAGATCTTCCAGTGATTCTCGGAAATGAGGACCAAGTATAAAATTGATATCTGTTGTGGAGCTTCTTTCAAGCTTAAAACCACCGTAGCTTCGTTATGACCCATAGTGCGGAGAAATTCTTCAATCTTCTCCGTGGGTATTTTTCCCTTTGATTTGACGGCAGATTTCATCACCCGTTGGGGAAGGTACAGTGGATTTTCTTTCGACACTACAGCAGTGGTATGTGAGGTGGATCCTTCACCTTCTCCATAATTCCACAGAACTTTATGCAAGCTAACAATAGGATATTGTGCTCTGCACGGCAAGTTGATTGGCTCAGGAGCAGCCACTTTCAAAGGATTGTTGCTTCCTTTGAGTTGAATTATTGGCATGACGAGTGATTGATCAGCTTCAGTAGATATGACGGCTACCACACTCTTCCATTTAGTGGGATCTACATTCTCACTGGCGCGTAGCACAGTGTCGTCATCTGCCAGGCGCAGTATGCCACTGTCGATTAGGTTCTGAATAAGGTGGCAGAGTGCCCAGCATTCTTCTGTGCTGTGACCACAAGATTGGGAATGATATTGACATACTCCCTCAGAATTGTACCGTCCTGAACGGGGGTTGATTGGAGGTAGAAGGGAACTGATTCTTCCTTCATTGATTAACATGTGAAGTATCTCCTCCATAGGTTGACCCAAATAGGTGAATTCCCTTTTGTTGGCGAAATCCCGATGGGCCTTGGCATTTGCTCTCTTCGTCACTTTGTCTTCCAGCATTTCATTCTCTGAAAGTGAAGAGGGAATATTCATGACAATGGGCAGGAGACTGGCATGCTCCTGGCTGATTAGCTGACAAGTCACTTGATGTTGATAAGTCACCAGTTCCGCTAATTGCTCAATTTGTTTGCAGAGAGCTTTCATTTTTCGTTCCATTGTGAACTAGAACTTGGCATAATCCCATATGTTATCACCGTCTTTGATGGTTTGGGAAGAATCATAGCTGAAGTTGGAACTCTGTCCACTGCTCTAATTAATCATGTTGACATCTTCTTCTTTGTGTTGAGGAAGAGGGTTGTCTTGAACGTTAGGTTGATCTGGTTTAGTGACCACGATCTCACCATTGTCTATCAAGTCTTGGATCTTGTGTTTCAAGGCCCAACAATCCTGAGTATCATGTCCAGGTGCCCCGACATGATAAGCACATTTTCGAGCAGCATTAAAACCCCTTCCATTTGGGCTGGCTGGTGGAAGTTGATGTGTAATCTTCTTTTATGTTGTCAGAAGATTAAGGATATTCTCGAGGGTATCCCCTAAGGGTGTGAACACTCGAGGGCGTTTGGCTTCTCCACCTTTTGGTATTGGAGGGTTTACAGACTGTGCTGGAAAGGGAGTATAGTTTCTCCTCTGAACAAGCATATTTTGACTGCCTTTTTGACCCTGTAATATCAGGAAAACATCTTCCTCTTTCTTTTTATGGACCCTCCTGGGGTTGTTCCCATAATTTCCAGACTTGATGTGATCAGCAACAGCTTTGAGTGCAGCTAGGTCTTGAATCTTTCTAGATTTCAATCCCATCTCAGCCATCTCCCCATGTTTGACCATATCAGAAAACGGTTTGCCGATGCCGGCTAAAACTCTCTCATAGAAGGGAGCTTTTTGTATGTCTATGAACGACATGACCATTTCTGATTCGGTCATGGAAGGATTCACTTGGGCAGCCAGGCGTCTCCACCTCTGGGCATACTCTCTGAAAGACTCGTTAGACTGTTTTTTGATCTTGGTAATTTGGTACCGATCAGGAGCCATTTGAGTTTGAAAGCTGTATTGAGTGAGGAAGGCATGTGCTAGCTCTTCCCAACTGTGGATTTTGGAGTTGTCTAATCTTGCGTACCATGAACGAGCTTCTCCAGTTAGACTCTTTTGGAATAACTGCATTCTGAGCTTTTCATCCTCTGCATAAGATCTAAGTTCTCCAATAAATACCTTTAAGTGTGTATAAGGATCTCCTAACCCGTCATATTTTTCAAAGTCAGGAGTTTTAAACTTTTCTAGATAATGAACACCATGAAAAATACATAGATCAGCATATGAAACACTCCCGTGTGTTCCAATTCCTTTGATAGTGCGAAGGGTCTCTTCCATTTGGAGGACTTTCTTTTTGATGTCACCAGTGTTTGGGTCTCCAGTGGGATGGGGAGCATCATGAGTTTTGTTGGTAATATCCAACTGTATTTCAGGTATGGTAATGACCGGACTCCCTCCTTTGATGGAGGATTCAGCATGTACGGGTATTTTCTGACCCTGTGTAGACTGGTGTAATTCTTTGACCAGAACAGCCAAATTTGCAATTTGTTTGCTTAATCCGTCGAATTCTTTGCGAGAAACTGGATTAAGTTCAGTCTGGTCGGATGACGACATAATTGACTGTAGGCCTGTTGCCTTTTTGGACTTTGAATGGGTAGTAGGCCCGATTGACTCCCTGCGAAAGACTTGCATAGTTTAGTCCTTAGGGAAGGTGAATATTAATATGCAATGTGATGAGTCCATTTTAGGAATTTTATCCTGCAAAAATGGATGTCAGCTGTTTGTAGCATGTATGTATATGTGTACACATTCCTTCATATTTCTCATTACATGGAGATAGATATGTCATGAAATTGTGTAATTTAAAATGAGAGCATGAAGAGACTTTCCTCCGTTTTGGGTTTATCAGAGGCTGACCTATCTTAGGTTACTCTCGCGGCTTTTTGGCATGAAGGTTCCCAAATCATCGCAATCTACATGACGAGAAGTTAATCCGGTCTTTCAACTGGAGCGAATTTGGGTGGTGCCTTTCCTGAGCCTCGGAGAATCAGGCTTCTCACGAGTCCAGTAATCAAACACCGACGGGATATCCTCCTGGTGGAGGGACCACATAACATACATTCACATACATCGCGTCTCACTGTATGAAATGATGACATGTGTGAAGCACTAATATCATGAGCAGTTTATAGTGCGAGGCACTAACATCACAGGCAGTTTATAGTGCGAGGCACTAAATAAACAAGACATGCATTCGTACACATTCATCCAATGTAAATGCAACATCCACACACAAGCAGATAACAATTTTGAAAAGATTGAAATAGAGGCTTAAGTCCTCTTACTGGAGTCCCCAGCAGAGTCGCCACCTGTCGACGTTGGGATTTTTAGATGTCCCTTTCCGTTACTTGTTCTTTGGTGTTCTCATTTTAGGTGAGATTTGTTTGAAAAAACAAGTGAAAAAGGTCCGACATATATAATGTCAACGATGGACTGTTAAGAGTCGCCAGTTGGTTTTTCAAATGGTTGTACCAACACAACCGAGAAAAGGTTTGTGCATTGACCAAGTGATGTGACACTGCTATACGGGTCGGTGAAACCGAGATTCATTTAGGGTCCGAGGACTTGGTTATGTGGGGGGGAAGGTGTTAGGCACCCCCCCGACATCCGTGTTACCACGGTGAACGCCTCTTTTCAAGAAACTATTATCTGAATGTGTGTGTGTGTGTGTATGTGAGTCAATGTGCTGTTATTTGAAAGTGGTACGAGGCCTCGTTCGCACCTATATACGCAGGGTTTGAATTAATGTAAAAATTCAATTTTAGCAAGATATGGCAATGATGTTTTATAAAAGATGTTTTTTCAAACCCTGTCGCTCAATAGTAATTGAGGCCTTTTGCACTCCCTTTTTATTAAATGCGCAGCTTGGTTGATTTTATTTGACGGCTGCGAAGCATCCGTACGAAAATAATGTACAAAATAATGCCGACTTCCTCGTTGGTATGGAAACCATCTGAGGAAATTCAGACACCGCAGAATAATTTACAAGCTGCTTACAGCTGAAACTGTCCATCACGGGAACCGAATCTAGATCCAATGGGATGAATCTATGATCACATGATTCCTAGGCTCACATGATACCGCAATTCGTATGAAAGCAGTAAGCCGGTATATATATAAAAGCTGTAAATATATATATACAGGCATGATCATCAACCACGAAGAACCTCTATGGGAGATCAGAAATGTAAAGAAAGCTGTTAAAATCCATCAACCGCCACGGAGGAAACTCCAGGCGAGACAAAACGTAAATAAAACTGTAAAAACGGTCAACCACCACGAAATAAACTCCAGGTGGGACGAAATGTAAAATATATATATATATATATATATATATATATATATATATATATATATATATATATATATATATATAAGCGAGTAAACGCACCGGATGTAAAATCCAGGCCCATCGAACGGAGTTCGACCACAGTTTATATATATATATATATATATATATATATATATATAGAAAGCAATTAAACGCACCAAATCGAAGTTTAGGCTCATCGAACAAAGTCCGACACACAGTTAATATATATATATATATATATATATATATATATATATATATATATATATATATATATATATATATATATATATTAAAGCAATAAACGCTCCAGACCGAAGTCTAGGCTCAACCGAGGCATAACTCGGTAATGTTAGTCAATATATATGTAAATATATATACATAAGATATATATATATATATATAGACTGAAATGAAACCACAGACCGAAGTCTGGGCAAAGGCAAGCAACACGACTCTCAACGTGTAGAAGGGTGTGTGCAAAGATGCAGAGAAAGACTCTAAAATGTGTGAGAAGGCTTACAGCTGACTGCTAGAAAAGGCTTCTATATCTTTAAAGTGGGTAAACACTGGCTTTTGTAGGTATAAAAGAGGGCTGTATATGAGCTCACAGGTGTTTAAAGTGGGAAAATACATTGTATGGCAAGTGTAGGGCGAATTCTGCAGGGTTTCCCCGTCTTTTTTCTTTTAAAAATAAGCACCCCAAGCCTCTTATTTATAAGCAAAAGGTGCCGCAGGTGTACCTGTGGCTCAGCCACAGGTGTACCAGAGGCGGGTTGGGTCGGCCCGGTTTGGTCGGGTCGGGTCGTCTCGAAGTACGTGCACGCGGGCACTGTAATGTCCACTCAATTTTTCTGAAGTGCAATCCGGGCATCCGTTTGAGGTATACAGGACCTATTTTGGATCGCCTTTGTCGAGAGTTTGTATGATGGCATAGGATTAGAGTTTGTACGAAGTCTTTGAAGATGGGACGGTGCCCTCCTGTCTTCAAGCTTCAACTTTCATCTGTTACCCCGCACAATAGCAACTCGGGATTGGTTAGCCTTATGGGTCGTTGTTGCGTAGATGTGTGGAGACGACTTGGCGTGGCATCGTGTTGGTTAGATGACGATGTTGCCCCTTACCGGTGTTATTGTCGGGTTGGGTCGATACAGCAGACGTTGCTCAGCTTCGCTGGGATTGGACTCCTGTAATTGGTTGAAAGTCCTCATTGTCATCTTTGAGGTGTGTCTGTCTTCCCGATGTCATCGCCGGCGCCGGGCTGATATAGTGTATCTCGTTGTGAGCGCCGAGATTGAAGCTGGTTGCACTTGTAACAAGCATTTCTGGGGTTAATGCCGAAATTGATTTCCTTGGGGCTATCACCAAGGTTGGAGGCTATTCCCATGTTTAGGTCTGAGACAGGATACCTCGGGGTTATCTCTGAGATTATTCAGTCTTCTCCGGTGTATGTTCCAATATTGATCTGCATGCCTCGGGGTTCTCCAAGATTGGAACAATTACTCCTAGATTGCGATCTGGGGTTGATGCTGAACCTCCGGTAGTATCCGGTATGGTTGTGGATTGTCTTTTAGGATTCTCTCATAAAAGACGAATCTGCCTTCCTGCAATGTTAGTGTCAGTAGTACAGAAAATTTCGAGTGTCTACAGTAATCTTAATGATAATTAATAAAACATTAAATCTAATTTTTAAAGTCTATGAAATTAGATAATTTATGTTAATTAAGGAAAACCCTAAATTTTCATTTTTGAAACTAATGTTTTTCCATTGTAACCCTAATTGTCAAATTAGTAACCCTAATGGTTAATTGGGTAACCCTAATTGCTAATTTTGAGCCCTAATGCTAATTAGTAAAGTATTAACATAATTTTCAAGTTTATAACAATTTAAACTATTTGAGAAAATTTAGAAACTAATTTTTATTTTATTTCATACCCTATATGAAAACCTAGAAATTTAATGTTGTAAAATCTAAGGGTTAAAGCCTTAGGATTAAACCCTAAGGGTTAGATTAGATTGTCAAGAATGCCCTTAAAATTGGAATCAAATTGATCATATTACCCTTTTTGCATTATTTGAGAGATAACTTGCAAATCTAGCTAATATATGTAGTTGGTAAACCACCAAGATTGCCCATGT
This sequence comes from Panax notoginseng, assembly GCA_016801055.1. NCBI lineage: Eukaryota > Viridiplantae > Streptophyta > Magnoliopsida > Apiales > Araliaceae > Panax > Panax notoginseng. Next base: position 66,937,420 of record CM029018.1, on the reverse strand, counting down.
GACAAATATAACACAACTCAGTCATATATTGACAGATAATTTGGCCAAATGCATTGCATTAAGAGATTATATAAGAGTTACAGAGAGAGAGAGAAAAAGTCCTCATATTTGCTCATTTATTTCCAAAGCTCTCACCAACTCTCTCTCACTAAAAACCCACAAAAATATTAAGGTATATCAGTCCCCTAGACAAGCCCTACCACTTCCCTTAACAGATCATTAGCCCAGAATCCAAAAATTATCCAAGAAAGGTATTAACCTAAACTGAAAATTTTGATCTTGTATGCTATGTTGGATTTGGTGTTTAAGTGTTAAAATATGTTGTATGGAGTCCAGTTAAGTGATCTGGGTTGCTAGATGTTAGATCCATAACATCTAGAGGGTCGAATTTGAAGTTTTTTAAAATCTGGAAAAAATTTATTTTGTGGTCTGACAATGAATGTCAGAGGCTATAAATCGTTTTCTGTTTATGTTTTTGGTTGTTTAAATGTTTGGTCTTATAGTATGTTTTAAAGGCTTTACTCTGGAACTTGATTCAAAGCCAGATCGATTGTAGATTAAACGTTATAAAGAGTCAAAGTGGGTTGACCGCAATTCACCGGCTGTTTCTGGGCAGCTCAGAATTGTCCAAAACGCTTGACAATGATTTGTCAGTCGCTTGATCTTGCTATTGTTACGTGTTTTGATCATGTTGTTATTTTGTGATTGAATACGGACATGACTACTACATGATAAAGCTTTTATATTACTCAAATACTTAACAGAATATATTGTAGTGTTGGTCAAACATGGGTAGACGGAACTGCTCAAGAACATTTTTGGAAAACCCAAAAATGTTCAAGAACAGTTCCGACAAGGTACTTTGACCTGTTTGGATCTCTCTTATGTGTTGATAAAATGCTATAAACGTGTTTGATAATTGTACTATATATGACATCAATACTACAAGTGTGAACAAATAGAACAAACATATCAAGCCTGGAACGTTGGATTCTTATAACTTTTATTTTCTTATATACATGATTTTCATATATATAGTAAATTATTTCTAAAGAAATTTTGAGGGAGGAATTTGAGTTCTTTTAGAAATCAAATTTCCGTTTAATTAGAAAGACAAGCTTTATGTGAATAGTTAAAGATCAGTTCGATCAAGGTTGATCGAGATCTACTTGCAAAGATTGTGTATGCTATGTAACCGTGTATGTATGAGTTTTAAAATGGTGATTCCGGGGACGGAATCTTTTATAAGGGAGGGTGAATGTAACAACCCGATATTTTCTATATAAATAAATCAGAAATTTTGTGTATAAATTTTTTTTATTATTATTTTAAGGATGAGGATTTGTACAAGATAATGTGTATATGTAATTATGTGATAAATAAAAATATATTTATTACATAAATATTTACAAATAAAGTTATTTTAGAATTATTGATTTTTATAAAGTATATTTATATAATAATTAATTTTATAGTGGAAATGTTTTTTTATTAACTATTTTTCATGAAAATATATTCATATATTATTTAAATAATATATGGAGTGATTTTTAGAATTATTATAACAATTATTTTATTATATGAGTTTAGTGCAGATTATTAAATTAATAATTTTACCTTAATTATTAAGGTTAATTATGGAAGAATAAATCAAATATGGAATCCAAATCCTAATTTTTGGATTATTGTCAAGGTATGAGAATAATAATATAATATTAATTATATTTTGATTTTTCAGTGCTATGAATATGTACTGTATGTACATGTTGATGATGATTAGTCATTTATGATGTTTAATTTTAAAACCCTTTTATTAATTGATTAAACCCAAATTTTACTGGGGAAAACCCTAATTGGAAAATCAACTGTGAGTTTAAGACTGTTATATAACTGTGTTATATGTTTTATGTTGTGTATTAAGTGATTAATTAGGTTAGCCCTAATTAAAATTCTAGAAACCCTAAATAATTTTTAGAAAACCCTAATTATTTAAAAAAAAACCCTAAATTTTTATTAGTAAGCTCTAATTAAAATCTTATTGAACTTTAATCTTAATTTTTCAAACCCTGGAAATTATTTGGGAAACCTTAAGATTTAAGATCTATTGATTTTAACCTAGATTCAAGCAACATGGACAAAAATACCCTTAAATTATTTTGTTAGTTTACTAAATTACCCTTTTTGGATTTATTTTAATAAGATTTCTTGCAAATCTTCCCATATCTTGCAAGTCATCACCCTAGATTATAGCACATGCCTAAAACTCATCCAAACTTATCCACTTTGACACCTTGCATGTTAGATGCATTGAATCTAAGAATTATAAATAGGTTAGGAGAGAGAAAAGTGCACATATTTGCTCATTTGTGCTCTTACACTTCACCAAGACCATCTCTCTCTAAACCCACGAATTTCCAGTGCGAGACCAGTCCCCAAATCAAGCCCCACGAAATCCACTAACAAAATCAGAAGCCAGAAATCAGAAATTAATCATAGAATGTATAAACCCTACTCAAAAATCTGTCCAATTTTCTGTTGTTAGATGTTATGTTTGAGTGTTAGAATATGTTGTTAGTAGTGTCTATGGGTGATCTGGGTTGCTAGATGTTAGATCCATAACATCTAGAGGCTCGAATTTAGCATTTTACAAAATATGGAAAAATTTTATTTTGTGGTCTGACATAAAATGTCAGAGGTTGTAAATCTCAGCCTGTTTATGATTTTTGTGTTTTGAAGGTTTATACTTGTAGTATGTTATGTGGTCTAGGATCTAGAACTTGAATCAGGGTCGTATCGATCATATATTGCAAGATATTTAAGGTCAAAATGCGTTGACCGACCATGACTGGGTGTTTCTGGGTAACCCAAAAACAGCCCAGAACAGGCCTGACAACATTTTTAACCGTCTTGATCTGTTAGGTTGTTCATTGTTTGTTGATGTTGTTGTATACATGTTATAGCCTGCTAGATGAAGTATAAATCTATGCCTTAAAACCTTTTAAACAACAACTATGTTGGATTTAGGAGATGGTCAAAGTAGCCATCCGAGACTGATTTTGAGTTTCTGGAAATTTCCAGAAACCGTATGAACTAGATTCCTGACATGGTTTGACCGGCTTTGTTATGCTTGATCTGTTGTTATTTCAGTGATATAATGTGATATAACTCTTCCCTGGTATGTTGACTACACACTGCAACCTTTAAATCACTAAAATATTACAAGGATTACATGTTGTAGAAGCCCAAAAATGGACAGTCGAACTGTTCTTCATTTCTGGGTAACCCAGAAATGAAGAACAGGTCTGACAGCCATTTTAGATGCTCAGATCTCTTGGGTTATGCAGTGTTTGGTTATGTTTGTTGTTGGATCTTGTAGTCCTACACTAGCACTACAATCTCTGACTAACATCATGCCCAGAAACACAACACACACGAAATTAGACCTGGTCAAACCTGGTCACTCGGTAATGGGCTTGATGTTCTGGGTTTCATTAAGAACACCTATAGCGACAGTTTCGTCGCTATAGGGCCCTTTTGCGACAGTTATTTATAAAAAATTAATTATTTTTATTAAATAATTAGTATTAATTAGTTTTTAATTCTGAAAAATATAAAATAAATTATTAAAAATTATTTTAAATTTCAAAAATTAGTTTTTATTTATTTTAAATATATTTCATAAATATTTAATATTTTTGGAATATTAAAGGTATTTAATTTATTTAATTATATTATTAAATAAATTAGTTAAAAATGATTTTAATACATTTAAAATTGTATTATGATATAAGAAAATATTTTAAGTTATTTTTAATGACTTTTAATATTTTGTGATAAAATTCATTAATAAATTAATATTAATGATATTTAAGTTATTTACTAAATGAATTAAATAAATTAATAAAAAATGATTTTATTATATTAAAAATTATTTTAAATAATAATAAGGTATTTAAAAATATTTTAAGTTATAAAATATAACTTTCAATATTTAAAGGCAAAATTTTATTAATTAATTATTATTAATGATATTAAGGTTATTTAATAATTATATTAAATAAATTAGTTTAAAAATGATTTTAATCTTATAAAAATTATTTTAAATGTAAATAAAGTGTTTAAAGATATTTTAAGTTATAAAATATAACTTTTAATATTTAAAGAATAATTTCATTAATAATTTAATATTAATGATATTAATTTAATAGTAAATGATATTAAATTCATTTAATAATTATATTAATTAAATAGTTTAAAAATAGTTTTATTAATTTAAAAATCATTTAAAAGGGATATAAATGAATTGAAAATATTTTAAGTTATAATTAAATGACTTTTAATATTTTGATAAATAATACATTAATATTTTAATATTAATGATAATTATTTAAAAATAATTTTAAATGTTTAAAAAAATCATTTAAGGGAAATATTAATACTTTAAAAGTATTTTAAGTTATTATACATAACTTTAACATTTTGGAAATAATTTCATTAATAGTTTAATATTAATTAAATATTAATGATAATAGAATTGTTTAATATTTAAATCATTTAAAAATGATTCCGATGTTTGAAAATTAATGATAAATCATAATAAATATTTTAAAATTATTATAAGTCATTTAAAAATAATATGACTGATACTAAGTTACAAGACAAAGTCTTAGACTCGATAATTACCCGATAAAGTTGTCGGTACACCGACATATTTCAGAAATTAATCTGGACTTAGATAATGTGATTAAATAAATGATTATTTGTGATTCAATGGTTATTAAACATATGTGTCAATGTGATTAGGGTATGTGCTGACTGCAATAAGCAGTGTTATGTGTCATAGTATATTGTTCTAATCGAACGAATGATCTGATTAATGATAGGTCGTGCTATAAACGATAAAACTAAATTGTGAACTGTAAGCAGCGCATCAGGCAAGTATCTTACCTTTGCATTTTCTTTATGCAATGGACGTTGGTAAGAATATTTATGAATTATATTATTACTGTACAGATTATTAACCTTATATTATATATGCTCACTGATTATCAATATGTTAGTATATGGTAATTCAGATATATATATTCTGTTCGTTAATTTCTATAAATGGTTATACAAGTTTTCCCACTTAAATAATCGTTGTATTTAATCACATGTTGATACACCTTTATAAATTACCCGTATATATATATATATATATATATATATATATATATATATATATATATATATATATATATATATACCCTTGTTCTTGAATGTAGTACTGATCAATGCACGGTACAACGGGCTGATCACCCCCGTGCCCGTAAGTTATGATGGTTTGCAGATGAATTTCTGTTTAACCTTTTCGAAAATGAAAACAATGTTTATAGTATGTCAATTAAACCCTATTTATAGTCATTACGTAGTTTCAAAAATTTGAAAGAGGGTTGTTATGTTATTATTATTGGTACAGATTACTTCACAACTATTGAAATCGTTGTAGAAGGGTAGTATAAAGAAAATATTTAATTCTTTCAGCTTATATATATAATTGTTATTACTTGCTGGGCACTCAAATGCTCATCCTTGCTTAATTTAAATGTTTTCAGCCAAGTGTGAAGAACCAGAAAGCTCATGCAGAAACAAAGGAAAAGGAAAGCTAACCAAATAAGATTTGTGGTAGTTTATGTATTAGTTTGATATTATTAAGACAAATATGATATATATTATCTATCATAGGTTGTAATGAATGTATTAAATGTTGCGTACTTGGGAACTAGACTCTGATGATTATTTAAATTAAGTTAATTTTTATATTATTGTTATTATTATTAGTATTATTTCGCTTATAGAAATGGTATCGTGAAGCACCGAGTTCAGGTTTCAAGTACCCAAATTTGGGGGCGTCACATCATGGTATCAGAGCTTAGGGTTAAAAACGTTAGTTGGGTTAGACCTTAGGCTATAACCTTAGAACAGAGGGAAATGTTGAAAATATAAATAACTCATATAGAGTTTAAAAATGAGATGAATTGAATAAATTCATCGTCAAATAAAATAAAAGATAACTTATATAAAACTCTTATTTGTTGTATGTATATACTATATGTTAATCAGGATAACTTATATGTGTAGATGTCTGGTAGAAAAGGCCTGTTATATGCTTATAGCATGAAGAAGGATCGAACCCATACACCTAAGCTAATATCGAAGCCAATAGCTTAAATAAAGGCTCACAATGAAGACAACTCAGACGATGTAGTTATTATAGAAAACGTAATACCAGATCCGGAGATGGTGGAGCTGACAGATAGCGATTTAGACACTAAAGTTGAAGCTGATCAAGCATCAACGGAGGTGCAGGATATGAGGAACAAAGTTTCTTCTCTGGAAAGGCTGTGGGAAATAGAAAAGCTGTTGAATAGTCAGTTGCGTCAGGCGTTAATAGAAACAATAGAAGAACAAGATAAGCTTAAAATCTAAATTGATGAGATGGGAGCCTCAAGCAACACATCGTGTGCAGCTCCGAGCAAGAAGAGGAAAATAAAGATAGAAGATCATGACTTAGGAAAACTCGATAAGAAGAAATGGAAAAGAATGTGTTATCTTTGTGATTATGAAGGACATACTACTCTGTATTGTCCCGACTATAAACCAGGTGTATGTTTTATTTGTGGAATGGAAGGTCATCAGGCGAGAGGTTGTCCAAGAAAAAGGTGTAATAAATAGGTAGTATAGGTTCTGTTGTGTAGATGTGTTTAATGCAATATATATGATAAGTATGTCTGTGTGATGTGATGTTTTTAACTTTTATATTAAGTCAAGACTGTAAATCCCGACTTTTGTAGTCACAAAGGGATAAATGATGTTAAAAGCAGTATGTGCTATGTTATGTAAATATTCGTTAAATGAATATGAATCTATATTTGAGTAATGAAACAAGTTTGAAATATTAAACTTATATGATAAGGTTTAGAATGTAAGTTAAATTTATGATTTTATTTAATCAGATAATGCCGCCAAGACATCGAACTCGAAATTAAAGGGCGAAAGAATCTGTTAATAACGCTGAGGTACAACAACAAGCAGACCCGATGCAGAATTTTGCGAACACGATAGCTCGGGCTATGCAACAGGGAATACCAGCTGCAGGAAACCAGCCGGACAACCGCTTAGCTAACTTCAAAGACTTTAAGGTTGTAGGACTGCCAGAATTCAAAGGTACAACTGACCCTGTAGAAGCCCAAACTTGGGTTAAGGAAATTGAGAAGGCGTTCGTAATAGCTAGGATAACTGAGGGGCAAAAGTCCGCTTTTGCCACCTATATGATGAAGGGTGAGGCAAATTTTTAGTGGGAGGCGAATTAGGCGAGGGCAGGAGAAGGTGTAGTCACATAGGAGAGGTTCAAAACTTTGTTTTTCGAAAATTATTTTTCACCTAGTATGCAGGCGAGGATGGAGGTAAAATTTTTAGAGTTGAAGTAGGAGAATATGACGGTGTCTGAATACACTGCCAAATTTAATGAGTTAGCTAGGTTTGCTCTGCATCAAGTTGACACGGAGGCTAGAAAAGCTAGAAGATTTGAGCTGGGATTGAAACCCTGGCTCTACAACAAGGTGGCAGTGTTGCAGATCCCTACATTTGTAGCACTCATGGAGAAGGCGATTATTACTGAGGAGGGAAGTGATGCCATGAGCCTTTACAACAAGGAGAGGAAGAATAAGGGTAAGACCGAAGGAGCTGGTGTCGACGTTGGGATTTTTAGATGTCCCTTTTCGTTACTTGTTCTTTGGTGTTCTCTCATAAAAGAAGAATATGTCCTCCTGCAATATTAGTGACAGTAGTACAGAAAATTTTGAGTGTCTACAGATGCCCCTCTTTATCATACTCATGCATGGTGATACATGGGTAGGATAAAGAATCCTAGACACTTGAAACGTGAAAAGATAAACACGGTACTATGGATAGCAACATGATGTAGATGTATGATGCATGTGTACGGTGTTGTAGCCCAACACGCTGAGGATAATTGCTGGTTCCCTGTTGCTTCAACTGGGGATTGGCAATGATGACCAGATTTGATGTATAATCTGAGTCTGTCAGGATGTTGATGTTGGAGTTATCATCAAATTCTTGGATAAGGACTGGATCCTACAGAGGTACCTCTTATGTGTACGAGATCTGTGGGGATAAAGCTTGATCTATTTGAGGATGTGTATAACATATTCCATCATCTATCCTCCTTGATGACAATCTCCTGGTTTGTATCATCAGGACATGTCAGGGTTTTGTTGGAGTTACTGCCAACAGCAAATGCTATCAGGGATGCCTGACCTTCGTTGACGTGTATTTCACCGATATGTGAATCAACGGCTGAAAAATCCTGTGGGATATACTGTCAAGGTTGCTTGACTTCCGTTGTCGTGTAGATCAACGGAACATTACGTTGTGACCCCCCCCCCCCCCCGCTGGGGAATATGGGTAATCGGGTGGTAAGAACCCCGAATGGCTCCAGAGCTCTGATAGGTTTAACCCTCTATCGACTGGAATGATGTCAAGGCTGCTTGACCTTCGTTGATGTGTGTGTCAACGGCTTGAATGTACGTGGTAATCCCCTACCGTGAATTCACGTTACAAACCCCTCGGGAGATCTACTGGGGATGTATGCATTGATCGAACAACTGTGTATGCTCTGATGGGTTTACTTGCCATCGGCTGAGATAATGTCAATGCTGCTTGACCTTCGTTGATTTGTGTGTCAAAGGATGAACACGCGTTGTAACCCCCACCGGGGATCTACGTTGTAACCCCCGTCTGGGACTCACGTTGTAACCCCCATCTGGGACTCACGTTGTAACCCCCGTTGGGGACTCACGTTGTAACCCCCATCGGGGACTCACGTTGACAAGGACGATGATCCTGAGAAAGCGGCATTGGACCTGCGTACGGTATTGCCGAGCTTGACTAAGATCATTTGAGATCACTGGTATAGTGTACCCTGTGTCTGGGCGAATACCAATGCGTGACGTACCGATTCAAAATCTCATCAGAGAAGACCAGGATTGTATGCAGTTCTGCTCAATTACGTGGCGATTTTATTCTCGATTTAACCTTTTTAATTCGTAAGACCTCCTTTGCAACTCGAATTGGACCGAGCCGGAGGGATGGGACCCACATGGGGGTGTCGCAGGTGTACCTACTGCAGCCGTAGATATGCCTGCGACCAGGCGTGGATCATATTTCCATCAACTAGCAGCATTCACAAGTCATTTTTAACATGTTTCGCTTAGAGAAAATCGAGAGCTATCTTCAGATCTGCTGAGTTCGGGCTGCTTTATGTAAATTTTGTCACCGTACAAGTGTTCCACACTATCCTAGTAACGTATGCCAGTATTTTCCCTAGTTTCTGTCCGTTAGATTGTGAGTTATCGCACGAAATGCATCTAAACACATAGTAGTGCTAATGTATGCACAAATGACTTGATAAAAAATATTCAACATAGTAAATGTTAGTATTAAACCATGCTGAACATAATGATGTAAAAAAATTTGACTTTTGAGACAGTCAAATTGGCACCTTTTTCTGCTATTTTTTGTCCTATTTGAGGTCCAATGAGCAAAAGGTAGAAAGGCAAAGTACTCCTAGCATTGAGGTTGGCCTTATGCATGATGCTTTTGATTTTAAATGCATATATTGTGTATATGACTTTGGGACAGGTGTGCTACTGAATGGCCACCTAAACATGCCTGAGTGCATGTGGATAGTCCTATTTTCAAAGGGGACTATGGCAAAATAATTCAAAAGGTAGGCATTGGGTAGTCATGCATTTTAACTCTATTATTTGTTAAAGTAAATGCATGCATATAATCATAAATGCATTAGAGAAAGCTCCAGGTAAGGAAATACCACACCCTTTCTGAGGTGATTTGGAGACTTATTGTCCAGATATTATGGATCCGGATCAGCCGAGCAGTTCCTATAGGACCGCTTCTGGCGTGCGGCGGAGGGCTTCTGAAGTGCCTCGTCCCCGTTCTGTCAGACAGCCTCGTCGGTTGGTGGAGGCTGTGATCCGTCATGTCCAGGCAGATGTTTCAGACGTTAAGGATGAGGAGGTGGATATTGAGGACCCCGCACCTACTGCATCTGTCCCTCGTAGGGAGCTTCCGAGCATTCAGGTGGCGAACCCAGAGTTGCTGGGTGATTTTTGGCAGACATCCATCGATGTACTTACATGCTAACGAGGTATGGCGTTAGACTTTGCTTTTCCTTCTTTTCTATTGATGAGGATTAAAGGGTTCTGACGTAGATTTGCATTTCATGCAGGTTCCAAGTTTTACACAGCCTCGAGGGAACTGGTTTAGCATCCACTCCATGTACCAGGCGCTTCATCCTGATTATAAAGCAGTAGTGCATGAGTGGGGATTTGGGGCATTCTTCTCCATCCTTCCCCGTCGTTGTCCCTTGGGTTACCTCAAGGCATTGTCTGAGCGGTGGTTTTACCAGACTCAGTCACTCCACTTGCTGGATTGCGAGGTGATGATGACGCCGATGGATTGGCGATTTATCACCGGCGTGGAGTTTGGAGGGGAGCCAGTGCCTTGCATGGCGAATATTACCCCTACTGTCGTCAGATCCTTGTTAGGAGTTCCGGCGGCGGTGCTCAAAGACAGGACCGTCCGTTCAGGTCCTTTGAGCGTGGATGCTGTGAGCGGGCTATTGAGTGAGCCCATGCCTGATGATGTCAGGGTCAGGGATCGCGTTCTGCGGCGATTGTTCCTGATGATCATTCAGGGCTGCTTCATAGCAGATAACTCATCCACGGTATCTTTTGCTTTAGTCAGCGCTACGCGTGACATGGACCGTATTGGAGAGTACGATTGGGGCTCCTATACCTTTGCCTATAACCTCTGGGGCATGCGTATGCGCTCACAGGGTTTGACGAAGGCTTGGATAGGATTTTACCCATTTCTGCTGGTGAGTATTTCTCTTGTCTTTTCCCATTTATAGGTTAAGAGTGTTTACCGACAGTAGATGTCTTGCCATTGTGTTGGTAGTTTTGGGCCTATGAGAGGCTTCCTTGTTTGCATCCCGTGAGTGTGTTAGGTTTAGATACCTATCCACGAGGACAAAGATGGCATCATTCGATTCTGCCCGAGGTCCCTGTAGCGGAGGGATTCACTCATTGCCGTATACAACAGGAGTTGCTGACGGCAGACACCATCACCTGGCTTCCCTATTCTGGGGAACACTTGACAGTGGGTTTTGAGGATGGATACCCAACTGGGGTCGAGTATTTGATTTCCACCAGGAGAGTTCCACTCTTCACAGATGGCGGTTGGGAGCTCTATCTAGGAGAGCGTGCTATCAGGAGCACCACAAGGGAGATTCGTATACCGATCTTACCTCCTGTCAAGCGTCACCCGCAGTCACCTGCCATTGATATCCTGTTGTTGGGTGTTGACGGATTTGCATTATCAGAGGGTCCATGTACTCAGGAGATATTCCAGCGTTGGTGGCTTCCTCGTACTATTGGAGCCCAGTCTCGCGCCACACAGTTTATGGGGGACATGGTTCCTGGATCCTTGATGATGATGGATTGGATAGCTTGTGTCCGAGATCCGACTCATGTGATCCAGATTGATAGCTTGACCTGTCAGTTGGACCAGGCACATATATTTATTCGGCATTTGGGCAGAGATCCAGCAGAGGCGAAGTCATTTGTTCCTTCCAGCTCAGGCGCTGGCCCCTCGGACGACCCATTTGGTTTTGCCTGCACAGATCCTCCTCTTTATAGGCCTGACATCCCTGTTGATAGAGATCCAGTTACTCAGGAGGAGTTACATCAGGTGGACAGGATTGATGATGTGGTTATCGACACCATTGTCTTCTTCTGATGTATTCTCATTATATCTTTTGATAGGCCTCTGTTAGATATTGGGTGGCTGTTCCCCATTCTCGCTATATCTTTTGATAGGCCTCTGTTAGTAGTAGGGCGTTGTGCCCCATTTCCCTGTATTTGTAGTTGTACAGAGCTGATGTATTAGATGATGATATACTTAGGAATGTATGCACAGTCTTTTCCATTCCCTATACCATATTGTCATCCATTATCTGTTATGCATGTATCATGTTATGCATATGTATGTATGTCCAGAGATATTCGACATTGACCCCTGGATGGTCTTATGACACGGCCCTCACAGATGTCTTCTTCGACAGTTAGCCGTATAGATCATACCCCACCATTAGTGGTGGCATCGGGTATGCGATCATGGTATGATAGTATGTCACCACCAGACAGGGTGACCGTAGATATATTACTGCAGCATACCATGACTCTTTTGGCATTTCAGGTTCCTGTAGGATTCGTAGATGGGATGCTAGAGCATTGGCGACCTGATAGGCAGGTATTCCGATTCAGCACCCATGAGTTGACTCCTACTCTGGAGGAGTATGCATATTTGACGATGCTGCCCTTGGACAGACCTTGCGTGCATATGGCTCTAGGAGACATGAGTAGACAATTCATGACTCTCACAGGATTGAGGCGCAGAGTAGTGCAGGATGAGCTGACATCTGGCCATGTGATCTGTCAGCATTTTCTGTACGACAGATTTGGGTCAGAGGACAGTTTCTCACGATATTCTGGGGATTTCACCGCACCGGAGGATCATTGGCGTCTAGCCAGAGTTGACGTACTGATGTTATGTGTACTATCATATGTGTACATGCCGCGGTATACGGATGAGATAGATATAGGCGCTATCATGGCCGTGAGAGCTCTTAGGGAGGGTCATACCATTGTGCCTATGATCTTGGCAGAGACTCTGCGGTCAGCATCCTACTGCAGTACTTATCCATCAGGAGTGTTTACTGGGAGCTCAGTCCTTCTGTATGTGTGGTTCATGTCACACTTGAGACCGATTGGTACCCTTAGACGGCATGGATATTGGTTTACCCACGATGTGTCCATGTCATACTCCTTTCAGCCATCGAAGTGTATAGATGCTCAGTCCTGGTCTGCATTTTTGGTAGACATCAGAGACCCATTTAGCATATTGCTGTGCTCGGGGCTTAGCTCACCATACAACTTTATTACTCATGCTCCAGGCATGGATTTCCTCCCTCTGGCAGCTTGAGGGGTGTGACTACTTATCACCCATTGGCCGTGATGTCGCAGTTTGACCAGTTTCAGGATTTTCATCCTTTCACAGGGGCGACAGGTCAGCGTTCAGCTGCCCGATACCTCTCAGCTGAGGACCGATCTCGTGTATATGTTTGTTGGGACCATCATGAGGTAGCTGCTTTTTCAGTGAGCAGTCCAGGTTATTCCGCAGAGTATTCCGCCTTGATGGAGACGGAGTTTTATCAGCTGCAGCAGTATCTGCAGTACCGGATAGTGACACAGAGGGTGTGGAGCCTGTGGAGGACATTGATACCCACTTTGAGGAGGAGCCCGCTGCTGGGTTGCCAGCATTTCTTCCGGATTCTCCTAGTACTACCACTTTTGTGATTCAACACTCGGCACAGTACTTAGAGCAGAGTCTTCAGCTGATGACCTTTGAGAGAGATCAGGTTCGATCTATGATGTCGACTGCTCTGGATGTGAGGGAGGCCGCTCTATTGGAGAGAGATGAGGCCTTAGCTCATAGGGATGCCGCTATTGTTGAGCGGGATGAGCCCAGATTAGCCAGAGATGCAGTGATAGTTGAGCGGGATAGTGCCATATTTGCCCGGGATGTAGCTATAATAGACAGTACTGCAGTGAGGTCCCTTACCACTGACATAATCGCAGAGATGAGCATATGGTCATCATGCAGAAGGCTTCTGATCTATTGGGTCGTGTGGATACTCTCATACAGGAGACCACAGCTTTACCTCCTTCTTCTGAAAGGGATGCTATGTTGGGCTTACTAGCTCGCGTGTATCCTGACTCATAGATTAGCTTGTATTTACCTGCACATACTAGCTTAGACATTTTGTCATGTACAGTTTACATCATGTATATCAAACAGCATTATATATGACAAAGAAATATATTTTTGGATCACTTCCCTTTTAGATACACCTTGCTATTTGTTTGAGATTTTGCCTGCTGCTTCAGGGCTTGTGATCTTGATGTATTCTGAATTCCTCCTGGGTGGATGGACATTGAGTTGTCTCTAGATTGTTCAGAATGGATCATCGATCTGTGTATCCCTACCATCTTTTGGTGTCTTGGGATTGGTTTCTGTATGGAAATGTGGAGAGGAGTGTGGCTTTCCTATCTGAGATTGACCGCACCACAGATGGTCGCCAGTACTTCTATTCAAGAGAAGCCTAGTTAATTCCATCTTTTATGGATTGGCGTTACTCTTCAAGGTATGACCGCGGCTTAGATGGTCGCCGAATCTCCTATTTGGGAGGAGAGGTTGGGTAATTCCATCCCTTTGGTCTGAAGCCGAATGAAACGTAGTGGATTGATGTTTGATCCCAGTACCAACTGACAAGGGTTTGTGTTTTGGTAGGGGGTGAGACCGCACCATGAATGGCTGCCTACGTACTCCTATTGAAGAGGAGATCAGGTCTACGTAGTTCGAACCTGGTGTAAGAGGTTCAACACAGTATGTGGCAGAAATGGTGTAGGAATATTTTTTGTTATTTTTTGTGAGGAGAGAAGGGTAGAAATGTTTTTATTGTTTTTGTTTTTTTGCGACCGGGTCATATGAAATGGTTGCCTACGTACTCCTATTGAAGAGGAGATCAGGTCGACGTAGTTCGCCCCTCAGGGCAAGAAGAGAAAGCGTAATCCCATGTGCAGGTCAGAGTGCGGGGATGAGAATGTTTAATCCTAAGTTGGGATAAACTGTAGAGGAAAAGTTTGATCCCAGGTATGGGTAGCCAAACTGTAAACGTAAGAGGTTCGATCCACGGTGGGATGACCTAAGTTGTATGAGCGCAAAGGAAAGCCAGGCTGCTGGCTTGAAAAGTATGTTTCCCTGAGGGGCAAAGTGCAGAAAAGTTGTATATGGTAAAGGGTTAAAAAACCAGAATGACTGGTGATCTGATGGTTTGACACCAGGATGTTTGCGAGTTACTTCAGACATAGTACCGTTTCATGGCATCTGAGTTGATGAGTTGTGGAAATTCATCACCGTCCATTTCTTGCAATCTGAGAGCGCCTCCCATCAATACCTCTTTGACAATAAACGGGCCTTCCCAGTTAGGAGCGAATTTTCCCTTAGATTGATCTTGGTTGTCAAGGATCTTCTTCAAAACCAAGTCATGCTGTTTAAACTGCTGTAGCCGAACTTTTTTGTTGTAGGATCGGGCGATCCTTTGCTGATATAACTGACCATGGAAGATAGCCGCGGTTCACCTTTCGTCTATTAGAGACAATTGGTGATACCTGTCTTGTACCCATTGATCTTCGTCCAGCTGAGCGTCTATCAACACTCTGAGGGATTCCATCTCAACTTCTATAGGGAGCACTACTTCTATCCTATAGGTTAGTGCATAGGGGGTTGCCCCAGTTGAAGTACGCATGGATGTTCTGTAGGCTAACAGAGTCAGAGGCAATACATCAAGCCAATCTTTGTGGTTGGCGGACATCTTTTGCATAATCTTCTTGATGTTTTTGTTAGCCGCCTCAACAGCACCGTTCATCTTTGGACGATAGATGACAGAGTTGAGATGTTTGATGTGGAATTTACTGCATAATTCCTTCATCATTTGGTTGTTGAGGTTCTTGGCATTGTCTGACACAATCACCTCTGGTTGTCCATATCGACAAACAACATTGTTTCTGATGAAAGCAATGATGACTTCTTTAGTGACCCTGGGGAAGGAGGCTGCCTCTACCCACTTGGTGAAGTAGTCGATCATGGTGAATATAAACCGATGTCCATTACTGGCTTTAGGTTCAATGGGTCCGATAACGTCCATTCCCCACATTGAGAAGGGCCAAGGTGAACTCATATTGTGGAGTTCCCGTGGAGGGGCGTGTATAGCATTCCCATGAATCTGGCACTAATAGCATCTTTTGACGTGGTCATAGCAATCAGCTTTGAGAGATAGCCAATAATGTCCCGTTCTGAGGATTTTCTTGACAAGGAGGGGGCCACTCATGTGGGGGCCACAAACTCCGCCATGGATTTCATCCATGAGCCTTTGGGCTTGATCTTTGTCTAAACACCTGAGGAGGCCTAATCTTGCATCTCCACTTAGGCAGAATTTCATTACATTTCAATGGATCTGCCTTTTCTCGGTCGGGCTCGCCTCAGCGGGTGTAGATCCATCTCGCAGATATTCCTTGATATGCTGATACCAAGGCTATGGGATGCGAGGTAGCTCATCCGATACTTCTCCAATATAATTCCCGTAGGTTGGGGCCTTGTTCAGAGAAATTGTGACGCTTGGCAATTGCTCCTTGTCTGATATATGAACCAAGCAGGCCAAAGTTGCTAATGCGTCCGCAAAGTGTGACGCCCCCAAAATTAGGTATACATCACCCATCTTGGGTCGTCAGATACACAGTACAGAATACAAATACAACTTACTAATACAACTGTCGTGTACAATACGACAAAACATAAACTGTGAGTTTGAATACAAATATTATCTTCTAGAGAGTATTCATACTCAAAAGGAGTCCTCATTACATTTATTAACACACCATTACATAGAATAGTGAGGACTACTAACTAATACTATCATTCGGACCATCACTCCGTTCCCCGACTTGCCCCAGCTACGTTCTCATTTCCTGAAGAGAACAGTGAAACAAAGGGTGAGCTCAACTAGCCCAGTAAGAAATATTATGACTAAGATAATACAGAATAAATTATCATTAGCCTTCAACAATGTTAAACTGATAAAATATAATAGCCATCAAGTTTAACTGCAACGGAACAAGCAATCCATTAAAAGAGTCAAGTAGAAAATAAACTCTACTATCTTTTATGATTTAAAAGGTTTTTCAACACTGTGATCGTTGGGACTCAGCTTAATAAAATAATCCATATCATCGAATCACCCCTGCACTATGGCCAAGGATATTCGTGTATTCATTAATGGTCATGATCATGCCAACAACTGTCCATCAATGCACTACGGGCCAATGGGGACTTTTACCACATCATTTGTAACATTACGGTCATGATTATACCGAATAATCCCTGGTCATAATCATACCAAGTCCATCTATGCACTACATACCACAGATGACTTTCAACATTTTATAAACATGAGGATGATGACAATGATATAAGAATTCAATAAAACAAGTTCAAGAATTAATTTATCCAAGAATTAACAACGTCCAAATTGTCAACATGATACTACTTTGTGGAGTAAAATTCAAGAATGCTTAGAAGAATATTTTCATGAAAAGATACTGGATGAACCGCAATTATCAAGGATATTCCACAAATTTCATGGAGTATAGAAGTCAAAACTTAACCAACTAAGTATAATAAAGAATGGAATAACAAAAGAAATCACCATGCATGCGATAGACCGCACAGACAGGTTATTCCAACAGAATAATAAATAATGGAACCAGGTCTGGCGTAAAACGCACAGACAGGATATTCCAACAGAATAATAATAAAGACGGAATCAGGTCCGGTGTAAAACACACAGACAGGATGTTCCAACAGAATAATAATAAAGACGGAACCAGGTCCGGTGTAAAACACACGGACAAGATGTTCCAACAGAATAATAATAAAGACGGAACCAGGTCCGGTGTAAAACACACGGACAGGATGTTCCAACAGAATAATAAAAGAATGTCACCAAGTATAGGGTAGACCGCGTATACAGGTTATTCCAACAGAATAATAAGAAATGGAATAACAAAAGTTCTCTTCATGAATAAGAAAGAATAACTCCCCTTACCGTTTTAAAGAAGAGCTGAAATAAGGAAGTAGTTAAGTAGCAGAATACTCTTCTTCTCTCTCTCTATAGTTTCTCTCTATAGTTTCTCTCTCTAGAGTTCAGTGAATTCGTAAGAAATAATGAAGGAATGAGCTGCTATTTATAGAAAAATAGAATGAATAGTAACTAATCCATGAACGGTCCAGATTGATTACTTTAATCTGACGGTCCATATTTAAAGAAAAATCTTTTAAATAAAATATAATATATTTATTTATAGAATAACTTTAATAAAGTATTCTGTTTTATATAAAAAGATGTTTCTGTTTTATTACGTTAATAATACGAATAAAACAAAACGTCATTATCGCTAAATAATTCATATTATTAACTGACAATAATTGAATTAAACTGAGTGACTTCTCACATAAGCATTAATAATCAATATCGTGTGCTACTATGCAACCACACGTATTACTGTACTTTTACTACCGAGTAGTTCAACAGTATCAATGGTAAAACTTCCGCCGTTATTTTTAATAAAATATTTTTGTCGTTTTCTCAATCCGACAATAATTCCGTTGTGGGGTCCACCAATGATTGTGCCGTTGTACGAATATTCCCTGTTAAAACGAATATTCCCCGACCAATCGAATATTATATAACAACTTGCGTACTTTGCAAAATTTATAAATATTACCCACAACTATAACATTATATCAAATTAACTCCATAATATTCAAAAATGATATTTATAGAAAATTCATCTTTATTTATAAAAGTTGGGGTCTTACAACCTCCCCTTCTTATGAAATTTCGCCCTCGAAATTAGGGTACGTACCTGGTATGTCGAAGAGGTAAGGATACCTTGATTTCATTTCAGATTCTAACTCCCAAGTCATTTACTCAACATCGTGGTTTCTCCACAAAACTTTGACTTGAGGTATAATCTTGGAGCGTAGAATATGTTCCTTCTTATCCAAGATTTGAACAGGAACTTCTTCATACGTCAAATCCTCCGCTATTTCGTCCGGTTCTAACTCAATAATGTGGTTCGGGTCTTCCACATATTTGCGTAACATGGATATGTGAAAAACGTTATGAACACGAGACATACTTGGCGGTAAAGCGAGTCTATAAGCCACAGTTCCTACTCGATCGAGGATTAAAAATGGACCGATGAATCGAGGATTGAGCTTTCCTCTCTTTCCAAATCTCGTAACTCCTTTCCATGGAGCAACACGTAAGAACACATGATCTCCTATATCAAATTCCACGTCCTTTCGATGAAGATCAACATAACTCTTTTGTCGATCTTGTGAGATTTTTATACGTTGTCGGATCGTTTGAATCTTTTCTGTAGTCATACGTACCAACTCCGGTCCCAACAACGTTGCTTCACCCACCTCATCCTAGCATACTGGAGAACGACATTTTCTTCCATACAATGCTTCGAATGGAGCCATACCATTACTTGCTTGATAACTGTTGTTGTAGGAAAACTCCACCAATGGTAAGAACTTGTCCCAACTTCCCTTGAAGTCAAAGACACAGAGTCTTAATAAATCTTCTAGAGTTTAAATAGTCCTCTCTGATTGTCCGTCCGTCTGAGGATGATATGCCGAACTAAATCGTAAATTTGTGCCCATAGCTTTTTGTAAACTAACCCAAAATCGTGAAGTGAATCTTGGGTCTCGATCAGAAACAATGGATACTGGCATACCATGCAGTCTTACAATCTCGTTTATGTACATACGAGTAAGACGTTCAAGTGTATAAGTTTCTCGTATCGGTTAGAAATGAGCAGACTTGGTCAATCTATCAACAATGACCCAAATCGCATATATTCCTTGAGAAACCTTAGGAAGACCGGTAACGAAATCCATAGTAATGTGCTCCCACTTCCATTCTGGAATTTCAAGTGGTTGCAATGGACCTTTTGGTACTTGATGCTCCGCTTTGACTCGTTGACAAGTTAGACACCTTGAGATAAACAACGCTATCTCTCTCTTCATATTGCTCCACCAAAATGTATGACGAAGATCATGATACATTTTGGTACTTCCAGGATGGATTGCAAATGGTGTGTTGTGCGCCTCCATCATGATTTCATACTTTAAATCAGGGTTGTTAGGAACACAAAGTCTGGAGTTGACTCGAAGTATTCCTTCTTCATCGATTCTTGCTTCCGGCATAGCACCTTCTTGCACTTTCTTCCTCATACGCATCAGCTCCAGGTCTGTAGCTTGAGCAGCTTTAACTTTATCGATTAAAATTGGTTCTACTCGTATATTCGCCATCATCACATGGGTCCCTGGAGTCTTTAACTCTATCTCCATCCTTTGCAAGTCACACAAAATGGGCCTTTGTGTTGACAATATTGCACTCGTACTTGCATATGATCTTCTACTCAATGCGTCAGCTACCACGTTCGCTTTTCCAGGATGGTATTGAATGGTATGATCATAATCTTTCAACAGTTCAAGACAACGTCGTTGTCGCATGTTGAGTTCCTTTTGAGTGAAGAAATATTTGAGGCTTTTATGATCCGTAAAGATCTCCACCTTCTCCCCATACAAGTAATGCCTCCAAATTTTAAGTGCAAAGACAACAGCTGCCAACTCTAGATCATGAGTAGGATAATTCCTCTCATATTCCTTGAGTTGTCTTGATGCATAGGCTATGACTTTTCCATGTTGCATGAGAACGCATCCCAACCCTTTGCTCGAAGCATCACTGTAGATGACAAATCCCTCCGAGCCAGATGGTATTGTTAGAACAGGTGCTGAAATGAGTCTCCTCTTGAGTTCTTGAAAACTCTGCTCACATTCTTCGCTCCAACCGAACTTTGTATCTTTCCGAGTCAGCTGAGTTAATGGAGTAGCGATTCGAGAAAATCCTTCAACGAATCTCCGATAATAACCAGCTAAACCAAGAAAGCTACGTACTTCGGTCACTGATTTAGGTTGCTCCCAGCTTTGAATAGCTTCAATCTTTGCCGGGTCAACCGATATTCCACGACTTGATACTACGTGCCCAAGAATGCTACCTCCTCCACCAGAACTCGCATTTCTTCAACTTGGCATAAAGCTTGTATTCACGAAGCTTTTGGAGTACCAGCCTCAAGTGTTGCTCATGATCTTCACGGCTTTTGGAATAAATAAGGATGTCATCAATAAAGACGACCACAAAGTGATCCAAATATTCCTTGAATACCCGGTTCATCATATCCATGAAGGCAGCAGGAGCATTAGTCAATCCAAAGGACATGACTAGGAATTCATAATGCCCGTACCGAGTTCTAAAAGTCGTCTTTGGAATATCCTCAGTTCTAACCTTCAGCTGATGATATCCAGAACGAAGATCGATCTTTGAAAAGAATTGTGCTCCTTGCAACTGGTCAAACAGGTCATCAATACGTGGCAATGGGTACCTATTTTTGATGGTGACATGATTCAACTCCCGATAATCAATACAAAGTCGCATACTTCCATCTTTCTTCTTCACGAATAGCACAGGAGCACCCCAAGGAGAAGTACTAGGACGAATAAAGCCAATGTCTAACAATTCCTGCAGTTGGATCTTTAACTCCTGAAGTTCAATAGGAGCCATTCGATATGGGGCTTTGGAAATGGGTTTTGTACCGGGTTCAAGGTCGATACAAAATTCAATTTCACGCTCTGGGGGTAGGCCAGGAAGTTCTTCAGGGAATACGTCAGGGAATTTATTAACAATAGAAATATCATTCAAAACTGACGTATTTTTGTTTAGATCCGTGACATGAGCTAAGAAAGCTTGACATCCGTTTTTCAATAAACGAATAGCTTTATGGCTTGAGATGACAGCGATTGATTTTAATGGTTTGGTTGCTTGAATTCGCATAATAGGTCGATTAGGAATATGAAAGCTAATAACCTTACGAAAATAATCAATTTTTACATGATGAGTAGTTAACCAATCAATCCCTAGAATCACGTCAAATGCAAGTATTTTTAATGAAATAAGATCGATAGGTAATGTGTGGGTACCAACTTGAACCAAACAAGACTTATAAACCGTGGATGTAATGAAGGTTTCCCCCAATGGAGTTTCAACAAATAAGTCAAAGTCTAATTTCTCTGGAATCAAATTTAATCGATGAGCGCAAGTAGGAGAAATAAAAGAATGGGTAGAACCGGTATCAAATAAAGTATAGACTTTGTTAGAGTTTATGATAAGCTTACCCGTGATGACCTCATTTGGGTTCCTTGCTTTCTGGGAGGTCACAACAAACGCTCTCCCTTGCACTACCGGTTTTAACTTTTCTGGGACGGCCTTTGGTGTCTCCATCTTGGCTGAACTTGTTTTTGGTAAACGACAAAATCGAGCTAAATGACCTTCTCTTCCACAATTATAACATGCTTTAGACGGCATCGCGCAGTTTGGACTGATGTGCCCCTCCCCTCCGCATTTGAAACATATGATAGGTGGTCGTTCTCCTTCCTTAACAACGGGTGCTGGTGCTGACGTCTTTCCATCATTGTTGAATCTCCTCTTCTTGAAATGACCATTCTTATTGTTTTGGCCCTGATTACCACCGAAGTGGTTACCATTTCTGGCCTGTTGATTCCCTCCACGCTTGTTGTCACCGCTTCGATGACTGCTCTCACTGGTATTATCATTTTGCCGACTGCTCTCTTTTGGTTGCGTTGACTCGTTATCGCGCTCCACTAACTGAGCCCTATTCACAACATCTGAATACAAACACAATTTATGAGAAATAAGATGTTGACGTATCTCAGGTTTCAAACCTCGCAAAAACATTCGCGTCATTCGCTCTTCATTATCCACCAAGTGGGACATAAACCGGGACAACTCAGCAAATTTAGCCTCATACTGCGACACGGTCATATTATTCTGCTCCAATTTGATGAACTCCACCTCCTTCATGTGACGAACACTTTCGGTAAAGTATTTGTCATTGAACAGCTCTTGGAACTTCTCCCAAGACATCTTCAGCGCGGCAGGTTGAGTACGCTTAATCGATTCCCACCAGTAATCTGCCTCTCCTCGCAACATAAAGGCGGCAAAGGGAACCTTTTGCTCCTCGGAGCATCCCAAGACATCAAATATCTTGGTAATCTGCTTTATCCATGTTTCCGCTATAAGTGGTTTTGGCTCTCCCTTAAACTCTGGTGGTCCCAGCTCCTTAAACTGTTTAGCGGTGACCGTCTGAGAGTTTTCAGTGTTTCCACCTATATTTTGGACAGGAGCCGCTCTCGCCTGTTGTTGCATGAACTGCATAAAGTTTCTAAACATTCCATCACTCATCATCTGGTCAGTGTTGTTGTTTGCATGAGGATTGTCACCTTCCTGATGCACATTATCCTGATTAATGATATGTGGTGAATCAACAGTCGCATGTGCTCCATTGCTATTCTCAACATTCTCAGATGCCATTTTCAGATACTGCCATAAAATAAAAGTTAATTGATATGTCATATATTATCCTTATATTATGACCGACCAATTAAATACCATGCAAATAAACTTAGGTAGGTCATACTAGCGAAGGAATTCCCCGTCTCTCCCCTCCTAGTTCTATTCTCACATCTTAGCCAGGGATCATATCCCTAAGCTCTGATACCAACTGTGACGCCCCCAAAATTAGGTATACATCACCCATCTTGGGTCGTCAGATACATAGTACAGAATACAAATACAACTTACTAATACAACTGTCGTGTACAATACGACAAAACATAAACTGTGAGTTTGAATACAAATATTATCTTCTAGAGAGTATTCATACTCAAAAGGAGTCCTCATTACATTTATTAACACACCATTACATAGAATAGTGAGGACTACTAACTAATACTATCATTCGGACCATCACTCCGTTCCCCGACTTGCCCCAGCTACGTTCTCATTTCCTGAAGAGAACAGTGAAAGAAAGGGTGAGCTCAACTAGCCCAGTAAGAAATATTATGACTAAGATAATGCAGAATAAATTATCATTAGCCTTCAACAATGTTAAACTGATAAAATATAATAGACATCAAGTTTAACTGCAGCGGAACAAGCAATCCATTAAAAGAGTCAAGTAGAAAATAAACTCTACTATCTTTTATGATTTAAAAGGTTTTTTAACACTGTGATCGCTGGGACTCAGCTTAATAAAATAATCCACATCATCGAATCACCCCTGCACTACGGCCAAGGATATTCGTGTATTCATTAATGGTCATGATCATGCCAACAACTGTCCATCAATGCACTACGGGCCAATGAGGACTTTTACCACATCATTTGTAACATTACGGTCATGATTATACCGAATAATCCCTGGTCATAATCATACCAAGTCCATCTATGCACTACAGGCCACAGATGACTTTCAACATTTTATAAACATGAGGATGATGACAATGATATAAGAATTCAATAAAACAAGTTCAAGAATTAATTTATCCAAGAATTAACAACGTCCAAATTGTCAACATGATACTGCTTTGTGGAGTAAAATTCAAGAATGCTTAGAAGAATATTTTCATGAAAAGATACTGGATGAAGCGTAATTATCAAGGATATTCCACAAATTTCATGGAGTATAGAAGTCAAAACTTAACCAACTAAGTATAATAAAGAATGGAATAACAAAAGAAATCACCATGCATGCGATAGACCGCACAGACAGGTTATTCCAACAGAATAATAAATAATGGAACCAGGTCCGGCGTAAAACGCACAGACAGGATATTCTAACAGAATAATAATAAAGACGGAACCAGGTCCGGTGTAAAACACACAGACAGGATGTTCCAACAGAATAATAATAAAGACGGAACCAGGTCCGGTGTAAAACACACGGACAGGATGTTCCAACAGAATAATAATAAAGACGGAACCAGGTCCGGTGTAAAACACACAGACAGGATGTTCCAACAGAATAATAATAAAGACGGAACCAGGTCCGGTGTAAAACACACGGACAGGATGTTCCAACAGAATAATAAAAGAATGTCACAAAGTACAGGGTAGACCGCGTATACAGGTTATTCCAACAGAATAATAAGAAATGGAATAACAAAAGTTCTCTTCATGAATAAGAAAGAATAACACCCCTTACCGTTTTAAAGAAGAGCTGAAATAAGGAAGTAGTTAAGTAGCAGAATACTCTTCTTCTCTCTCTCTATAGTTTCTCTCTATAGTTTCTCTCTCTAGAGTTCAGTGAATTCGTAAGAAATAATGAAGGAATGAGCTGCTATTTATAGAAAAATAGAATGCATAGTAACTAATCCATGAACGGTCCAGATTGATTACTTTAATCTGACGGTCCATATTTAAAGAAAAATCTTTTAAATAAAATATAATATATTTATTTATAGAATAACTTTAATAAAGTATTCTGTTTTATATAAAAAGATGTTTCTGTTTTATTACGTTAATAATACGAATAAAATAAAACGTCATTATCGCTAAATAATTCATATTATTAACTGACAATAATTGAATTAAACTGAGTGACTTCTCACATAAGCATTAATAATCAATACCGTGTGCTACTATGCAACCACACGTATTACTGTACTTTTACTACCGAGTAGTTCAACAGTATCAATGGTAAAACTTCCGCCGTTATTTTTAAAAAAATATTTTTATCGTTTTCTCAATCCGACAATAATTCCGTTGTGGGGTCCACCAATGATTGTGTCGTTGTACGAATATTCCCTGTTAAAACGAATATTTCTCGACCAATCGAATATTATATAACAACTTGCGTACTTTGCAAAATTTATAAATATTACCCACAACTATAACATTATATCAAATTAACTCCATAATATTCAAAAATG
Source organism: Panax notoginseng (assembly GCA_016801055.1). Taxonomy (NCBI): domain Eukaryota; kingdom Viridiplantae; phylum Streptophyta; class Magnoliopsida; order Apiales; family Araliaceae; genus Panax; species Panax notoginseng. The sequence goes on along the minus strand of CM029018.1, from coordinate 66,911,737 downwards.
ATATTTATAGAAAATTCATCTTTATTTATAAAAGTTGGGGTCTTACACAAAGTCATTCCTATTACGAGGAATATGTAGAAAGGAGATTTCTTCGAACTCCAAAGCCATCTTTAAAACCTGCCGATGGTAAGGCAGCAAATGTAGTTCCTTGGTTTGATAGATTTCGGTGGATTGTCGGATTACCAACTCTGAATCTCCAAGAACAGTTAACCGTCTGATGCCCATTGAACGGGCAAGTTTTAGCCCCATGAGACAGCCTTCATACTCAGCCATATTATTGGTGCTGTCAAACTATAATTTGACGGCGATGGGATACTGCTCCCCTGTATCAGATACTAGAACTGTTCCAGCTCCAGAACCTTCCATATTAACAGCTCCATCAAAATACATCTTCCATGATTAGCGCGTATCGTACTGATGGTGTTGTTGTACTGTCATTACTCCTTCATCAGGGAAATATATTTCTAAGGGTTTGAAATCCCCTGAAGGTGCGGCGGCCAGTTGATCCACGATTCCTTGACCTCTGATGGACTTTTGAGTCACATATACGATGTCAAATTGTTGTAGGATCAACTGCCATTTGGACAGCCGACAATTTAACATGGGTTTTTTGAACACGTACTTGAAAGGATCCATGCGGGATATAAGATGGGTTGTGTGACTATGGAGGTAATGCTGTAACCTCATGGAAACCCATGCTAAAGCACAACACGTCTTTTCGATCAGAGTGTACTTGTGTTCACTGCTATTAAACCTTTTACTGAGGTAATAGACAGCTCGTTCTTGGCCTCTATCGTCCTTCTGCCCCAGCATGCAGCCCATAGCATTGTCACTTACGGACAGGTACATAAACAAAGGAACATCATCCCTGGGTGGTACCAAAACAGGAGCTTTGACTAGCTGTTTCTTGATTGTAAGGAAGGCATTCTGACACTCATCATTCCATTTTATGGAGGATTTATTCCTTAATAGTTTGAAGATTGGTTCACAGGTTGCTGTGAGTTGGGAGATGAACCTACTAATGAAGTTGATTCTTCCCAAAAATCCACGAATTTCCTTTTCTGTCTGAGGAATGGGCATTTCCGTGATGGCTTGGATTTTAGCAGGATCCAGCTCAATCCCTTTGTGGCTAACTAGGAATCCTAGTAACTTTCCTGATTTAACGCTAAAGGCGCATTTGGATAGATTCAACTTCAAGTTGTACTTACGCAACCTGTTGAATAGCTTTCTGAGATGGTCTATATGGTGATCCTCCTTCCGGGACTTGACAATGATGTCATCCACGTAGATCTCAATCTCTTTATGCATCATGTCATGGAAAAGAGCCATCATAGCTCGTTGATAGGTAGCTCCGGCATTGATGAGGCCGAATGACAACCGTCTATAACAAAAAGTTTCCCAAGGAGTGATGAAGGCAGTCTTCTCATGATCTTCCTCGGCAACCATGATTTGATGATACCCCGTAAAGCAATCAGCAAAGGAGTACATGTCGTATTGCGCAGTATTGTCAATGAGAATGTGGATAAATGGCACGGAAAAGCTGTCTTTTAGGCAAGCTTTATTCAAGTCCCGGTAATCCACGTAAACTCGCACCTTCCCTCCAGGTTTAGGTACGGGCACGATATTGGATATCCACTCAGGATATGTAGACACCATGATGATGCCAGCCTGAAATTGTTTCACAATTTCCTCTTTCACCTTTAAACTCCACTCAGGTTTCAATCGCCTGAGTTTCTATTTGACTGGCTTAAATCCCTCTTTAATGGGAAGGCGATGAAGGATAATGTCAGTGGATAAACCCACCATGTCTTCATGAGACCATGCAAACACATCCTAGAATTGGTTAATAGTATAGCCATGTCATTCCGTTGGTTTGGGGTAAGGTCTGAACCAATTTGGATTAACTTAGGGCTTTCTAAGGTTCCGAGATTAAAAGAAGTGGTTTGATCAAGGTTGGGTTTAGGTGTATCTTTGACCCATTCTTGAATTTTTGGAGGCACCTCAATGTCATCCTGTGTATCCATCAAGGCTGAATTCATCTCTACATCAAAGGTACAATCCCTGTGTAGGAGAGGCATCGTATCAGCAAGTACAGGCACATCTAAATTCAGAGTCCTGAAACAAAATATGCTTTTACTTAGTATATATGAAAAGTGTTTGATCATACACAGTGTTAGCATATACTGGCAAAATAAACTGCTAATACTGTACAAAAAAGTAAGCGGTTATTATATCTACAGGGTAGAAAGAACTTCTGCCGCTTTACCCTTGACGACCAATGCAAGGAATGCTGTTCCAATTGGCAAGAGCAAAGTTCGGGTGAACCACAGTGATGGAGGGACTGTCATCATTCTCCCTGTCCCGAATGATGGCCATTATGTCTGGGCAATCATCGTCTGGGGTGCATCGGTTGGTATGTTCATCATGGACGATGATACGCATGCCCGACATTATTCGAAAAACGTTCTCCTTGATTCTCCGCTCCTCTTCTTCGATTGTGGGATCTGGAATAACGATTTTGTTTTCCTCCGTCGGTTTCGGCTTAGGAAATAACATAGCCATGACATTGGCTGGCACCTTTACAAGAGGTTGTGCGGACTCAACACTTGAAGGCGAAGATAAATGCCACATAGTTGAAGCTGAAGGAACCTGTGGATGTTTATGAGGGTTCCTATGACTAGAGCTGACCGAATAGCCTAGTCCAGCTATTCCAGAGTGCTTGGTTAAGCGAATAGGGTACTTGATACCTTGATAATCTTTACCCAACCCTTGTCTTGGTTTATGACCCAACGACATCATTTCTTGAGTGGCTGACATCACTTCGACAGAAATTTGGGGTTCGGGCAGTGGTGCTCCAATAGCATGGTATTGGGTATTACTTATTTCCAAAGCATGAAAACTGACTGGTTCAACGTCTGCATTATCATTGATGATCGGTAAATCCCCGTGTTGAGGACACTCTGGTTCAGCGTTGACCGTGACTAGGCTGTTGTTGACAATATTTTAATTATTGATGAAGGGTGGAGGGGACTGCCCCAGCCATGTGGATCCATGGTCGTCCCAAGAGCAGGTTGTATCCCGACTCTATCTTGAGCATATAGAAGGATACGCAGAATGTATGAGGACCAATCTCAATTGGCAGCTCAATTACTCCAACCGAATTTCGGCGGGCTCCATCAAAAGCTTTGATGGTAGTATGGCTACTCCGAATTCGATTAGGATTGATATCCATCTTCACCAAGGTAGCATATAGGCAGATATTTAGGGATGAGCCTCCATCTATCAGGACTCCAGCCACCATTTATCCGGAGGACAAGACTGCGATGTGCAATGGTTTGCAATGATCGATCCCTTTAGGCGGAATTTCATCATCAGTGAAGGATATCACATTATCGTTGAAAATGTGATCAACTAGATGTTGAAATTTTTCCTCATTCACGAACGTCGGTAGATAGGCTTCTTCTAAAACCTTTAACAAGATCTTCCGGTGATTCTCGAAAGTGAGGATAAAGTCCAAAATTGATATCTGTTGTGGAGCTTCTTTCAAGCTTGAAACCACCGTAGCTTCGTTATGACCCATAGTGCAGAGGAATTCTTCAATCTTCTCCGTGGGTATTTTTCCCTTTGATTTGACGGTAGATTTCATCACCCGTTGGGGAAGGTACAGTGGATTTTCTTTCGACACTGCAGCAGTAGTATGTGAGGTGGATCCTTCACCTTCTCCATAATTCCACAGAACTTTATGCAAGCTAAAAATAGGATATTGTGCTCTGCACGACAAGTTGATTGGCTCGGGAGCGGCCACTTTCAAAGGATTGTTGCTTCCTTTGAGTTGAATTATTGGCATGACGAGTGATTGATCAGCTTCAGTAGATATGACGGCTACCACACTCTTCCATTTAGTGGGACCTGCATTCTCACTGGCACGTAGCACAATGTCGTCATCTGTCAGGCGCAGTACGCCACTGTCGATTAGGTTCTGAATAAGGTGGCGGAGAGCCCAGCATTCTTCTGTGCTGTGACCACGAGATTGGGAATGATATTGACATACTCCCTCAGAATTGTACCGTCCCGAACGGGGGTTGATTGGAGGTAGAAGGGAACTGATTCTTCCTTCATTGATTAACATGTGAAGTATCTCCTCCATAGGTTGACCCAAATAGGTGAATTCCCTTTTGTTGGCGAAATCCCGACGGGCCTTGGCATTTGCTCTCTTCGTCACTTTATCTTCCAGCATTTCATTTTCTGAAAGTGAAGAAAGAATATTCATGACAATGGGCAGGAGACTGGCATGCTCCTGGCTAATTAGCTGACGAGCCACTTGATGCTGATAAGTCACCAGTTTGCCAATTGCTCAATTTGTTTGCAGAGAGCTTTCATTTTTCGTTCCATTATGAACTGGAACTTGGCATAATCCCATCTATTATCACCGTCTTTGATGGTTTGGGAAGAATCACAGCTGAAGTTGGAACTCTGTCCACTGTTCTAATTAATCATGTTGACCTCTTCTTCTTTGTGTTGAGGAAGAGGGTTGTCTTGAACGTTAGGTTGATCTGGTTTAGTGACCACGATCTCACCGTTGTCTATCAGGTCTTGGATCTTGTGTTTCAATGTAAGACCCCGAATTTTATGAAATAAAGGTATTCAATTTTTCTTATAATTACTATTCAGTAAATGGTTAAATTGATAAAAGTTTAAAGTTATGGGTGAAATGTGAAAAATTTTCAAGTGGCTATAAAATATTCATTGTTGTCGGGGAATATTCGTTTGGTCGTGGAATATTCTTTCTGTCGGGGAATATTCGTACGACGGCGCAGCTATTTGTGGGCCCCATAACGAATAACTGTCGGATGAAGAAAACGACAAATTTGAGTTTTTACAAATAACGACGTAGTTGTTACCGTTAACACTGTTGGAATACCCGATGGTTAAAATACAGTAATACGCGTTATTGCACAGTAGCACACGGTATTGCACAGTATTTTTGAAATTATTGATTCTTACGTAAGAAGGCACTACTCAATAATTGTTACAGTAATTACTGTTCAATATTTTATTTTATTGATTCAATAATTGCTACATTAAAATTTTGTATTATTGTTGTTCAATAATTGTTGATGCACAGTATTTCCCATTATCAGATCAATAATTCATATTATTTGAATAATATTATTAGATAACATTATTGGCAATGTCTAGAAAGTTCTGTCTAAGGAGAGGTTTGGTCACCTAATTACGCGCCAGTAAGGAAAAATTCTTATTGGAAAGCCCCCTCTTTCCTGGGAACGGCCTGGTTGTCATAAATGTGATTCTGTAATATTATCTGTGAATAATTAATTATTGATTCATATGATAAGGAAATATTTATTTTATGTGGATATAAATGAGGGATATATTTTTTTGGTTAAAAATGAAGGAGTTAATATTGAGGTTTTTATCAGTATTTTTGTCGGAATGGAGGTATTAAAAATTAGGGTTTTTGAGATATTTTGCGAGGGTTATAATTTTTAATCCGACCGTTGGATCATGGTAATATTTGGATATGTTATACATATATAAGTTGAGTATATATCCACAAATTTTGAACCGTTAAAAATGAATGTATGATTTATTATGAATTTTACGAGATGACTGGTTCAGAAATTGTTGAATTTTCGGAGTTAATCATTTTGGTGGAAAATTCTAGAATTGGTGGGTCCCACTTGTGGTTGGTGAAGAAATGTGCTGAATTATATTTCAAATGTGGTGGGTGGGAATAGTAGCAGGTAAAGCCATCAGGTTGCAGGTCAAGCCTACTAAAATTTTCCTATAAATAGAGGGCTAAGTTAGAATTGAAAATCACACCAGAAACATAAGCTTTCTCTCTTTCTCTCTCTATATTATGAAGCATATTTTGTGAGTATTTAGATACTTTGAGAGTTGCTATTCAGTGCAAGTTTCCTTCGGCTTTGCATACCGATCAGAAGTACTGCTCTTTTGAGGTAAGGGATAGTAAGGGATTTTAAGGGTTGTTATGTTTTTCAGTTTCATAATTTTTCTGACCTTCAAAAATTCTGGAAAAATTTGAAATGATATTTTGATGAGTTTTCTTGATTGTGTCCAAAAATGGTGATTTTTGGATGTATAGATTGAGAGTTATGAATTTTATGAGAAAATACTATTTTAAAAGTAACCGCTTATAATTCCTTGTGGTTAACTCCAAAATTGATGAAATTTTTATTTGGGGTACATGTATATGATAGAAGTATACTCTGTAAATTTCAGAATTTTTAGACAAAAGTACAATTTTTGATAAATGTCTAAATATTCGGCTATTTTGGCCATATGAAAAATAGTAAATGACTTTTAAAAATTCTAAGAAAAATATATGTTCACTATGGGACTATATTATGCTAAATCTCAGAAAAGAAATATTTTTGGAACGGATTTGGTATTTTTCATAAAAATAGTCTAGTTATGAGAAAATGAATTAAATATGTTATGTGAAGTAAGAAAATTGGAAAATAGGATTTTATGGCTTGAGAATCCTATATATGAGGTATATACAGATTTTTGATGAGGGTTTTGATTATTGATGATGAAATCTTAAGAGTTGGCATTTTATGATGATTAAATGCATTAATTAGTAAAGTGTAAACAATTTAAATAAATTGTTTATAAGCTTAAGAATATTATTCTTTCAATATCATTATACCGAAATATTGGTATGTATATTATTGTGGAATTTCTACCTTTTTCATGTCGGGGTTACTATTCATGAGTTACTATTCATGAGCTACTATTCATAAATTACTATTCATGAGTTACTATTCACGAGTTACTATTCACGACAAAATTAGTTTCTTTTTCTAACCAAATTATAGTTGATTTATGAATATTGCTCTTGAAATTAAATTCATGTTTTGATCATATTATTTTTATTATCATATATAACATTTTTATAACTTTGATGTTGAAATTCTCTTTCGCTTGAGTGTAAAGATGGGTAAATTATTGGTATGATCATGACTATGGGTTCTCTTTAGCCAGTAGTGCAAAGATGAATTGTTGATGAATATCTTTGGCCCGTAGTGCAAAGATGACATGTTGTTGAATATCTTTGGCCAGTAGTGCAAAGATGAACAGATGTTGAGATGAACATGACCAACTGGTGATACAAATGAATATCTTTGGCCGTAGTGCAAAGATGAAGTTATTAGTATGATTATAAACAGGAAATGTGATTTGGTATAACCATGATCTTTGATGTTTCAGGTAAAGATAGGTGATGAAAATTATCTTCGTCCTGGATGAGAAGAGGAATTTAGAACTACAATTATGATTATGAGTTATTTATATGATTGTGGACCAAAACTGTTGATTGATGTTACAGGGATAAAACATTGTTGGTGGATTTTTAACATGGAGAAGATAATAGACTTTATAGTCTATTTGACTCTTCTAATGGATTGCTCGTTCCGCTGCAACTATGGTTGAAATTTTTATCATTTACCATATGTTCTAAATCTCTGATTTATTATTGATGAAGGCTATTGATAATTTAATTATCTTTAGTCATGATATTCTTTACTGAGCTAGTTGTGCTCACCCTTTTGCTTCACAATTCCTTTCAGGTAATAAGAGTGTAGCTGGGTCGAGCGAGGGTAACAAGGGAATAGAACGGTGGTCATCATTTAGTAGTTATATTTGGTGAAGAAAATAGGGTGAGGCGAACCCAACGTTGGAAGGGTGTTTTGCCACTATCATACAAGATGTCTAACGACATACAACCTCGTGTCATCATAAGACATGATTGTGCACATCCACTTGCCGAGTATATCTACAAGCACTACCTATATAATCTTGGTATTTGTTTAAAGTATAATTCTCAGTTAGATACAGTGGAGATAATGATAAGTCAAGAGAAGACTCACCATTGGGAAGAATATGATAGTAATCTTCTCATTTTTCTTTGGGGTCTATTGGGTCAACCAAGGATAATTCTGTGGCCATATGATATCTATCATAACCTAGACGCATGGCCTCCCATGTACGAAGGTTTCCTTGAGCACTTCCCAAAGATTCTAGTTTCTAAAACAGTTTTTGACTGTACCTTTATGTAAGGTACCTTTGTGAGGTGCTGATACATGATGGTGTCCAATGTCACATTTGGTATATATTTGTATCCAAACTCACAGCATATGTGTTGTTGTATTTTGCACGACAATTGTTGTAATAAAGTTGTAGTTGTTTTCTGTACCATGTATTTGACGACTCAGAATGGGTTGGATGGAATGGACATATTTTGGGGTTGTCACAGGTGGTATCAGAGCTATAAGTAAAGAGCCCCGAGCCTCTCGCTGGTGACTTCCTGTTGATGGGGGATGCACCGAAGCCAGACTCTCCGTAGGGGACGCCGTTCTGCGGTGGCAAACTGATAGGTACCAATGTGAGGTGATGTCCACTGATGGGATATTTGTTACAGGTGGTATCAGAGCTTAGGGATATGATCTCTGGCGGAGATCGGGAAATAGAACTAGGAGGGGAGAGATGAGTAAATTCTTCGCTAGTTTGTCCTACCTAAGCTTATTTATTGGTCAGTCATAATATCGGGATATTATGTGATATGTTAATTTGTTAAATTAACCCTTGTTTTGAAGCTGTATTTTAGAATGATATTTGAAAAATAGGAGATGAGCAATGGTGAAATCATGATGACAGGGAAGATGGAATCTAAAATGAAAGCAAGGTATTCTCAACTCTTTGAAATACCAGGTACGTAAATTTCGGGGACGAAATTTCATAAGGAGGGGAGATTGTAAGACCCCGAATTTTATGAAATAAAGGTATTCAATTTTTCTTATAATTACTATTCAGTAAATGGTTAAATTGATAAAAGTTTAAAGTTATGGGTGAAATGTGAAAATTTTTCAAGTGGCTATAAAATATTCATTGTTGTCGGGGAATATTCGTTTGGTCGTGGAATATTCTTTCTGTCGGGGAATATTCGTACGACGGCGCAGCTATTTGTTGGCCCCATAACGAATAACTGTCGGATGAAGAAAACGACAAATTTAAGTTTTTACAAATAACGACGTAGTTGTTACCGTTAACACTGTTGGAATACCCGGTGCTTAAAATACAGTAATACGCGTTATTGCACAGTAGCACACGGTATTGCACAGTATTTTTGAAATTATTGATTCTTACGTAAGAAGGCACTACTCAATAATTGTTACAGTAATTACTGTTCAATATTTTATTTTATTGATTCAATAATTGCTACATTAAAATTTTGTATTATTGTTGTTCAATAATTGTTGATGCACAGTATTTCCCATTATCAGATCAATAATTCATATTATTTGAATAATATTATTAGATAACATTATTGGCAATGTCTAGAAAGTTCTGTCTAAGGAGAGGTTTGGTCACCTAATTACGCGCCAGTAAGGAGAAATTCTTATTGGAAAGCCCCCTCTTTCCTGGGAACGGCCTGGTTGTCATAAATGTGATTCTGTAATATTATCTGTGAATAATTAATTATTGATTCATATGATAAGGAAATATTTATTTTATGTGGATATAAATGAGGGATATATTTTTTTGGTTAAAAATGAAGGAGTTAATATTGAGGTTTTTATCAGTATTTTTGTCGGAATGGAGGTATTAAAAATTAGGGTTTTTGAGATATTTTGCGAGGGTTATAATTTTTAATCCGACCGTTGGATCATGGTAATATTTGGATATGTTATACATATATAAGTTGAGTATATATCCACAAATTTTGAACCGTTAAAAATGAATGTATGATTTATTATGAATTTTACGAGATGACTGGTTCAGAAATTGTTGAATTTTCGGAGTTAATCATTTTGGTGGAAAATTCTAGAATTGGTGGGTCCCACTTGTGGTTGGTGAAGAAATGTGCTGAATTATATTTCAAATGTGGTGGGTGGGAATAGTAGCAGGTAAAGCCATCAGGTTGCAGGTCAAGCCTACTAAAATTTTCCTATAAATAGAGGGCTAAGTTAGAATTGAAAATCACACCAGAAACATAAGCTTTCTCTCTTTCTCTCTCTATATTATGAAGCATATTTTGTGAGTATTTAGATACTTTGAGAGTTGCTATTCAGTGCAAGTTTCCTTCGGCTTTGCATACCGATCAGAAGTACTGCTCTTTTGAGGTAAGGGATAGTAAGGGATTTTAAGGGTTGTTATGTTTTTCAGTTTCATAATTTTTCTGACCTTCAAAAATTCTGGAAAAATTTGAAATGATATTTTGATGAGTTTTCTTGATTGTGTCCAAAAATGGTGATTTTTGGATGTATAGATTGAGAGTTATGAATTTTATGAGAAAATACTATTTTAAAAGTAACCGCTTATAATTCCTTGTGGTTAACTCCAAAATTGATGAAATTTTTATTAGGGGTACATGTATATGATAGAAGTATACTCTGTAAATTTCAGAATTTTTAGACAAAAGTACAATTTTTGATAAATGTCTAAATATTCGGCTATTTTGGCCATATGAAAAATAGTAAATGACTTTTAAAAATTCTAAGAAAAATATATGTTCACTATGGGACTATATTATGCTAAATCTCAGAAAAGAAATATTTTTGGAACGGATTTGGTATTTTTCATGAAAATAGTCTAGTTATGAGAAAATGAATTAAATATGTTATGTGAAGTAAGAAAATTGGAAAATAGGATTTTATGGCTTGAGAATCCTATATATGAGGTATATGCAGATTTTTTATGAGGGTTTTGGTTATTGATGATGAAATCTTAAGAGTTGGCATTTTATGATGATTAAATGCATTAATTAGTAAAGTGTAAACAATTTAAATAAATTGTTTATAAGCTTAAGAATATTATTCTTTCAATATCATTATACCGAAATATTGGTATGTATATTATTGTGGAATTTCTACCTTTTTCATGTCGGGGTTACTATTCATGAGTTACTATTCATGAGTTACTATTCACGAGTTACTATTCATGAGTTACTATTCACTAGTTACTATTCACGACAAAATTGGTTTCTTTTTCTAACCAAATTATAGTTGATTTATGAGTATTGCTCTTGAAATTAAATCCATGTTTTGATCATATTGTTTTTATTATCATATATAACATTTTTATAACCTTGATGTTGAAATTCTCTTTCGCTTGAGTGTAAAGATGGGTAAATTATTGGTATGATCATGACTATGGGTTCTCTTTGGCCAGTAGTGCAAAGTTGAATTGTTGACTGGTATGATCATGACCATTAAATTTATAAGTGAATATCTTTAGCTTAAGTGCAAAGATGAATTGATCAACATGGTTATAATTATTGTTTATATAAATTCTGAAATGATTATATATTTCTTTGAGATATTAATATATTTGGCCGTAGTGCAAATATGAACTGTTGAGGAATATCTTTGGCCTGTAGTGCAAAGATGAATTGTTGATGAATATCTTTGGCCCGTAGTGCAAAGATGACATGTTGTTGAATATCTTTGGCCAGTAGTGCAAAGATGAACAAATGTTGAGATGAACATGACCAACTGGTGATACAAATGAATATCTTTGGCCGTAGTGCAAAGATGAAGTTATTAGTATGATTATGAACAGAAAATGTGATTTGGTGTAACCATGATCTTTGATGTTTCAGGTAAAGATAGGTGATGAAAATTATCTTCGTCCTAGATGAGAAGAGGAATTTAGAACTACAATTATGATTATGAGTTATTTATATGATTGTGGACCAGAACTGTTGATTGATGTTACAGGGATAAAACATTGTTGGTGGATTTTTAACATGGAGAAGATAATAGACTTTATAGTCTATTTGACTCTTCTAATGGATTGCTCGTTCCGCTGCAACTATGGTTGAAATTTTTATCATTTACCATATGTTCTAAATCTCTGATTTATTATTGATGAAGGCTATTGATAATTTAATTATCTTTAGTCATGATATTCTTTACTGAGCTAGTTGTGCTCACCCTTTTGCTTCACAATTCCTTTCAGGTAATAAGAGTGTAGCTGGGTCGAGCGAGGGTAACAAGGGAATAGAACGGTGGTCATCATTTAGTAGTTATATTTGGTGAAGAAAATAGGGTGAGGCGAACCCAACGTTGGAAGGGTGTTTTGCCACTATCATACAAGATGTCTAACGACATACAACCTCATGTCATCATAAGACATGATTGTGCACATCTGCTTGCCGAGTATATCTACAAGCACTACCTATATAATCTTGGTGTTTGTTTAAAGTATAATTCTCAGTTAGATACAGTGGAGATAATGATAAGTCAAGAGAAGACTCACCATTGGGAAGAATATGATAGTAATCTTTTCATTTTTCTTTGGGGTCTATTGGGTCAACCAAGGATAATTCTGTGGCCATATGATATCTATCATAACCTAGACGCATGGCCTCCCATGTACGAAGGTTTCCTTGAGCACTTCCCAAAGATTCTAGTTTCTAAAACAGTTTTTGACTGTACCTTTATGTAAGGTACCTTTGTGAGATGCTGATACATGATGGTGTCCAATGTCACATTTGGTATATATTTGTATCCAAACCCACAGCATATGTGTTGTTGTATTTTGCACGACAATTGTTGTAATAAAGTTGTAGTTGTTTTCTGTACCATGTATTTGACGACTCAGAATGGGTTGGATGGAATGGACCTATTTTGGGGTTGTCACATTCAAGGCCCAACAATCCTGAGTATCATGTCCAGGTGCCCCGGCATGATAAGCACATTTCCGAGCAGCATTAAAACCCCTTCCATTTGGGTTGGCTGGTGGAAGTAGATGTGTAATCTTCTTTTGTGTTGTCAGAAGATTAAGGATATCCTAGAGGGTATCCCCTAAGGGTGTGAACACTCGAGGGCGTTTGGCTTCTCAACCTTTTGGTATTGGAAGGTTTACGGATTGTGCTGGAAAGGGAGTATAGTTTCTCCTCTGAACAGGCATATTTTGACTGCCTTTTTGACCCTGTAGTATCAGGAAAACATCTTTCTCTTTCTTTTTATGGACCCTCCTGGGGTTGTTCCCATAATTTCCAGACTGGATGTGATCAGCAACAGCTTTGAGTGCAGCTAGGTCTTGAATCTTTCTGGATTTCAATCCCATCTCAGCCATCTCCCCATGTTTGACCATTTCAGAAAACGGTTTGCCAATGCAGGCTGAAACTCTCTCATAGAAGGGAGCTTCTTGTATGTCTATGAACGTCATGACCATTTCTGATTCGGTCATGGAAGGATTCACTTGGGCAGCCAGCCGTCTCCACCTCTGGGCATACTCTCTGAAAGACCGTTAGACTGTTTTTTGATCTTGGTAATTTGATACCAATCAGGAGCCATTTGAGACTGAAAGTTGTATTGAGTGAGGAAGGCATGTGCTAGCTCTTCCCAGATGTGGATTTTGGAGTTGTCTAATCTGGTGTACCATGAACGGGCTTCTCCAGTTAGACTCTTTTGGAATAATTACATTCTGAGCTTTTTATCCTCTGCATAAGATCCAAGTTCTCCAATAAATACCTTTAAGTGTGTATAAGGATCTCCTAACCCGTCATATTTTTCAAAGTCAGGAGTTTTATACTTTTCTAGATAATGAACACCAGGAAAAATACATAGATCAGCATATGAAACACTCCCGTGTATTCCAATTCCTTTGATAGTGTGAAGGGTCTCTTCCATTTGGAGGACTTTCTTTTTGATGTCACCAGTGTCTGGATCTCCAGTGCGATGGGTAGCATTATAAATTTTATTGGTCTGATCCAACTGTAGTTCAGGTATGGTAATGACCGGGCTTCCTCCTTGTGTGGAGGATTCAGCATGTACGGCTATTTTCTGACCTTGTGTAGACTGGTGTAATTCTTTGAGTAGAACAGCCAAATCTGTAATTTGTTTGATTAATCCGTCAAATTCTTTGCGAGAAACTGGATTAAGTTCAGTCTGGTCGGATGACGACATAATTAACTGTAGGCATGTTGCCTTTTTGGACTTTGAACGGGTAGTAGGCCCGATTGACTCCCTGCGAAAGACTTGCATAGTTTTGTCCTTAGGGAAGGTGAATATTAATATGCAATGTGATGAGTCCATTTTAGGAATTTTATCCTGCAAAAACGGATGTCAGATGTTTGTAGCATGTATGTATATGTGTACACATTCCTTCATATTTCTCATTACATGGAGATATATATGTCATGAAATTGTGTAATTTAAAATGAGAGCATGAAGAGACTTTCCTCCGTTTTGGGTTTATCAGAGGCTGACCTATCTTAGGTTACTCTCGCGGCTTTTTGGCATGAAGGTTCCCAAATCATCGCAATCTACTTGACGGGAAGTTAATCCGGTCTTTCAGCTGGAGCGAATTTGGATGGTGCCTTTCCTGAGCCTCGGAGAATCAGGCTTCTCACGAGTCCAGTAATCAAACACCGATGGGATAGCCTCCTGGTGGAGGGACCACACAACATACATTCACATACATCGCGTCTCACCGTATGAAATGATGATATGTGTGAAGCACTAATATCATGTGCAGTTTATAGTGCGAGGCACTAACATCACAGGCAGTTTATAGTGCGAGGCACTAACATCACAGGCTGTTTATAGTGCGAGGCACTAAATAAACAAGACATACATTCGTACACATTCATCCAATGTAAATGCAACATCCACACACAAGCAGATAACAATTTTGAAAAGATTGAAATAGCAGCTTAAGTCCTCTTACTGGAATCCCCAGCAGAGTCGCCACCTGTCGACGTCGGGATTTTTAGATGTCCCTTTCCGTTACTTGTTCTTTGGTGTTCTTTCATAAAAGACGAATCTGTCATCCTACAATGTTAGTGACAGTAGTACAGAAAATTTCGAGTGTCTACAGCTGGGAAGGTAAGAATTAATAGTGGGAGCAGGAGTGGAGATGGCAAGAGGAAGGGCAACTATGTTGGAAATGTGCAGGTGAAACAAGAAGGTGTCAAGAAGCAGGTGGTGCCGTGTAAGACTTGTGGAAAGAACCACTCTGGAGAATGTTTGAAGGGGAAGTTCGTGTGCTACAAGTGCGGGCAGGAGGGCCATATCTCTCCCAACTGCCCCAATCCTAGGATGAATAGTGGATGTTTTCTGTGCAGATCTACAGAACACAGGGTGAAGGATTGTCCGAAGAGGAGGGTGGAGGTAGGTAGTGTGAACACTGGCACTGGCAGCGGGACTTTGGCAATCATGAGACCTACGTCATCGAGCAAGCCAACAAAATCTACTAAAAGGGTCTACAATATGACAGTCCAGGATACGGCAGCAGCTAGTACTGGAACTCCAGGTATTATTCTTATAACTTTTATTTTCTTATATACATGATTTTCATATATATAGTAAATTATTTCTAAAGAAATTTTGAGGGAGGAATTTGAGTTCTTTTAGAAATCAAATTTTCGTTTAATCAGAAAGACAAGCTTTATGTGAATAGTTAAAGATCAGTTCGATCAAGGTTGATCGAGATCTACATGCAAAGATTGTGTATGCTATGTAACCGTGTATATATGAGTTTTAAAAAGGTGATTCCGGGGACGAAATCTTTATAAGGGAGGGTGAATGTAACAACCCGATATTTTCTATATAAATAAATCAGAAATTTTGTGTATAAATTTTTTATTATTATTATTTTAAGGATGAGGATTTGTACAAGATAATGTGTATATGTAATTATGTGGTAAATAAAAATATATTTATTACATAAATATTTACAAATAAAGTTATTTTAGAATTAATGATTTTTATAAAGTATATTAATATAATAATTAATTTTATAGTGAAAATGTTTTTTTATTAACTATTTTCCATGAAAATATATTCATATATTATTTAAATAATATATGGAGTGATTTTCAGAAAAATTATAACAATTATTTTATTATATGAGTTTAGTACAGATTATTAAGTTAATAATTTTACCTTAATTATTAAGGTTAATTATGGAAGAATAAATCAGATATGGAATCCAAACCCTAATTTTTCGATTATTGTCAAGGTATGAGAATAATAATATAATATTAATTATATTTTGATTTTTCAGTGCTATGAATATGTACTGTATGTACGTGTTGATGATGATTAGTCAATTATGGTGTTTAATTTCAAAACTCTTTTATTAATTGATTAAACCCAAATTTTACTGGGGGAAACCCTAATTGGAAAATCAACTGTGAGTTTAAGACTGTTATATAACTGTGTTATATGTTTTATGTTATGTATTAAGTGATTAATTAGGTAAACCCTAATTAAAATTCTAGAAACCCTAAATAATTTTTAGAAAACCCTAATTATTTAAAAAACCCTAAATTTTTATTAGTAAGTTCTAATTAAAATCTTATTGAACTTTAATCTTCATTTTTCAAACCCTAGAAATTATTTGGAAAACCTTAAGGTTTAAGATCTATTGATTTTAACCTAAATTCAAGCATCATGGACAAAAATACTCTTAAATTATTTTGTTAGTTTACTAAATTACCCTTTTTGGATTTATTTTAATAAGATTTCTTGTAAATCTTCCCATATCTTGCAAGTCATCACCCTAGATTATAGCACATACCTAAAACTCATCCAAGCTTATCCACTTTGACACCTTGCATGTTAGATGCATTGAATCTAAGAATTATAAATAGGTTAGGAGAGAGAAAAGTGCACATATTTGCTCATTTGTGCTCTTACACTTCACCAAGACCATCTCTCTCTAAACCCACGAATTTCCAGCGCTAGACCAGTCCCCAAATCAAGCCCCACGAAATCCACTAACAAAATAAGAAGCCAAAAATCAGAAATTAATCATAGAAGGTATAAACCCTACTCAAAAATCTGTCCAATTTTCTGTTGTTAGATGTTATGTTTGAGTGTTAGAATATGTTGTTAGTAGTGTCTATGGGTGATCTGGGTTGCTAGATGTTAGATCCATAACATCTAGAGGCTCGAATTTAGCATTTTACAAAATATGAAAAAATTTTATTTTGTGGTCTGACATAAAATGTCAGAGGTTGTAAATCTCAGCCTGTTTATGATTTTTGTGTTTTGAAGGTTTATACTTGTAGTATGTTATGTGGTCTAGGATCTAGAACTTGAATCAGGGTCGTATCGATCATATATTGCAAGATATTTAAGGTCAAAATGCGTTGACCGACCATGACTGGGTGTTTCTGGGTAACCCAGAAACAGCCCAGAACCGGCCTGACAACATTTTTAACCGTCTTGATCTGTTAGGTTGTTCATTGTTTGTTGATGTTGTTGTATACATGTTATAGACTGCTAGATGAAGTATAAATCTATGCCTTAAAACCTTTTAAACAACAACTATGTTGGATTTAGGAGATAGTCAAAGTAGCCATCCGAGACTGATTTTGAGTTTCTGGAAATTTCCAGAAACCGTATGAACTAGATTCCTGACATGGTTTAACCGGCTTTGTTATGCTTGATCTGTTGTTATTTCAGTGATATAATGTGATAGAACTCTTCCCTGGTATGTTGACTACACACTGCAACCTTTAAATCACTAAAATATTACAAGGATTACATGTTGTAGAAGCCCAAAAATGGACAGTCGAACTGTTCTTCATTTACCCAGAAATGAAGAACAGGTCTGACAGCCATTTTAGATGCTCAGATCTCTTGGGTTATGCAGTGTTTGATTATGTTTGTTGTTGGATCTTGTAGTCCTACACTAGCACTACAATCTCTGACTAACATCATGCCCAGAAACACAACACACACGAAATTAGACCTGGTCAAACCTGGTCACTCGGTAATGGGCTTGATGTTCTGGGTTTCATTAAGAACACCTCAAGAACACCTATAGCGACAGTTTCGTCGCTATAGGGCCCTTCAGCGACAATTATTTATAAAAAATTAATTATTTTTATTAAATAATTAGTATTAATTAGTTTTTAATTTTGAAAAATATAAAATAAATTATTAAAAATTATTTTAAATTTCAAAAATTAGTTTTTAATTATTTTAAATATATTTCATAAATATTTAATATTTTTGGAATATTAAAGGTATTTAATTTATTTAATTATATTATTAAATAAATTAGTTAAAAATGATTTTAATACATTTAAAATTGTATTATGATATAAGAAAATATTTTAAGTTATTTTTAATGACTTTTAATATTTTGTGATAAAATTTATTAATAAATTAATATTAATGATATTTAAGTTATTTACTAAATGAATTAAATAAATTAATAAAAATGATTTTATTATATTAAAAATTATTTTAAATAATAATAAGATATTTAAAAATATTTTAAGTTATAAAATATAACTTTCAATATTTAAAGGCAAAATTTCATTAATTAATTATTATTAATGATATTAAGATTATTTAATAATTATATTAAATAAATTAGTTTAAAAATGATTTTAATATTATAAAAATCATTTTAAATGTAAATAAAGTGTTTAAAGATATTTTAAGTTATAAAATATAAATTTTAATATTTAAATAATAATTTCATTAATAATTTAATATTAATGATATTAATTGAACAGTAAATGATATTAAATTTATTTAATAATTATATTAAATAAATAGTTTAAAAATAGTTTTATTAATTTAAAAATCATTTAAAAGGCATATAAATGAATTGAAAATATTTTAAGTAATAATTAAATGACTTTTAATATTTTGATAAATAATACATTAATACTTTAATATTAATGATAATTATTTAAAAATATTTTTAAATGTTTTAAAAAAAATCATTTAAGGGAAATATTAATACTTTAAAAGTATTTTAAGTTATTATACATAACTTTAACATTTTGGAAATAATTTCATTAATAGTTTAATATTAATTAAATATTAATGGTAATAGAATTGTTTAATATTTAAATCATTTAAAATTGATTCCGATGTTTGAAAATTAATGATAAATCATAATAAATATTTTAAAATTATTATAAGTCGTTTAAAAATAATATGACTGATACTAAGTTACAAGACAGAGTCTTAGACTCGATAATTACCCGATAAAGTTTTCGGTACACCGACATATTTCAGAAATTGATCTGCACTTAGATAATGTGATTAGATAAGTGATTATTTGTGATTCAATGGTTATTAAACATATGTGCCAATGTGATTAGGGTATGTGCTGACTGCAATAAGCAGTGTTATGTGCTATAGTATATTGTTCTAATCGAACGAATGATCAGATTAATGATAGGTCATGCTATAAACGATAAAACTAAATTGTGAACTGTAAGCAGCGCATCAGGCAAATATCTTACCTTTGCATTTTCTTTATGCAATGGACATGAGTAAGAATATTTATGAATTATATTATTACTGTACAGATTATTAACCTTATATTATATATGCTCATTGATTATCAACATGTTAGTATATAGTTATTCAGATATATATATTCTATTCGTTAATTTCTATAAATGGTTATACAAGTGTCCCCACTTGAATAATCGTTGTATTTAATTACATATTGATACACCTTTGTCAATTACCCGTATATATATATATATATATATATATATATATATATATATATATATATATATGTTGAATTATAGATTATTGTTGAACAAGATAAAACCTTTAATTTGGAACCCAGACAAGTATGAACATCCCTACACGGTAAAACTTTTATGTGCCCAAGGCGGACAGAGTGAACGATGCCCTCGTTCTTGAATGTAGTATTGATCAATGCAGGGTACAACGAGCTGATCACCCCCGTGCCCATAAGTTATGACGGTTTGCAGATGAATTTCTGTTTAACCTTTTCGAAAATAAAAACAATGTTCATAGTATGTCAATTAAACCCTATTTATAGTCATTACGTAGTTTCAAAAATTTGAAAGAGGGTTGTTATGTTATTATTATTGGTACAGATTACTTCACAACTATTGAAATCGTTGTAGAAGGGTAGTATAAAGAAAATATTTAAATTCTTTCAGCTTATATATATAATTGTTATTACTTGTTAGGCACTCAAATGCTCATCCTTGCTTAATTTAAATGTTTTCAGCCAAGTGTGAAGAACCAGAAAGCTCATGTAGAAACAAAGGGAAAGGAAAGCTAACCAAATAAGATTTATAGTAGTTTATGTATTAGTTTGATATTATTAAGACAAATATGATATATATTATCTATCATAGGTTGTAATGAATGTATTAAAGGTTGCGTACTTGGGAACTAGACTCTGATGATTATGTAAATTAAGTTGATTTTTATATTATTGTTATTATTATTAGTATTATTCCGCTCATAGAAATGGTATCGTGAAGCACCGAGTTCGGGTTTCAAGTACCCGGATTTGGGGGCGTCACAGTAATAGTTAGACAATATATAGACAATGATATGTATTATATATCATGTAAAGAATTATAGTAAAGGTTACGTATTTGGGATTAGACTATGATAAATGTAAGTTAAGTTGGATTTTTATATTATTGTTATTATTATTAGTATTATTTCGCTCATAGAAATGGTATCGTGAAGCACCGAGTTCGGGTTTCAAGTACCCGAGTTTGGAGGCTTTACAAAAGTTTTAGCTATTAATGTAGGAAATGAAGAAGAGCTTGATGATGATTCGGATGAAGAGATAGCCATGATGTCAAGGAGGCTCAAAGGTCTGCTACAAAGGAAGAATAAAAGGAAAAATACATTCAACTCGAATAAAGCCAAAGGAAAGCAAATCGAGGAGACATGTTTTGCATGTGGACGTCCAAGGCACTTCAAGAAGGATTGCTTCCAACTAAAGAACAAAGGAAAAACAAGCTTCAAGGATAATAATAGAAACAAGGCGCTTGTCACTTGGAGTGATGAAGAAGAGTCTGAAGTTGAGGTCGATGCAAAGGATGAAATAGCTCAAGTATGCTTCATGGGAATAGAAGGTGAATCAAACGAGGTATCAAGTTATGAGTTTAATTCTTTGAAACAAGAAAATAAAAAATTAAAAGAAAAGAATTCATATTTGAAAGACTTGGTAAATACATTAATGAGTGAAGTTGATTCTTTAATAGATGAAAAGAAAGATATTAAAAAAGAGTCTACATGTAAAGAAGAAAAGATTTTGATTGCTAAGATTGATTATCTAGATAACTATAAAAAATACTTTTCAATAAGGTAAATTATTTGAATAATGAAGTCCAAAAATTGACTAATGAACTAAAGATGATAGATATATGTATTGATGCATTTAGTGATAAATCTCTTGATAAAACCTTCCCTAATAATGAACATCAAAAAGAAATAGATTCACTAAAATTATCTCTTGCTAATTTGTTCAAGGAGAAGAAAATTTAAATATCATATTGGGTAAACAATGACCTAGTTTTGAAATACAAGTAATTAGTTATAATTCTATGCATAAAAAGAGTGATATGAAAATGTTAAAATCAAAATCATGTTTTAGATTAAAGTATTGCTCTCCTTTTACAACGTGTAGAAATTATGGTATTAAAGGTCACTTGAACATAAATTGTATTATGAAAAATAAGATTAAAAAGGTATAGGTTAAAAAGAATGATTTACGTGCAACTAACATTAAAGGACCCAAAAAGATGTGGATACCAAAAGGATGAATTATCTTTTCTTGAAAGGTATGTCTCAAGGCAAGGGTTCCATCTCAAAAAGGGATTCTTGATAGTGGATGCTCTCATCACATGACTGGTGACAAATCAAAGTTCGTGGAGCTAAAAGTCAAGAAGAAAAATGGTACAGTTACATTTGGAGATAATTGAACCTGCGAAATAATCGAAAAAGGTAAAATAGGGAATTGTTAGGTCAATATTGATAATGTACATCTTATAAGTGGACTTAAATTTAATCTTATAAGTATTAGTCAATTAATGGATAATGGTCATCAAGTTAGTTTTGAAAAAGAAAAATACACTATTTCTCATGGTACTAACAATATTACTCTAGTTGCACAAAGAGAAGGAAATATATAAACTATTGATTTTGAGCAACAGGATGAAGAACTATGTCTTGCATCCGTACAAGATGAGGCTAATTTATGGCACAAGAGGATGGGACATGCTCACATGGATTTAATCAATAAATTATCCTCAAAGAATCTTGTCAAAGGGTTGCCAAAAATAAAGTATGAAAAGAAAGGAATATGTGTTTCTTGTCAACTCGGGAAACAAGTAAGAACATCGTTTACGGCAAAGAACATGGTATCAACTTCTTCTCCTTTACAACTACTTCATCTTAATCTATTTGGACCAGAAAGACATGCTAGTATAAATGGTAAGTTTTATGCATTTGTAATAGTAGATGATTTCTCTAGATATATTTGGGTATTATTTTTGAGAACTAAAGATAAAGCATTTAAAGAATTTGAGAAATTAATAAGAAATTTGGAAACAAAATATAGTCTCAAACTTGTGAAGATAAGAAGTGATCATGGTACTGAATTTTAAAAAGACTTTATAATATTTTGTGATCAAAAAGAAATTAGTCATAAATTTCCAGCCCCTAGAACTCCTCAACAAAATGGAGTTGTGAAAAGAAAGAATAGGACATTACAAGAAACAACTAGAACTTTCTTATAAGAAAGTAAACTTCCTAAAAAGTTTTGGGCCGAAGCTGTAAACACTTCTTGTTATGTTTTGAATAGAGCACTTATTCATCCAATTATTTTGAAAACTCCTTATGAACTTTTAAATAATAAGATTCCTAATATAAGTTATTTCAAAGTTTTTGGGTCTAAATGTTTTATTCTAAATACTAGTAATAACTTGGGAAAATTTGATTCTAAATCTTATGTAGGAATTTTCATTGGTTATTCACAAAATAGTAAAGCATATCGTGTATTTAATATTAATAAGCTATGTGTTGAAGAATCTGTTCATATTACATTTAATGAAACATACAATGATCTTCCAAAAGAAAGAGATGATGATGCAGAAAATTTGGAGATCTCAGTAAATCCAGCAAACCGAAAAAGTTTATTCAGCAAACCGAATGGACAAATCCAGCAAGCTGAATTGGAAAACTCGCAAGGAGTGGAACAAGTGTCGACGTCAGGATTTTTATTTGTCCATTTTCTATTCTTGTCTTTTGGTGTTGTGACACCCCTAAATCTCGGTACTTCATTACCTCAAGATTTGGTGTTCACGTAATCAAAATATTCATATCTAACTACCCAATCATAATAAATAGAATAATAAAAACCTGCCCATACAGGATTACTTTAATAAAAACATTATCTCTCAAGTTCTCTAACCTTTAATACAATCAGTCAAGTGCGGAAATAAAATTATTACATCACATCATTATTAAAAGTTTATCATCATAACAATAAAGCAAAATTACAAGTCTTCATCACTTGTACATTTTTTCCTTTCCTTTGCTAGTTCTAGGTTTATCTACCTTCTCAATCATAGCTGCAATAAATGTACAAATATGTAAGAGTGAGCAAACAAAGCTCACTTGAAATAAGAATAAATATCTTTACATCATTTGCCAAATAATAGGCTCAATAGAACTGAATGATATGTTCTATTAACATCACAACAATTGCCAATTCATAGGCTCAATAGAACTGAATGATTTGTTTTATTAACATTCTTAAATATACTACTGAGGGTCAAATGACCATGAACCATGTCCACAGTTATAAGTAATCTTTCGACTTTAACTTTAACAGTCGTATGACTATAAGGACTCCACGTACTTAGGGGGGTCAATCCTTCGTACAATGTATTGTGCACAACCATTTCAACGCTAAGCGTAAACCCCTAAACATAGGGTTCTTCATCTCAGTATTTAGAGTACAAGTCAGCACCAAAGAAAGTTTGGTTTGGATAAGCTTTCAAGGGTAATTGAAGTTTAATGATCATCAACTAGGGAACTAGTTGAATCAACAATGCTTGATAATAAAATAGTTGTTTGATAACAACATAACTTAGAACATTTGAGAATCATAAATGAATTGATTCTACATATCAACTCATGCTTGAAATAATTATAGAGTATAAGCATTCAATAAATGATTAAAATGGTTAACCTTTGCTTGAACAGTAAAATAAGCTAAGGTTCGAGTCTTATAACATTAGAATGATATTCCTGAACGTACATTTAACTGATAGCAAGCTGAAAACTAAAAACTTGCCCAACAACGTATTATCTCATGCAAGGAATTAAAACAGTTTAATAATAGAGACGAGAGTTCAAAAAACTACGCTCATTATACAATAATAGAATTTAAGAAACTTGTTTAACTGTAAACAAGTTAGAATGAATCAATATAATAATAGAACTAACTCAACAAAAGTGTAGAGTTAGAAAACTTGCACAATGTAATAAATGAACTAGCTCAACGAAAGTGTACAGTTAGAAAACTTGCACAATGTAATAAATTAACTAGCTCAATGAAAGTGTAGAGTTAGAAAACTTGCACAATGTAATAAATGAACTAGCTCAACGAAAGTGTAGAGTTAGAAAACTTTCCTTGAGCGTAAGCTATAAATTAAACTCATGATCACCTACACATAATTTTAGAATCACAACATCTATTAGATATGCTAACATACCATAACATGATCATTACCATTTATATTTCAGAAACTCTAAGTGTTTTACTTCACAACACTTGTCTAACTTTCATTATGTATACTAAATTACCACATAACGCGCTCTTGATTTACTAATCATTATTAGCATTTTGAATTCATAATCCATATAACATGACTCTATTTAACCTTTTTGTTACATGATTCTGACATTCCATAACCTTAAGCTAAGCTACAACGAACAACCAAAGTCTGCAGAATAAACAAACTTCAGTGTCTGAAAATGCCGACTCGCGCGATCGCGCGAGTTTTGTACTAGGAGGCCGCGCGCTCGCGCAACATCTGCGCGCCCGCGCCTAAGGGCTGCGCTAGGGGTGAGCATGGTGCGGTTTGGTGCGGTTTGAAGTCCAAACCGCACCCGAAACCGCTTAGGTGCGGTTTGAAAAAATCAAAACCGCACCCGAAATCGCTTGTGATTGGTGCGGTTCGGTTTTAAAGTGTGCGGTGCGGTTTTAATTGGTGCGGTTTCGGTTTCAAAACCAATTGAAACAACAAAAAAGTTTAAGCCTTCAATAAATTTTAACATAAAACTTACATCGAGCAATTAACTTAGTGACAAAGTCGACAATGAGAATTATATCAAACATGCTTTAAAACTAAAATATGCGCTATATAAAACAACGGAGACTATTCGATAATAAGCAAGAATGTTTATCTAGTTTCCCAAAAATTAAAAGTATATACTGAAGATAAAATAAAATATATTGCAGGGAGGACTAAAAATAATCTATTAGACTATTACAATTATAACATTAACATTAACCAATGCATCAAGTGCTCGAGCCCCTCAACTATAAGCCCCTCCAATAACGCATCAAACAAATTCAAAATTCCAAAACTCAATTGCTTAATTTTTGACTCTATAACCTCTAACATTTTCTTTCAATTGGTGAAAAAATGGCAATGCAAGACTGGGGTTTTCTCTGAGCGTGTTCAAGTGAAAAGTAACTTTAGAATTTACTAGAGATAATACATACATACACACACATGGTGCAGTTTCAGTTTTATGCGGTTTGGTTTTGGCTAGTAACCAAACCGGAACCGTAAATTTGGTTATTCAACCCACCTAAAACCGCCACATACGCCAGAACCGTTGGTGCGGTTTTAATTGGTGCGGTTCGTGCGGTTTTTGGTGTGGTTTCGGTTCCAATTTGGTTACTTGCTCAGCCCTAGGCTGCGCGCCCGCGCGACTTGCAGAACTCAATTTGTAGAACAGAACTTCGGCACTTTTTATTAAGCCAACTAACATGAATTTAACCCATAAAACAGTGATAATAACACGTAAAATAAATATACAACTATCATAAACATGATTGCTAACATATACAATCACTTAACACAATTTAACAACTACTAACACTATTTTAATTTCTCAATTTTCATGTTTTTCACATAAAACTCCAATTTTTGATATTCATCCCAAAATTCATCACTGTAAATTCATTATTTGGTCAAATCACTCCCTTCCAATTACGTTATGCTCGTATTTCAACAAACTAGCATATACAAGCATCAATTTATACTTTAACATAAGAATTGACCATCTAATTTGGTACTTACCTAAGCCATATGAACAATACATAAAAACATACACTGTCGATTATTTTCTTCTACTGTCAAACGAATTTAGCATGCAATTGTTGTTTAAACATAATCTCTAATCATCATAAACATGTATAACCACAAGTAATCCATTGTAAAACAACAATTCAATAAATTTGAAATTCACAGAATCTAAAATAGTTGCCGAACATATATATGTATATATAATATAGAGTTAACATACCTTCAAATTACTTATAGACAATTGTTGCTAATCACTAGAATTGTTGTGAAAATTCACAGGTTCCTCTCAATTCTCTCAAGCTCTCTGTCAAGCTTTTCTCTGAATTCTCTTCTCTCTTCTCAGTAGACTAAACCATAGGCTAACTTAAGCGTAAACTAAAAAAAACTGATACTAATAATAATACGCATACTAAACACAATATCAGTTATAACACTTAGGTTATAAATATATTATATTTATTATCTTATTTCTTTTATTTAATTTAAATAAACTAGAAATCTCAAAAGACATAAGGCTTGTTTGGTAGAACCCTTTAAATATTAAAGAATTAATATATTAAGCCTTGTTTATTAAAACTAAATTAACCTACTTTAATTTATTTTAATAACTCCTTATAATATAGTTATTTGTCACACTATATTTAATCAAGCTTTTATATTTATTTTAATTAATGCAAATCACAATTAATTAAATACATTCTTTAATCACATAACACAATACAAATAATTAATCATTTAAATTGAAATATCAATATAATAATCATTTCCTTAATCTATCAATTATTTATTTAATAAATAATTAACTAAACAAAATTAAATCAATTGAACAAATATTTATTCAACGATAATCACATCCATTAAATATTTATATAAATCAATAAATATTTAATATTACATATAAAATTCTAGAATGTTACAGGTGTTCTCATGTTAGGTGAGATTTGTTTGAAAAAACAAGTTGTGAAAAGGTCCGACATGTATATGTCGATGATTTGGACTGTAAGAGTTGCCAGTTAGTTTTTTAAATGGTTGTACCAACACAACCGAGAAAAGATTTGCACATTAACCTAATGATGTGACACTGCTTAACAAGTCTATGAAACCGAGATTCGTTACGGTGCGGGGACTTGATTATGCGGAGGGAAGGTATTAGGCACCCCCCAACATTCGTGTTGCCACGGTGACCGCCACTTTTTAATTAAATTGTTATATGAATGTGTGTGTGTGTGTGTGTGTGATCAATATGCAATTATCTGGAAGTAGTGATATGCCTCGTTCGCACCTATATACAAAGGGTTTGAATTTCTGTATTAAAATTTAGTTTTAACAAGATATAGCAGTGATATTTTGTAAAAAGAGGTTTTTTTAAACCCTTGTGCTCAATAGTAATTGAGGCATTTGATACTTTTATTTTATTAAATGTTCGGCTTGATTGCTTTTATTTTTGAGATGCGAAGCATCATCGAGAAAATAATACACATATCAGTGCCGAACTCCTTGTGGGCATGAGAGCCGTCTAAGGAAATTCAAACACCGTGAATAATTTACAAGCCGTGTACAACTGAAAATGTCCATCATGGGAACTGAATCTAGATTTAGTAGACTGAATCTGTGATCATATGATTCCTAGGCTCACATGATGTAGCAATTTGTATGAAAGATGTAAACAGTTATATATATATATATATATATATATATATATATATATATATATATATATATATATATATATAGACAATCAACCACCACGAAGCACCTCCATGGGGGATTGAGAAAATATAAATAAAGCTGTAAAAGCGATCAATTAACTGCCACGAAGTAAACTCCAGGCGGGACGAAATAGAAATAAAGCAATAAAACCCAATCAACCACCACGAAGCACCTCCATGGGGGATTGAGAAAATGTAAATAAAGCTGTAAAAGCGACCAACTGCCACGAAGTAAACTCCAGGCGGGACGAAATATAAATAAAGCAATAAAAAGTCACGAAGTAAACTCAAGGCCATACTAAAATGTAAATATATATATATATATATATATATATATATATATATATATATATATATATATACATATATATATATATATATATATGTTGTTGCCATCAAACTCTGTTTGACTGAGCCTGGATTTCACATCCGATGCGTTTACCGCTTATATATATATATATATACAAAAAGAAATAAAAACCACGGATCGAAGTTCGGGTATACACACGCAACACGACCCTCAACGTAAAGAACTGTGTGTGCACAGTAGTAGAGAAAGGCTTTAGAAAGTGTAAGAAGGCTTAAAGTGGACTGCCAAAGAAGACTTCAATAGCTTTAAATGGATGAACACTCGAAGTACGTGTACGCGTGCAATGTGATGTTTGTTCAAACTTTTAGAACTTCAATTCGGGCATCCGATCGAGGTGTATAAGACCTTTCATGGCATGCTATTGGCGAGAGCTACACAATGACATGGGATTAGAGGTTGTACGAAGTCAGGAAGATGGGACCATGTCCTTGGTCTTCAGGCTTCAAATTTTATCCGGTGTGCTGCCTTGCATAGTAATCACTCGGGATTAGAGCTCTTTGGTTCTTGTAGGTCATTTTTGTGTAGAATGTATGCTTAAATGTTGTTGAGATGGCTCTATATGGGATCGAGATGGCAAAATGATAACTTTGCCCCTCACCGGGGTTATCTCCGATTTGAGTTGATTTAGCAGTCGTTGCTCTGGGTTATCTCTGAGATTGGGCTGATTCAAGTGTTGGTCGTCCTCAAGGTTGTCTCTGAGGTGTGCATAACCTCCTGGGATTATCTCCTGGCTTGGGGAATGAGTGTCTCGGGGCTATTGCCGAGTGTTGAAGTTATTTGTATGGATTTGAAACAAGCATTTCTGGGGTTATCTCCGAAACTGCAACTGCACGCCTCGGGGTTGTCTCCGAGGTTTGAATTGCATCTCCCGTAATTGTCTTCGGGATTGGAACTGAGGGTCTCGGGGTTGTCTCCGAGATGGACCTGAAACTCCCGGGGTTATCTCCGGGACTGGGACTGAATGTCTCGGGGTTGTCTCCGAGATTGAAAAGACCGCTCCGGGGTTATCTCTGGAATTGGAACTGTATTCCTCGGGGTTATCTCCGAGGTTAAAACTGATTATCCCGGGGTTGTCTCCGGGATGTGCTGATTTATCCTCCAAGGTTATCTCTAAAAGACGATTTTTCCCTCCTGTAAGGTTAATACCAGGAATGCAAAATTTTGGGTGTCTACAGATGCCCCTCTTTATCATATTCATGTTGTGTAATAGCATGGATAGGATAAAGAATACTAGACACTTGAAATGTAACAAGATATTTCATGATGCAATGTACTGCAGCATAATGCAAATGTATGATGCATGTGGTTTGTTGGACTATTTTCCAATGGGATATGATGACCGTTACCCCCATAACTTGTGATGAGAACTGGGATTATCACTGAGAACCCGAACGAACTGCTTGGATGTATACTCCAAAGTTCTCAGAAACTTCAAGGATGTTGGCGTTGGGGTTAACACCAAAGTCCTTAATCCTTGGTACAGATTTCCCGCCATAGATGTTCCTCTTATGTGCAAGAGACTCTGTGGGAATGTATTTTGCCTTTTGAGGATGTGTATATCATATTCCATCATCGGTCCTCCCCGATGAGGATGTTCTTCCCTAGTTTTTATCGCCAAGTCTTTCCAGTATTCTGTTGGAGTTACTGCCAACAGTTTTTGTTTGTCAGGATTGCCTGACCCTCACTGAAATGTATATTAAAGGTTGAAATCCCTGCTGGGGATAATGTCAAGGCTGCTTGACCTTTGTTGACGTGTGCATCAACGACTAAAATCATCTAGTGGCTTCCGATGCTTCATTGGATTTACTTACCAATGGCTGAAGTGACGTCAAGGTTGCTTGACCTTCATTGAAATGTACTTCAACAACTGAAAATGTATGTAGTTTCCGCTGGGGAGAAGTGTTTTGGAGTTGTGACCCCAAACTGACGGCATCAGACCTTCGTTAGGTGTTACCGAATGTAGTTTGCAACAATTGCGATCATTGATATAGTAAGCCGGCGTCTGGGAGAATACCAATGAATGACATGTAAACCCAAAGTTTGGTCCATGAAAACCAGGATTTCAGGCTAATCTGCTCAATCGTGTAGCATCTTTTTTCCTGATTTGACTTTTTCAGCTTGAAAGAACTCCTTTGCAACTCGAACTAGACCAAGCCGGAGGGGTGGGCCCCACCCAGGGGATTTGTTGGGTGGTTGTGCCCCATTTCCCTATATTTTCTGTAACATTCCAGAATTTTAAATTGTAATATTAAATATTTATTGAATTATATAAGTATTTAATGGATATATTTATTATTGAATAAATAATTATTCAATTTGATTTAGTTAATTATTTGTTAAGTAAATAATTAAGAATTTAAGAAAATTAATTGTTATGAGATAATATTCTAATTTAATTTAATAGTTAAGTTAGAGAGTTTATAATGACTAAATGAATTATTATAATCTTATTCGTAATTAAAATGATGTGTTAGTCGATTAAATAAAGTTATAATTATAAAGGAAATTATAATTTTGTGGTGGTAATTTATTTGTTAAAGTAATTTAATAAATTGTTATTAGAATTAATTAAATTGATTATAAAAAATTTAATTAAATAGAAGTGTGACAAATAACCTTACTATAAAGGAGTTTAATTTAGTTTTGCCAAACAAGGCTTAATGCATATTAAGTCTTTAATCTAATTGTGTTTTACCAAACAAGGTATAAGGATTAATCGATTTATTCTAATTGTGTTTTACCAAACAAGGTGTAAGATTTAATGGGTTATTTCAATTAGCTAGTCAAACAAGCCTTATGGCTTTTAATTTTCAAATAAAATTATAATTAATGTCAGTTAAAGTTATATACTTAATATCTATATTACTACTATTATACGTTATATTTTACTACGTAAGATAGAATAGAGAAGAAAGACTCAGAAGAAAGAAAAAGAAGAAAAGAAGAAAATTGAGAGAAAATTCTAGAGAGGATTTGAGAAAGAAATTGGGAAAAGAAGCTTGGGAATCAAAGATAGTCATCATCTTCTTCTAAATTAAGGTATCATCTTGCTTCTATTATTCTAAAAGTTTTAGTTGTCTTTTTCTTCCAAAAGTTCTCTGTAAAATCTTTGTAGAAGATGAATTGCTTATGTATATAGCTTTATATGATAATTATTTGCTATAAGTTATGTTTGCTAAGTTATATATGTGATTAGTAAATTAATTCATGTATGTATGTAATTTTTGAAGAAACCCATATTACAGTGTGTTTATATGAAAATATATGAATATGGCTTAGTTTAAAGTAAAATTAAGGTTTAATTAGTTGTTTAATTTATAAATTGACTATTGAATTTGAAAGAGGATGAATAAACATAAACATGATATTTTGAATTAATGATTTTAATTGAAAAACAAACTTACAGTGATGATTTTTATTAAAAATGTCAAAAGTGAAGTTTTATCAAAAACAATAAAATTAGTTGTTTTAAATTAAGTGTTTATATTGTTATATGGGTAAAAACATGTTAAAAGTCTTTAAATTATGATTACATGAAGTCTCTATATGTATTACATGTTAATTAGGTTATTAGAAAGGAGCTTGTAGGCTAAATTGACTTTTTGTTCATGCTGTTGCCAAGGCTGGTCACCGAAGTCTGGAGTTCGGTGCCTCAGCGCGGCACAGCAGTTTAAGTTTCGTGTCGCAGCGCCGGCGCCATGCCGCAGCGCCAATCGTTGGCATGTGTCTCGCGCCGTAGCGCTAGCGCAGCGCCGGCCCACAGTGTAAACTGTGGCACCGCAGCGCGAGTTAGCAGAATGGTCAGACAGTGTGATTCATTTACACAAAGTCTGAAAAAGTGTTGTGTGTTATTAGTAGGACTGTTAAGTTATGATTTCAGTAATTCTATACTAAGAATGAACATGTTATTAACGATTAACTAGTTTTATTGCTAACGAAATTTGATTATGTGATTCAAAATCAAAACTTACATGATGAATGTACTAAGTTATATATATAATGTGGTAGTGACTAATTATGTCATGATGACATATATATATATATATATATATATATATATATATATATATATATATAGGGTATTGTGATTCGAGTTGTTACGGCTTAGCCTACAAGCGAGGCAAGTTCTCTAAATCTATTGTTTCATTGAGCAAATTATTGTTTCTAATTACATTACGCAAGTTCTTCTAACCCTAAAACTTCGTTGTGCAAGTTTAATTTCGTTGAGCAAGTTATTGCTTCTAATTCAGTTACAATCATGCAAGTTTTTCGAACTCAACACTTTCGTTGAGCTAGTTCTGTTATTATGTTGTGCATGTTTTTCTAAATCTAAACTTGTTATTTTTATCATTCAAGTATCTTTATTCTGATGAACAAGTTTATCGTTCAAGTTATTACTTATTATGCATGCTTAATATTCAATTCCAAGATTTAACCTTAGCTTAATGTTGCTCAAAGCAAGGTATGACATATTATTCAATCTTTATGCTATTAGATTATTCCTAAAGCATGAACTTAGTATACAATGTTCATTTGATTATGGTTTATTCCGTAACCTAGAGTTATTACCCTTTTATTCAACTAATCCTTAGTTGATGTTCGTAGAATTTTAAATTACCTTGAAATATATCCAAACCAAACTTACTTTGGTGCGGACTTGTAATTTAAATACTGAGATGAACAACCCTATTATTAGGGGTTTACGCTTAGCATTGAAATGGTTGTGCACAATACATTGTACGAAGGGCTGATCCCCCTAAGTACGTGGAGTCCTTATAGTCTTATGACTGTTAAAGTTTAAGTTGAAAGATTACTTATAACTGTGGACATGGTTCGTGATCATTAGACCCTCAGTTGTATATTTCAGAATGTTAATAGAACGTATCATTCAGTTCTATTAAGCCTATTATTTGGCAAATGTTGTAAAGTTTATCCATTATTATTTCAAGTGAGTTTTGTTTGCTCACTCTTGCTTATATAACTATTACAGCTAAGGATGAGAAGGTCGATGTACCTAGCACCAGTAAGGAAAAGGGAAAGATGAAAATGTATTGAAGACTTGTAATTACGTTGATTATCAGACTTTATTTGAATTATTGTAATGAACTTATTTAAATTCCGCATTTGAATGATTGTATTTAAAGGTTAGATAATCTGGGAGATTTTTATTAATGTAATCCCTTAAGGGAAGGTTTATTATTCAATTTTTATTATGATTGGGTAGTTAGATATGAATGTTTCGATTAAGTGAACACCAAATCTTGAGGTAATGAAGTATCAGAATTTTGGGGTGTCACAGTGTTGCTCACCTCCAGGGCATGAAAACTGACCTGCTCAACTTCTAAATTGAAACTGATGAAAGGTATGTCACTTTGTTTAGGACATTCCGGTTCAGCGTTGACTGTGACTAGGCTGTCATTAATGATGTATTTCAATTGCTGATGAAGAGTGGAGGGGACGGCCCCAGCCATATGAATCCATGGTCTTCCCAATAGCAGGTTGTATCATGAATCTATTTTGAGCACGTGAAAAGATACGCAGAATGTATGGGGACCAATCTCGATTGGTAGCTCAATCTCTCCGACTGAATTTCGGCGGGATCCGTCGAAGGCTTTAATGATCGTATGGCTACTTCGAATCCGTTTGAGATTGACGTTTCTCTTTAGCAAAGTAGCGTAAGGATAGATATTCAGATACGAACCTCCATCTATTAAGACTCCAACTAGCATATATCCGGAGGACAAAACCGCAATGTGCAACGACTTGCAATGATTGGTCCCTTCGGGCGGTATGTCATCATCAGTGAAAGATATAACATTGTTATTAAAAATGTGATCAACCAAATATTAAAATTTTTCTACATCCACTGATGTCGGCAAGTAGGCTTCTTCCAAAACCTTCAGTAAGATCTTCATGTGATCCTCAGAAGTTAAAACCAAGTCCAGGATTGAAATTTGGTGTGGAGCTTCTCTTATGTTTAAAACCACTTTGGCTTCATTATGACCCATAGTGCGGAGGAATATTTCAATCTTCTCCATTGGTATTTTCCCCTTTGATTTGATGGTAGACTTTATCACCCGTTAGGGAAGATACAGTGGATTATCCTTCGACACTGCAGTAGTTGTATGAGAGGTGGATCCTTTAGCTTCTCCATAATTCCATGGGACTTTTTGTAAGTTGGTAACAGGATATTGTGGTCTGAATGGCAATTTGATTGGCTCTGGAGCAGCCACTTTCAAAGGATTGTCAATTCCTTTGAGTTGAATTGCTTGTATTGTGAAAGGTTTGACAGTCCTATCAGCCTCAATGGATATAACTGCTACCAATCCCTTCCATTTAGTAGGACAAGTATTCTCATTCTCAAATAGCACAGTACCGTCATCTGCTAGCTGCAAGACACCGCTATCAATTAGATTTTGAATGAGGTGGCGGAGTGCCCAGCATTCTTCAGTGTTGTGATCGCGAGAATGGGAGTGATATTGGCATACTCTATCAGAACTAAACCATCCTGAACGGGGATTGATTGGAGGTAGAAGGGAAGTGATCCTTCCTTCATTGATCAACATCTGTAGTATTTCCTCCATAGGTTGGCCCAGGTATGTAAATTCCCTTTTATTGGCAAAATCCCTACGGGCTTTGGCACTTGCTCTCTTCGTCACTTTGTCTTCCAGTGTTTTGTTTATCTGAAGGTGACGAGGGAGTATTCACAACAAAAGAGAGCAGACTACCATTCTCCTGGCTGACTAATTGACGTGTGACTTAATGCTGATAGGTCACCAGTTCTGCCAATTGCTCAATCTGTTTACACAAAGCTTTCATCTTTCGTTCCATTGCGAACTGGAACTTTGCATAATCCCATTTTTCAACACCTTCTTTGATGGTCTGGGAGGATTCATCGTTAAAATGGGAACTCTGTCCATTGCTCCAGTTAATCATGTTGACCTCTTCCTCTTTGTGTTTCGGAAGAGGGTTGTCCTGTACGTGAGGTTGATCTGGTTTGGTGACCACGATCTCATTGTTGTCTATTAAATCTTGGATCTTGTGCTTCAAGGCCCAACAATCTTGAGTATCATGTCCAGTTGCCCCGGCATGATAAGAACATTTCCAAGCAGCATTGAAACCCCTCCCATTAGGGTTTGCTGGTGGAAGAAGATACGTAATTTTCTTCTGAGTTGTCAAAAGAGTGAGAATGTTCTCGAGCGAGTTCCTTAAAGGTGTGAACACTCGAGGGCGTTTGACTTCTCCACCTTTTGGCAATAGAGGGTTTGAAGATTGTGCTTGAAAGGGAGTGTAATTTTTCCTCTGGATAGGCATGTTCTGATTACCTTTTTGACCCTGTAGTATTAAGGAAACATCATCCTCTTTCTATTTATGGACCCTCTGGGGGTTGTTTCCATAATTTCCGGATTGGATGTGCTCAGCATGACCTTTAATGGCAGCTAGGTCTTGAATCTTTCCTGACTTCAATCCCATCTCAGCCATCTCCCCATGTTTAATCATTTTAGAAAATGGTTTACCAATGCCAGCTAAGACTTTTTCATAGAAAGGAGCTTCTTGTATGTTTATGAAAGTCATGACCATTTCTGACTCTGTCATGGGAAGAATTACTTGAGCAGCAAGGAGCCTCCACCTTTGAGCATACTCTCTGAAAGACTCATTGGACTGTTTCTTAACCTTGGTAATCTGGTGCCGGTCAGAAGCTATCTGAGACTGGAAGCTGTATTTGTGACGCCCTAGAAAATCGGATTTTTGAGAATTAAATTTTTTTTGATTAAATGAATTCAATTAGTTATTTATTGGAGTAAGATAATTGAAGGTCATTCTATGACCTAAACATATCGGAACGTCGTAGTATTTTGGCTACGTAGTAGAATTAAAATGTTTGAATTTTCAAGACGAAAATAAAAGCTTTCCGAGAAATTTTTCAAAAAATACTATTCACGCATTTCTGCTCGGGAATTATTTTTGAACTTCTAAGAAATACGTAACGATAGAATATCGTGGTGGGATGGAATATCCAATAATATTTCAGTTATGGAAAACGTAATATTTCGCCTACGGACTTAAAACCTAATGTTTAGGGAAAGTGACTTTCGAGAAGGAATTTAAACGCATGTAATGAATTAAGCGATGATTGTATGATACGTAGGTAATATACGTAGTAATGAATACAAGTACGAGACGAATTATTGTACGAGTATGTATGAATGATGTTATATCGTATATGATGAATAAGTATACGAGTAGAATACGAGAATTATACATAAATAATACGTTATAAGGCTTTAAGCCAAAAGAAAGGAACTTGTAGGATTTGTTAAGTATTATGTTAGCCAAGTATGAAAATGGTTAAGCCCAATGTGAACTAATGTTAAACAAAATATTGGTTATTATAAAGTCCAATAGAATTAAATGTGCAAGCTTAAGTGTTTGTAAAGTAAAGCCCAAAGATTTGTTAATGCAAGCCCAAGAGTTTGTAATGGGAAGCCCAAAGTAATTGAATGCAAGTCCAAATGATTAAGTTAAGTTAATTAAAACTAAGCCCAAGCTAAGATCCAATGAGTTAAGGTGATCAATGGGGCAACCCATGATCATGTGGTAAATCTTGGTGACCAAGATATTAGTGTGATAGCCAAGTAAGAGTTGTGGTTAGCAAGTAGACTTAAGGATTAAGTAAAGGATAAGTTAAGAAAACTTAATGGCTAAGTGTTGTGATGGCCAAGTATATGTGGGGAGCAAGTTTACTTAGGGGCAAAGTATGGAATAGTAAGGAGGTGGATTAAGGAGGTGGAATGGCCTAAAAGACTATACTACCCTAACCTTAGAAATCATATAAATAGAGGACTTGTTAGCTCATTTGTGGTTTGTAAATTTCATCCAACAAGTGAAGTGCTTATTTGGTGGAGAGAATAAGCACATATAAGTTAGACTTCCTTTGTTAGATTTTCAAGAAGCAAGAAGAATATTAAAGTTTAGTAAGTGATCATTAAGGGGTAAGCCATCTTGAACCATGATTCTCTTTCTCTTCCATTGTTAGAGAAGTGGGTGGTGGTAGAACATGTATGCTAAGAAGGGGTTGGAATAATGAATCAAAGGGCTTAAGTATTAATAAGCTGTGATTAAGTCATGTTGTAAGATAAGCAATTAATGAAGTTATGAACTTAAGAAGAACTTGTAAAAGCTTGTAACATGTTCACATTAATGGAATTAGTATGATAAATAGAAGCAAGAATGGTGGTTAAAAGATTAAGATCATGATAAGTCATGGAATCATAGTAAGTAATTAATATTTTCATAAGTTACAAACTCACAAATAACAAGTAATAACTTATCATGTTTATAAGTTAATGTAGTATGGATGTCAAGAAGTTGGTATGATGGAATGAATCCATTTGGAACGAAGAACAAATCTTAAATAATGAAGTTTTGCCGGAATTCACACGATTGGACGATAATCGTCGAATTCGTGAAATACTCAAAATAGAAGTCGAATTTTGGTATTGAGCTTGGAAACATTGGTTTTCAATGGAGACAAGTCTTATTTGGCATTATAGAGTTGCGGACTCGAAAATGTCGGGATTCTGACTTAGAACGAAGAAACGAGCGTTGAACGTTCACGAACGTTTATTGTTTTCTTTAAAAATGGACTAATAGGTGAATTTTTAGCAAACGAAGTCGAATAGATAAAATACTTGCATGAACACGTAGAGTATATGATTTGTGAATAGTAGGCTCTTGAACGAGCCAATTCGAACTTTTAATGAAGAAGTTACAAGTCCGGGAATCTCACCATTTGAAAAATCTGTCAAAATAATCTCTGGCACAAAGTCCGCGCCGCGGCGCGACTCCAAGCCTAATGACCGGCGCCGCAACGCCAAAGTGAGCCTCAGCCCCTGCAAACTCGCGCCGCAGCGTGACAAGTAATAAAGGGACTCGCGCCGCAGTGCCGAGTCCGGTTTTTGGACACTAATGTGTGACGCTGCAGCGTGACACCAAGAGTAATAGCCGGAGCCGCAGCGCCAGCGTTAAGAACTACATAGTGAAAAATGTTTACATGTTGAGCATGAAGAATAAATGATTAACACTTAACGAAGATCTTAATGAAACATTATTAAGACATAATTAAGCCTTAAGTATGACCACTTAGGGTTAAAGAAAGTCGGTTACAGATGAACGTAAGAAGGATATAACGGAAAGCCGGAACCAATAAATAATAAATCTAATACGTAATTAGATTAAGAAGAAGGGTAAGATTCTTTAGGAACTATGTATGTTCATTAATGACCTAATGTGGTATGTTATGTGGTTATGTGTTGTAGAAACCGTAAAGACTCAAAGGAAAAGTAATAATTCTGTAGCAGATACTGAAGGCAAGTTTTTCTAAATGCTTGTCTGACCTTCGTGTTAGCCAGGTTTTCAAATGATTCAAGTTATGAGATGCATGTATGGTTTTAAAGAAAGAGTCGATGCCAGTTTTAACTCGGCTAGACTAATCTTGATAGATTGATTGATCAACTTACAAGACTTTTAATATAGAACTGCTAACGCTATCTTA
Source organism: Panax notoginseng (assembly GCA_016801055.1). Lineage (NCBI taxonomy): Eukaryota > Viridiplantae > Streptophyta > Magnoliopsida > Apiales > Araliaceae > Panax > Panax notoginseng. Next base: position 66,872,960 of record CM029018.1, on the reverse strand, counting down.
CGCCAATTGTTTGGTACGGATTCAAGGTAAGCCTAAATATGAATAAACAAATGTATTTTTCATCGAGTATTCGATGGGCACGTGAGGTTTCCACAACTTAAACGTAGACACGTTTAATGGATATAGTGTTGATCAACATAGAGTACTATAGGCTGATCACCTAGAAGTGCTCGTAAGATATATCAGACTTACGAACTTCGTGCTGGGTTGTCCTTTTCAATGAAATTATGAAACGCTCATGGTCTTGGACCAGAATTGGTGTTTTACTGAATATTGTCATTGTAAAATGTTTTGAGGAAAAATGAATGCTATTTGGAATTATTGATAGTACTTCGTAATTATCATCCAGTTATTGAAGATATACGATACCTATGTTTCAAGCATGCTTTTAAAAATGAAATTTTTGTACTTGATGAGCTTGTTATGCTCACTCTTGCTTGAACCATATGAATGCAGCTTAGACCGAATGGACCGAAGAATTCGACAAGGATAAAGAGAAGGCTAAAGCGAACTTGTAGATTACCTATGTAATAGTATAGGTTTGTAATTATAATATTTGATATTATGACAAGAACAAATGTAACGATTATACGGAACCTGATAAATGGTAGTATTATTTTGGAATACATATAAGATATATTCGTTCTTTTGAGGCATTTCAATTGAATGTTTGTGTGAACTGTAGCACCGTGGAGCACCATATGTTGGGTTGGAAGAGACCCGGATTTGGGGGCGTCACAGGTTGGTATCAAAGCATTAGGTTATAAAGCTTAAGGGAAAAAAAATCTTAAGCTAATAACCTCGTTAAGGAAGAGAAGTCCGAAGAAAGTAAACTTGAGCTTTACTTAAGATGAATGAGTTAATAAGGTATTGAGGAAACTCAGTACCAAAATATTAAAAAGATGGAAAGTAACCCTAAATAAATTAAATGTGATTTGTGCTTATACTATTGTGTGTTATGTACTAATCAACATGTTATGTGTTATTGTAGGATGTCGATCGATAGTTTGATGTATAGAGATATAAACGCGGTGAGCGAAGAAACTGTGAACAGAGTAGATCCTGTACCTATGCCAGTGACGGAGGTACCAATAGTGATTCTAGAGGAGTTGGAGATAGTGGAGTATTTTTCTGAGGAAGACTACTCCGAGGGAGATGTAGATTGGACATCATACCTGGATATGATGAGCGATGTGGAGGAAGGAATGGAAGTAACATCTATTGATACGGTGGTACCTACACTAGAGTCATCACCTCCAGATGCAATGAGATCATTGTATCTGGCAGAGCTTGACAAAAATGTGCAACTGAGTACAGTTGTGCAGAAATAGAATGAAGAGATTAGTGCTCTTTATATAGCGAAGGAGTCTGCAGAAGCATATTTTGAGTCAGAGCATGATGTGAAGGTGCTCATGATAAATAAGGCTAGGGATTTTAAGAATGAGGTCGATGAGCTTTGTAATGAACTGTGGAAGAAGGACCGGAAGATAGCACGGATGTCTTACATCCATATGAGTGCTTATAAGGATTTCAAGCTGAAAGTTGCTTGTTATTCCATAGAGTCGGGACAGACTCGACATACTATTAGTCGGGATACTGTAGCGAAGATTGCAAATAAGAAATATGAGGACGCTGTTATTCATTATTAGAAATATAGATTTATAAATATGTGTGTAGTGGCGTAAAACCCTCTTTTGTATAAAAGGGTAGTTTTTTTTGTAAATCCCAACTTTTGTGAAATACAATTATGGGATAGAAATGTAATAGCATTTGGCTATGAAAATAAATTGTAAATAGTTTCAAACTATGAAGAAGCATATGAATATAATGAAGTTTTCATTTAATATACTTTGTTACGTATGAGTGGTTATGTGACGAATAATAACGAAGTAAGTAAATAGATAATAATGAAATTTTAGCGAAGACGAAGATAACGTAATCCGGAAGCGGAATCACATAATGATAATCAAGGGGGTCTGAACAACCCTATGCAAGAGTTCGTTAATTTATTAACGGCTGCATTAAATTAAACTGTGGGTAGATTACCCGCGGGATCTAGAGTATCCAGAACGACTACATTTAAAGAGTTTAAAAGCATAGGTTCACTGGAGTTCAAAGGCACGACGGACCCAATAGAGGTCCATATAGGGGTAAAAGAAAATAGAGAAGGCGTTTGTTATTACAAACGTAGGTGAGGCGCAAAAGACTTCTTTTGCGACTTACATGATAAAAAGGGAAGTCAACTTTTGGTGGGAGGCTCACCAGGGTGAGGCTAGAACAGATGCGGTAACATGGGAACAATTCAAGAAGGTTTTCTTTGAGAATTATTTCCCTACAAGTATGCAAGGGAGAATGGAGATTAAGTTCTTAGAACTTAAACTATGGAATGGTTCCCCGGTACGCGGCCAAATTCAATGAATTGGCAAGGTTTGCTCCACGCTAAGTGGACACTGAGGAGATGAAGGCTCGTAGGTTTGAGCAGGGCCTGAAACCCTGGCTCTATGGTGGGATTGTAGTGTTCTAGAGGGTTTCCTATTATACCATTTTGGAGAAGGTGATTATAGCAGAGGGTGGTAGTGAGGCGTTGACTCCATACCACAAAGAGGGAAAGAATGAGAGCAAGGGATAGGGAGGAACCAAGTTTAACTCCGAGAATACTGGAGTGGGACAAGGGGATCCTAAGAGTAGGTTCGAAGCATGTAAAATATGTGGGAAGACTCATCTAGGAGTCTGTCTGAAATGGATTATAAGTACCTTTAAACATTAGGGTAGAGGAGGAAGAAATAACTTTTGTTAATTATATTCGTGGAAATTGTTTCATGAATAATAAAGGTAAGCCAATATCGGTAGATAAGTACCGATAAAGTTGAGAGAATTTGAAAGGATTCTCGATAGGAATGAGTTAAGTAACCATAGAACTTTAATAAATTGTTAGAATAAAAGTATGAATAGTCGGTTTTTCTAAGAAAACCTAAGGTAGTAATTTACGGTAATAAATCACTGGAACATTATTGTTGTCTAACCGTGACGCAAGTTAGGAGGATGTTAAGGAAGAAGATGAGATGTTTGTATATAGACTATCGTAGGAGGAGTAAGTTAGCGGTTAAGAATAAATAACCATGGCCCAGGATCGATGATCTATTTGATCAATTGAGGGGGGGCAAAGAATTTTTCTAAAATAGATTTGTGTATGGGGTATAGTCGGTTGAAAGTAAGGAAGAAGGAGGAGGTACCTAAGATGACGTTCAGAACTCACTATTGTTATGACAAGTTTCTGGTTATGTCATCTGGGTTGACTAATGTAATGAAGTTAGATTTTCCGTAAGAGGCACCGAGCAAGTCGGTGATAAACATATAGGTACTCTTGTGAGGTGCTATGGTTGAGGGTACTATTAGCATCACAGAGTGTTCAAATAATATTTGGATGAGGGTGTCGTAATGATCATTGGTGATATTCTAGTCTAATTCAAGACGTCAGAAGATCACGCTGAACATTTGAAGATAGTGTGAGAAACACTACGGAGGGAGAAGTTGGATACGAAATTCACTATGTGTGAATGTTAGCTTAAAAGATATACAGATATGTTATTGATAAGTATGTTGGGAATGAGAAGTAATAAACATAGTTTTCAGGAACTAAAAAGGAAGGTTAAATGAGACATCTGTATTATCCTAATCAGATAATACGAGGAATTTTGTAGTGTATCTTGATGTTTCGCATAGATAACATGATTGCGTGCTCTTATAGCATTGAAATATCATTGTGTATGCATCACGCCAGTTAAAGGATTATGAGGAGGTCTATCCTACTTATGATCTAGAATTGGCAGTTGTAGTTTTTGAATTAAAAATCTGAACATAGTATTTATATAGGGAGGAGTGTGAGATATACACGGACTCTAAGAGTCTGAAATATATCTCAACACAAAAGAAATTGAATATGAGGTAGAGAAGGTGATTAGAATGAATAAAGGATTACGACTGTGATATGTTATATCATTCAGGGAAGGTAAACTTAGTAGCCGACGCGTTAAGTAGGAAGGGTAGGGAAAGCTATCGATGTTAACGACTCAGAATGAGTTAACAACGGAGATGGCGAGAATGGAGTTAGAAGTTAAATTACGGAATGAAGGGGTAGAAATGTTATGCACAATGTAGACTCAATCCACGAAATGAAACAAGTTAAGTAAGTACTACTAGGTAATGAAGAATGTAAGCGAATGAAGAAGAGGACGCAGGATAAATAGAAGACTAAATATAGTCTTGTTTTGAAGGAGGAATTTGAGTTTCATATAATTCCAAGTTAAAAGAAGGACTAATAAAATGAAAAAGTATAATATGTTAGTAAGTGTTTAACTTCCAACTCAAATTATTGATAGGAAGTGATAAGTCAGGTGAGATAAGATAATACCTTTGTTGAAGGTGAAATGAAAGAACCCCAAGGTCGAAGAAGCATTTTGGGAACTCGATATTAAAATGAAGAAAACTTTCCTCATTTGTTTATATAATTATTAGCGAGAATTTGGGGACAGAATCCTTGTAAGGAGGGAAGAATGTGACGCCCCAGAAAATTGGATTTTTGAGAATTAAATTTTTTTTAATTAATTATTTATTGGAGTAAGCTAATTGAAGGTCGTTCTATGACCTAGACATATCGGAACATCGTAGTATTTTGGCTACGTAGTAGAATTAAAGTATTTGAATTTCCAAGATGAAAATAAAAGTTTTTCGAGAAATTTTCCGAAAAACACTATTCACGCATTTTTGCTCGAGAATTATTTTTGAACTTCCAAGAAATACATAACGATAGAATATCGACGTGGGATGGAATATCCAATAATATTTCAGTTAAGGAAAACGTAATATTTCGCCTGCGGACTTAAAACCTAATGTTTAGGGAAAGTGACTTTCGAGAAGGAATTTAAACGCATGTAATGAATTAAGCGATGATTGTATGATACGTAGGTAATATACGTAGTAATGAACACAAGTACGAGACGAAGTATTATACGAGTATGTATGAATGATGGTATATCGTATATGATGAATAAGTATACGAGTAGAATACGAGAATTATACGTAAATAATACGTTATAAGGCTTTAAGCCAAAAGAAAGGAACTTGTAGGATTTGTTAAGTATTATGTTAGCCAAGTATGAAAATGGTTAAGCCCAATGTGATATAATGTTAAAAAAAATATTGGTTATTATAAAGTCCAATAGAATTAAATGTGCAAGCTTAAGTGTTTGTAAAGTAAAGCCCAAAGATTTGTTAATGCAAGCCCAAGAGTTTGTAATGGGAAGCCCAAAGTAATTGAATGCAAGTCCAAATGATTAAGTTAAGTTAATTAAAACTAAGCCCAAGCTAAGATCCAATGAGTTAAGGTGATCCATGGGGCAACCCATGATCATGTGGTAAATCTTGGTGACCAAGATATAGTGTGATGGCCAAGTAAGAGTTGTGGTTAGCAAGTAGACTTAAGGATTAAGTAAAGTATAAGTTGAGAAAACTTAATGGCTAAGTGTTGTGATGGCCAAGTATATGTGGGGAGCAAGTTTACTTAGGGGCAAAGTATGGAATAGTAAGGAGGTGGATTAAGGAGGTGGAATGGCCTAAAAGACTATACTACCCTAAACTTAGAAATCATATAAATAGAGGACTTGTTAGCTCATTTGTGGTTTGTTAATTTCATCCAACAAGTGAAGTGCTTATTTGGTAGAGAGAATAAGCACATATAAGTTAGACTTCCTTTGTTAGATTTTCAAGAAGCAAGAAGAAGATTAAAGTTTAGCAAGTGATCATCAAAGGGTAAGCCATCTTGAACCATGATTCTCTTTCTCTTCCATTGTTAGAGAAGTGGGTGGTGGTAGAACATGTATGCTAAGAAGGGGTTGGAATAATGAATCAAAGGGCTTAAGTATTAATAAGCCGTAATTAAGTCACGTTGTAAGATAAGCAATTAATAAAGTTATGAACTTAAGAAGAACTTGTAAAAGCTTGTAACATGTTCACATTAATGGAATTGGTATGATAATAAGAAGCAAGAATGGTGGTTAAAAGATTAAGATCATGATAAGTCATGGAATCATAGTAAGTAATTCATATTTTCATAAGTTACAAACTCACAAATAACAAATAATAACTTATCATGTTTATAAGTTAATGTAGTATGGATGTCAAGAAGTTGGTATGATGGAATGAATCCGTTTGCAGGCCTCAGCCCCTGCAAACTCGCGCCGCAGCACGACAAGTAACAAAGGGACTCGCGCCGTAGCGCCGAGTCCGGTTTCTGGGCACTAATGTGTGACGTCACAGCGCGGCACCAAGAGTAATAGTTGGTGCCGCAGCGCCAGCCTCAAGAACTACATAGTGAAAAGTGTTTACATGTTGAGCATGAAGAATAAATGATTAACACTTAAAGAAGATCTTAATGAAACATTATTAAGACATAATTAAGCCTTAAGTATGACCACTTAGGGTTAAAGAAAGTCGGTTACAGATGAACGTAAGTAGGATATAACGAAAAGTCGGAACCAATAAATAACAAATCTAATACGTAATTAGATTAAGAAGAAGGGTAAGATTCTTTATGAACTATGTATGTTCATTAATGACCTAATGTGGTATGTTATGTGATTATGTGTTGTAGAAACCGTAAAGACTCAAAGGAAAAGTAATTATTCTGTAGCAGACGCCGAAGGTAAATTTTTCTAAGTGCTTGTCTAACCTTCGTGTTAGTCAGGTTTTCAAATGATTCAAGTTATGAGATGCATGTATGGTTTTAAAGAAAGAGTCGATGCTAGTTTTAACTCGGCTAAACTAATCTTGATAGATTGATTGATCTACTTACAAGTCTTTCAATATAGAACTGCTAACGCTATCCTACGCCAATTGTTTGGTACAAATTCAATGTAAGCCTGAATATGAATAAACAAATGTATTTTTCATCGAGTATTCGATGGGCACGTGAGGTTGCCACAACTTAAACGTACACATGTTTAATGGATGTAGTGTTGATCAACATAGAGTACTATAGGTTAATCACCTAGAAGTGCTCATAAGATATGCCGGACTTACGGACTTCGTGCCGGGTTGTCCTTTTCAAAGAAATTATGAAATGCTCATGGTCTTGGACCAGAATTGGTGTTTTACTGAATATTGTCATTGTAAAACGTTTTGAGGAAAAAGGAATGCTATTTAGAATTATTGATAGTACTTTGTAACTATCATCCAGTTATTGAAGATATACGATACCTATGTTTCAAGCATAATTTTAAAAATGAAATTGTTGTACTTGCTGAGCTTGTTATGCTCACTCTTGCTTGAACCATATGAATGCAGCTTAGACCGAATGAACCGAAGAATTCGACAAGGATAAAGAGAAGGCTAAAGTGAACTTGTAGATTACCTATGTAATAGTATAGGTTTGTAATGATAATATTTGATATTATGACAAGAATAAATGTAACAGTTATACAGAACCTGGGGAATGGTAGTATTGTTTTGGAATATATATAAGACATATTCATTCTTTTGAGGCATTTCAATTGAATGTTTGTGTGAACTGTAGCACCGTGGAGCACCATATGTCGGGTTGAAAGAGACCCAGATTTGGGGGCGTCACAGTATTGAGTGATGAAGGCGTGAGCTAGCTCCTCCCAAGTATGGATCTTTGAGTTGTCTAATCTGGTATACCACGAATGGGCTTCTCCAGTCAGACTCTTCTAGAACAACTGCATCCTAAGCTTCTCGTCCTCTGCATAAAATCCAAGTTCTCCAATGAACACCTTCAAATGTGTGTAGGGATCTCCTAACCCATCATATTTTTCGAAGTCAGGAGTTTTAAATTTTTTTTGGATAATGAACACCAGGGAATATACAAAGGTCAGCACATGAGCCACTTCCGTGTGCTCCAATTCCTTTGATCACACGAAGGGTTTCTTCCATTTGAAGGACTTTTTTCCTGATGTCACCGGTGTCTGGATCTCCTTTGAGATGGGTGATATCATGACTTTTATTGGTCGTATCCAACTGAAGTTCAGGTTTTGTAATGGCTTTATCAGGACCTTGGGTTCCTCCTTGTGTAGAGGATTCAACATGTAAGGGTATCCTCGTACCCTGAGTAGACTGGTGTAGTTCTTTAAGCAGAACAGCCAAATCTGTGATTTGTTTACTTAATCGGTCAAATTCTTTGCGAGAAACTTGATTAAGGTCAGTTTGGTCTGATGACGACATAATTGACTATAGGCTCGTGGCCTTTTTGGATTTTGATCGGGTAATAGGTCTGATTTCTTCCCTGCAAAAGACTTGTGTAGTTTTGTCTTTAGGGAATGTGTAAATGTTTACATATTATGTGATGTATTCGTTCTAGGAATATTATCCTGCAAGGCGGATGTTAGCTGTTTGTAATACAGGATATCATGTTTAATTTAAATATGCATGTACACATGTTTCTTCATATTTCTTATTACATGGAGATGAATATGGAATGAAATTACAAGTAATTGACTTTACAAGTAATTTGAAATGAGAAAGCATGAAGAGACTTTCCTCCGCGTTTGGTTTATCAGAGGCTGACCTATCTTAGGTTACTCTCGCGACTTTTTGGCATGAAGGTTCCCAAATCATCGTAATTTACTCAACGGGAAGTTAATCCAATCTTTCAACTGGAGCGAATTTGGGTGGTGCCTTTCCTGAGCCTCGTTGGAATTAGTCTTCCTACGAGTCCAGTAATCAAACACCGACAGGATAGCCTCCTGGTGGAGGAACCACACAACATACATTCACATACAAAGTATCTCACCGTTTATAAAAATGATTACATGTGCGAAGCACTAATATCACAAGCAGATATAGTGTAAATCATTAAGCGCAGAAAAATATATGCATTCGTACACATTCATCATAAATGTAAATGCAACATTCACACACAAGCATATAACAATTTTGAAAAAATTTGTATTAGCGGCTTAAGTCCTCTTACTATTGTTCCCAGCAGAGACGCCACCTGTCGACGTCGGGATTTTTATTTGTCCATTTTCGTTACTTGTTCTTTGGTGTTCTCATGTTTGGTGAGATTTGTTTGAAAAAACTAGTGAAAAAGGTCCGACATATATCATGTCGACGATGGACTATTAAGAGTCGCCAATTGGTTTTTTATATGGTTGTACCAACACAACCAAGAAAAGGTTTACACATTGACCCAGTGATGTGACACTGCTAAACGGGTCGGTGAAACCGAGATTCATTAGGGTCCAGGGACTTGATTATGCGGAGGGAAGGTGTTAGGCACCCCACGACATCCGAGTTACCATGATGACCGCCTCTTTTCAAGAAACTGTTATATGAATGTGTGTGTGTGTGTGGATCAATGTGCAATTATTTGGACCTATATACACAGGGTTTGAATTTGTGTAAAAATTCAGTTTTAAATAAGATATGGCAGTGATGTTTTATAAAAGAGGTTTTTTAAACCCTTGTGCTCAATAGTAATTGAGACCTTTTACACTCCCATTAATCAAGTGTTCGGCTTGATTGCTTTTAATTTTCGAGATGCGAAGCATCTTCGAGAAAATAATGTACAAAATAGTGCCGAACTCCTCGTGGGTATGAAAACCATCTGAGGAAATCCAAACACCGTGAATAAATTTACAAGCTGCTTACAGCTAAAAAATGTCCGTCACGGGAACCGAATCTAGATCCAGTAGACTGAATCTGTGATCACATGATTCCTAGGCTCACATTGATAATAAAGCAGCAAGCAGGTATATATATAAAAGCTGTAAATATATATATATACAGACATGATCAACCACCACGAAGCACCTCCATGGGGGATCAAAAATGTAAATAAAGCTATAAAAGCAATCAACCGCCACGAAGTAAACTCCATGCGGGACGAAAAGTAAAAAAAAGTTGTAAACACGGTCAACCGCCACGAAGTAAACTCCAAGCGGGACTAAACGTGTATATATATATATATATACAAATTAAAATAAAACCACGGACCGAAGTCTATGTAAACACACGCAACACGACCCTCAACGTGTAGAATGGTGTGTGCAAAGATGAAGAGAAAGGCTTTAAAGTTATTGAGAAGGCTTACAGTGAGCTGCCAAAGAAGACTTCTATATCTTTAAAGGGATGAACACTCGGCTCCCGCCGGTACAAAAAGTAGCTATATGTGAGTTCACAAGTGTTTAAAATGAGAAAACACTCAGTGTAGGGTGAGTACAGAGCAAATTTGACAGGGCTTCCTCGCCTTTTTCTTTTCTTAAAATGGCCACCCCAAGCCCTCTATTTATAGAGGGGGCAGCCGCAGGTGTACCTGCGGCTGGCCGGGTTGTCCCGGGCTTTGCGGGTCTTGTCGTCTCGAAGTACGTGCATGCATGCACTATAATGTCCGCTCAAACTTTTAAAATTACAATCCGGGCATCCGACTGAGGTATGTAAGACCCATTTTGGACCACCGTTATCGAGAGTTACGCAATGACATGGGATTAGAAGTTATACAAAGTCAGGAAGATGGGACCATGCCCTCCGGTCTTCAAGTTTCAAATTCTATCTGTTATCCTGCGTAATAGTCACTCGGGATTGGACATCCTTGGTTCTTGTGGGACATTACTGTGTAGAAATGTATGTATAAAATGTTGAGACGGTGCGATGTGGCGTCAAGGTGGCAAGATGACGACTTTGCCCCTCACCGGGGTTATCGCCGGTTTGGGCTGATAAAATAGACGTTGCTCAGGGTTATCTCTGAGATTGGACTGCTGCAAGTGTTGAAGGTCATCAGTGTCATCTCTGAGGTGTTCATATCTTCCCGGTGTTATCTCCAGATCATGTACTGAGTGCCTCGGTGTAAGTGCCGAGGTTTGAAGTTGATTGCATTTGAAACAAACATTTCCGGGGTTATCTCCGAAAATGCATTCCTTGGGGTTATCTCTAAGGTTGAGAACTATTACTCCCAGTGTTGGGAGTGAGACTGAATATCTCGGGGTTATCTCCGAGATGGATCGGTCTTCTCTGGTGGAATTTTTGGTATTGGAACTGCATGCCTCGGGGTTATCTCCGAGGTTGGAACTTGTAATACCCAGGAAAAAAAAATAAATTACATTTAAAATTATATTTTAATTGGGCTTTTCTTATATTTGGGCCAAATTATATTTAATTTGTGTGGACAATAATAAGTAAGGGATTCCATTAATTTGGGCCTTTAAAACTAATTAGGTCTAATTTATATTTGTGTAATTTTAAAATCCTATTAAAATTTGGAGAGTTAATAATATATATTAATTTATAAATAATAAGTAAAACCCTAATCTATCTCACATATCTCTAATAACTGACTGAGAAAAGAAAAAGAAGAAGCGCAGCCGCATTACAGAGAAGGGAGAAAAAGAAAGGAAACGAACTAAGTTAAGTTAAGGTATGTAAATTTATTTTCTGTATATTAGTGTAATCAATTATTTTGGGCAAAGGAGATTGCATATGTGGAGGAAGTCGGCTGAGACTGGCACAATATAATAGTTCAGTTCATGTCATTATGGTTGGTCTTGGAGATGACAGTGTATAAGATGACTTCTTATATTTTAATAATAATAATAATAATAAAATGATTAGATGATAAATTATAATTTAATTTGGATTGTCTTGTAAAATTGATGTAATTGGAAGAATTAATTTCATATTAGTATGAATTATAATTATTAGGTAAATCACACTTGATGGAGAAGCATCACTACCGGCATCAATGTTTTTCGCATAAACTGGGAAGCTATCATTTGATAATGGACTATTCCATATTTTCTGATATAACTTATAAGAAGGAATAAAAATCATATTTTGCAACCACCTTTTTAGTCGGTAGGACATCTTATTATCTGTAAAGTTTGAGCACATTGGCATTTTTTGCATTCTACCATTAAACGTGTTGGACAATTAATGAACTTTTGCACGCTAAAGTTCTAATTATAAATAAGCAATTAGATCGGACGGAGAGAATTTAACGAGTTAAAGATGGAAGAATATTTTGCAAATATATTTAAATTAATTATTATTATTTTGTTCAGACGAAAAGAATTTAAAGAGTTGTGCTTAGTATATAAATTTTGGAGTATTAATAATTGAATTAAGGCGATGATTAAATGAACCTTGAATGAATTATGAATTATTTTGGAATTATTAGTTTGGATTATTTTTAATTTGAGGTGAATATGTTTAGGTTGAGAATAACGTTTCGTATTTGATATCGTTGGCATTTAAGAGTAAGATTTTGTGGAGTCTGCTATAAATGGTTTGGAAGTATCATGTACGGATTTCGTACTCTTTTAGCGATATTCTTGTTAAATTTGATTTGTTCGTTTTGTCCCTTGTTTCGAATTTCGTTATTATTTCACTTAATTGTTTCCTGTGAAATAAATATATTAGTTTCATTTTAGAGTTGATACATATGACTCGTATTTGTACTCTTTGAATTAGGTTATCATGATTAGTACTATTTATTTTGATAATTGTAGAGCGGTACATGTTGCTACATTCTTTTTGAAACCTTGTGACTATAATTTGATTTGGTTTAACATGTACATATAGAACCCTTTTGTTGGTATTATGTCGCATGTGTTGTGACATGGTATTTTTGTTAGAATATACAGTAGGGTATACTTGAGCTATAATCACCTGTGGGGGTACCACAGGCATATCGTCTTCGCACGAGAGACATGACACTTTCTGTGGCGGTGTGATTAGTCCACGACGTCTCTATTTTGGGCTCCGGAGTAAATGGGCCATTTGGTGTTTTGTTGTGGGAGGCGTATGGGTTAACCCTAGTTTTCTATTTTGCGAATTTGTGATGTTGTGTCAAACACACCTATCTGATTTGCATACATTTGGATTCGCGATCCAATATGTGACTTGCCTGTATGGCATTATTTTGGTTGCATGTGTGGCATCATTTGACTTGCATGTGTGGCATCAGTTGACTTGCCTGTGTGGCATTGTTTTGATTTGCCTGTGTGGCATTATTTTAACTTGCCTGTGTGGCAATGTATACTTCTGAGCTCATTCGGTATGAAATAACACCCAACCATTTGATTCAGCCTATTATTTCATTGTATTAGTTTTGTTTGTTTCTATTTAGTTCAATTCATTGAGTTAATTACTTCAATTCATTATTTCTTTACTCTTCCATTGGCTTCGTTAAATCTGTTGATTTGGATATACTCTATTCAGACTTTGGATATCATATTTTCGTCGGTCTTTAAACTTGAGGCTTTGTTAAGTATGTTGTTTCAGTTGTTTTCGTATTTTAGTTATACATCTTTATATTATCTGTATCCGTACTGGGCAATTGGCTCATGCTGTGTTTTTCTTCCAGCAGGTTTGAAGGGTGATTCAGGGCTAGTGTGATGAGAGTGTTGCCTTTGACCATCTAGGTTGATTCGAATTTTAAGTTTTGATTATTTTGACTCTAGTTGGAGAATTGTATTTAGTACTTTATTAATGGATCACCACTATTAATATTGTGAAGTTATCAGTGCTCTTTTATTTATTTTGAGGTTTGTTGTGTGCTTTACATGTGACCTCCCTTTCCTTTTTGGGAAGGGGGTGTTACAGAACTGATACTCCCGGTGTGTGTTCCGGGGTTGAGACTGAATTTCTGGTAGTATCCGGACTGGATATGAGCTGTCTTCCAGGGTTATCTTTGAAAGACGAATCTGCCCTTCTGCAATGTCAGTAACAGGTGTGCAAAAAAATTCGAGTGTCTACATCTATGACTTACTGGGCAATTGAATGCTCACACTCGCTTTAAATGAAAAACATTTTCAGCGAACGATGTTAGAAGAACTTAAGGATCCCGTAAAGATCAAGCTGATCGGTATCCAGAAGAAGTGCCTTTCAGTGTGTGAATGTGCGTGAAGATCAAGCGAAGACTTATAATCTTGAATAGTTTAATTGAACTATAGACTAGTTTAATGAGCAGTTATGTATCCTTAGTGGCGGATGAAAGTCACTCTTGTAAGATGTAAAGAATAATGTATTATCATTATTTGTAATGAACGAGATTATAAGGTTATAGAAACTGAGATTTTAGAATGTATGTTATTATATTGAATATATAATGATGTATGTTTTGAAGAAGATGTACTCGTGATGCACGGAATCCGGGTGTGAAGATAGACCGAATTTCGGGGCGTGACAAAAATGATATTTGTGCGCTCCTGCCAGGGTTAATGAAATTTCGAGTGTCTACTGTTGCCTCTTTTTTAGTCTTAACAAAAGAGCTCTAACTCATGCAAGCATATATGCGTCAACAAGCAATACAAAGCAAGTAAAGTATCGATCCCACAGAGAAAGTTGTTTAATCTAAATCACTATGCATTAATTAATTCACTTTATATGCTCAAACTAATGACTAAGATTGGTTTGTTCTCGAGTTGCAAATAGCAACTAAAATAACTACACGGGATAAATCAAATCTGGAACTAATGGGATTCTAACTTCATTTAATACTTCATTCACTCGCCACTATCATGCATGACTTGTTCACATATCACAGAAAAGTAGCCAAGAGCACTAAAAGAGTATTAGCCATTTTTCAATGCACTAAGACCTACTTACACAGCATCCACAAATGATATACTCTATGTAATCATCAATATAACCAAAATCACTATATGTCTATGTGAAATTGCAACTATATTGAATTTAAGTTCATGCCCTTATTCTAGCTTATACGGTGAAACAGTATATGTCTGTCTGGTTCACGAAATACATAAGCCATATTACACAGCCCTATATACTTATACTATCATGATTACAATCCATATTTGCATGTTCATTGTCAATTCCATACAAATACTGAAACGAATGGTGATCAGGCATTCATATATGCAAAACAATCATGATAGGCATCCCATATGATATGTAACACAGTCCAGCATTTAAGCATGCAATCAAACTACATATTAAAATCCGTTAGAATCCCATAATGGAGTTTAGTTCATGACTGAACCAAAAGGCATTATGGGATCAAATCTAAACATGATTAATAAACACACAATTGAAAGATGAAAAATGAAACTATCAAACCCAATTGCTGAACATAAATCAATATTCAAATCCTCATAAGAATTCAACAAACTAATAATAATCCACTCTGGTAGAAAATCCCAAGAAGAGGTAGAAAAGT
Source organism: Panax notoginseng (assembly GCA_016801055.1). Lineage (NCBI taxonomy): Eukaryota > Viridiplantae > Streptophyta > Magnoliopsida > Apiales > Araliaceae > Panax > Panax notoginseng. Next base: position 66,857,773 of record CM029018.1, on the reverse strand, counting down.
AGAGTTTTGGCCTCCTTCTACGTTGGAATCTCTCCCAGAAAGTAAACCCTAATTATGATGTAAAGATACGTGAAAAACTTAATAATTGTCAAGTGATACCCCTGACACCAGTTAGGAATCGTTTTTAAATCAATTACAACCCTTAAAAATTAGAAATAAAATAAAACAAGTCAGCAGCTTCAGGTCTCGCGCGCGGCCGCGCGCTCCTCTAGCTTGTTATGCTCGCGGTCGCGAGACTTGCAGTAAGGTTTTAAGTTCAGCTGGTCTCTCGCGCGGGCGCGCACTCCCTAGGCTTGTCCTTCTCGCGGCCGCGCAACTTGCAGTTGGTTCCCTGATCTGGCTGAGTAATCACGTGGGCGCACGTTTCCAAGCTCTTTCTACCGCGCAGCCTGCAGTTGATGTCTTCTGATTCTGCTCCTTGGCTTGGTTCTGCAATGTTGTTGCTGCTACTGAAATGTCCTATGTCTATTCATGCTTTTCCATCCATTCTCCACTCAATCCTACGCCATCCACATCCTATCTTTTGCCTCGCCTCACGCATCCATTAGCCTCGTGCCCTATAAGACCACCAAATTAGGCCAATTCCTGCACTTATTCACCAAAAGGAGTTTTAAGTATGCGAAATGCAAATTAACATAAAATGCAGCTAAAACATACTAAAATGTACTTGAGATGGGCATAGTTCGCATGAATTTATACTCCATAAGTAGGTGTAAAACCCACTTATCAAATACCCCCAAACTTGAACTGTTGCTTGCCCTCAAGCAATGCACACTAATGAACAATAAAAATGCAACTATATATGATGATGCAACTAATTCTCACCTTGTCCTAACTATCATAGAAATTCAGTCCAATTTGCCTCAACGAATTTTTTCTAGATTTAAGAACACAGATTCAAATCAAACTGCAGGCATAATGTTATACACTTATATAATTCAAAAATGCTATAAAGATGTTGTGTGTGTGTGTGTGTTGTGTTCGCCAAAACTTGATTTAAGCACAGAATACTCATGCTATATTGCTCAAAACAGAAATTTGTAGCTTAAATCAAGACTTATGTATATATATGCAACCTAGACTATTCCAACATCTTAAAATAAACTAAGGTTCAACAATGGGCTTAACTGCTTTATTTCTACTCACGAGGGCGACTTTCGCACTTTTCGCGGTGTTTATTGTAATTTTTCTTTTCTTTTTTTTTATTTCCACATGACTGTGCAATGTCTTACTCCATTAGGCACACTGCTATCCCTTAGCGAGCTTTCAACCAACGACTCCCAGACCATGAAAGACCTTAGGGCGCTAGGTATATAGACAATTCCCGCGGGCGTACTTACTCAAGTAGCCAAGGCCCCGAAATAAGACTAGCCACGTTATTGTTATTCTTCTTTTCTTTTCTTTTTTTTATACACAAATACCCATGTTTTCCCAAAATTTACAAATCAATGTTTTATACAGTCTATACTCACTTTTCACATATTTCCCTTTTTAAAACTACACGTTTCTATCGAGCATTGCAACACATGCTTCTTATACCTACAAGCGATTGTGAACACGTTTGTGCAAACCGAAAGCATTTAAACAACATTATGAATTTCATTATGTCAAACATTATATCTCAGCTCGAATTATCCAAAATACTCAAAAACCATTTAACAAATTCACTATCATCATTGGCTAGACAGAAATTTCTATATGGCAGGACCGGTGAGAAAATGTAACCTAAACATGAACGTGCAAATATATATGCAAAAATAAACTATATGATGCAACAATTTAAACTAACATGCAAGAGCAAAAATTAACTAATCATGCTAAAACTTAAAAATTAAAACTACTCCCTAATACCCCCAAACTTAAAATATTCAATGTCTCATTGAATGAAGGTAAAGGGTACGAAAAACTCCCCTAAGTATCAGTGGTGCCACCCTCCTCGGGTGGTGAATCCGGTGGTGGATATGGTGCTGCGGTTCTGAATTGAGGTCATTCTTGTGTTGTTCCTTGTTGTGCAAATGCTTCGGCCAAGGCCCTTGTGAGTCCCATCGCAAATGTGCCCAAATTATCGTACATGGTATCGACCTTGCGCTCCAACCTTCAGAGCTGAAGATCGCCATGGGTGGCACGTGCGTGCGTGGACGGGCCCGCCTCGTCTGTTTGCGGGGGTTGTTGTGACGGCTCTGAAAAAGTGGGCTGAAGGATGAATCCTCGTCCGCGTGGGTGCGATATACCACCTGCCCAGTCCTCGAATTTTTCGATCGTAGCATGAGTAATGTCCTGGCTTGGGTATTGCATTTGCTCATTGCCCCAGTTGCATCCCTGATTAGCACAGAGCATGGCAACCACGGATGCGTGTGGAATGCTCCCAATCGTTCTTCCCCGTAGATAGCGCAACATATTCTCGTGAATGAGATGATCAATGTCGATGTACTTTCCGGTGATTATGCCCCACAGAATACGTGCCCTCTCCGCTGTTATTTCGTGCTGATAGGCGGAAGACATGAGCTTGGCACATATGAATAAGTTCCATGCTTTTGCATAGCGATTTAGGGATGCAGCTGGGAATATACGCGGCTGTGTCGTGCCAACTTTATATGTCCATTTCGTGCCCGACACATAACTCTGCAATAATCAACTCCATGTCGGTCTCCAAATGAGCACCGGTGACCCAATTAGCAGCCCCCACTGGCGGTGCATCAGTAATTTTGAAAATTAATCGGATGGCACGGGGTCTGTAATCTACCTCGATACCACAAACGATAGATATCCCGCTCATAGTGACCTTGGCATTGGCATAGAACTCACGGACTATGCTCATAGGAATGGGCGTTGGAGTAGCAGTCAATCCACCCCAGCCTCTCTCTCGAATTATGGCGCACAACTGGCCATCCAGCACCTCCGGCTTGAATCCTCGTTCCTTGACGAACATTTTCGCCACAATGCGGTAGTACTCTTGTTGAGCTTCCAAGTTGAGGAACTTGGTATGATCCACAATATCAGCCTTTTGACTGCCCGAAGAGGATGAAAAAGACGATGCAATAGACTGTGCTCGCTTAGGCCCCATTTGTGTTTGATAGAGATTGCACAAATTATATGATGGAGAATGAAGAAAAGCTTGAAGAATTTCTACCTCCAATACTCGTTTCTGCAATCCAAATTGGAACCCTAGCTTTATAGTGCACTTTGGAGAAGTTGAGGAGATATGGACTTTGAATGAGGAAAGAATCGTGGCTAATTGATTGAGAAATGTATGGCACAAACTTGTAACTGATAGATAGATAGTGACGTGAGTTATGGAGAGTGAGAGAATTTTGCGTCTGTTATTATCCCAAATGAGAGTCCAAATGGTCCACAACTCTTTTTTAAACTATTCAGATCTGTCTTAATCCGGTGTCGTGCACGGTCGCGCGCGTTTGTATTGAGCTGGGCGCGCGGGCGAGAGACTTGCAGAATGTATTATTGGCCTGATTAACTTGACGCGCGGGCGCGCGAGTTTGTGCTTCATGGGCTGCGCGGCCGCGCTATACTGATATATGCAATTCTAAATTTCAATTCCACTTTGCCTATCAGTGATACTGTCCAATGACGGTTCCTGCATAGACATTAATGCACCTTGTTTAGGCATGACTTAGTGGTCACATAATGCTAACATCTTGCAAATATTTGCAAAGCAAGTCTTGCTACACATTTAAGCATGAACATCTAATACCTTATTAAAAATGACTTCGATATAACTACTGAAATAATCCAAAATGAATAACTAAAAATAAATCAATGGGGATAGAAATAATGGGTTACCTCCCCATCCAGCGCTAAGTTATAGTCAATTAGCTTGACTCTTTCTGAGTTTCATGTCACCGATAGAATTGAGGTGCCTTCCTTCTTGTCCGTCGCACCCCGAAATTTAATGACTTCATCTTTCGTCAATGGCTCTACCTTTAACTCTGAATTTTTACCCGTCGCACACCTCAACGGTCCATAATTCTTCGATTTCTGTACCTCATCCTGTAGGCACCAATCCACCATGTCAACAAGGAAGCACTCTTCTTCAGCCGTTGGTAAATTGATTGCTTTAAAGACGTTGAAAGTGATCTCTTGATCCTGAACACGCATAGTGAGTTCACCTTTTTGCACATTTATCGACGTTCTGCCTGTGGCCAAGAATGGTCTCCTCAGTATTATTGGTATGCTTTTGTCCTCCTCGTAGTCTAGAATGATGAAGTCAGCTGGAAATATAAACTTGTCCACCTTAACCAACACATCTTCAACAATTCCCCGTGGATATGTGATGGATCTATCAGCTAACTGTAATGCAATATTTGTCAGCTTTGGATCTGGCAATCCCAACTGGTTAAACACTGACAAGGGCATCAAATTTATGCTTGCCCCAAGATCACATAAACACTTACTGAAGTTTAACTTTCCAATGGTACATGGAATTGTGAAGCTGCCCGGATCCTTCAGCTTTGCAGGTAGTTTCTGCTGAAGCACTGCACTGCATTCCTCTATCAAGGCTACCATTTCAAACTCATCTAGTCTCCTCTTCCTTGATAGTATACCCTTTATAAACTTGGTGTAGCTGGGCATTTGTTCCAATGCCTTGGCGAACGGTATGTTAAGCTGCAGCTTTTTGAATACCTCCAATAATTTGCTAAACTGTTTGTCTTCCCTTTTCTTATTTAATCTCTACGGATACGGAACTTGAGTGTGAACTGGTGGTACTGAACTCTTAAACGTCTCTTCTGGACCTGCTCTATCTTTTTCTTCCTGCTGACCCTCAGATTTCTCCAAATTTTCTTTCTTAGTTGGTGGCTCCTCTGCCTCGCGCGGCCGCGCGTCCTCCTCAGTGCATTCTCGCGTGGGCGCGCGACTTGCAGTACCTGACAAATCTTTCCCAGATCTCAATGTGATTGCTTGACACTGTTCCTTCCCTTCTCTTCTTGGATTTGTCTCCGTATTACTTGGCAATAAACCCTGGGGCCTGTTAGTAAGCATATTCGCCATATGCCCCATTTGAGTTTCTAGATTCTTTATATCCACTGCTTGGCTCTTAATCATAACTTCTGTGTTTGCCATGTATTTAATCATCATCTCTTGCACTTCTGATTTCTTTTCTTGTTGAGGTGCAGCTGGAGTGTGGTGTTACTGTTGTTGTTAAGAAAATCCCGACGGAAAAGGTGGTCTAGGATTAAACTGCAGCTGCGCTGATTGTGACTGAAATTGATTATTTGGTTGAAACTGATTCTGTTGATTCCCTTGATTAGTTGACCAACTAAAGTTTGGATGATTTCGATTGTTGGGGTGGTATGTGTTCTGAAATTGACCTTGGTCTTTTCTGTAGTTGCTCACATACTGCACTGATTCTGAGCTGATATCACATTGATCCGTTGAGTGTGACCCCGCACAAATCTCACATACGAAGGCAACCGCCTTTACTTTTTCTTTTGCCAAACTATCTATCTTCTTTGCCATGGCTGCCATCTGTGCTGACAACTGAGTAATAGCATCAACCTCCAACACACCTGCAACTTTGGGTTGTGGCATCCGAGATGTAGGATTCTGAAAATCGTTGGATGTCATTGTCTCGATAAGGTCATAGGCTTCCTCATAGTTCTTTGCCCATAATGCCCCTCCTGCAGCTGCATCTACAATCGGTCTCGACTGCAATCCCAATCCATTATAAAACGTGTTGATTACCATCCAATCTGGCATACCGTGATGTGGGCACTTTCTCAGCATTTCTTTGTATCTCTCCCATGCTTCATATAAGGACTCGCCCTGTTGTTGCTCAAACTGAGAGATAGATGTCCTCATCTTTGCAATCTTAGCCATTGGGAAGAACTTAGCTGAGAACTTCTGTGCTAAGTCCTCCCATGTAGTTATAGATCCTACTGGCAAAGAATGAAGCCAACTTTTCGCTTTATCCCTCAAAGAGAATGGAAACAACCTTAGTCTAATAGCATCTTCTGTCACACCATTGTATCTGAATGTATCACAAATTTCGATGAAACTTAACAGGTGTTCATTCGGATCATCTGTAGCAGCACCCCCAAACTGAACTGTATTTTGCACCATTTGAATAGTGCCAGTTTTTATCTCGAATGTATTGGCTGCTATTGCTGGTCTAACTATGCTAGACTGTAGTCCATTTATGTTGGGCATGGAATATTCCTTCAGAGCCCTATGCTCCTCTCTTTGCTCTTCTCCTTGTGCCTCGGCTGCCATATTAGCTGTCGTAGTTTCTAACTGTGCTTGTAAATTTCTACGAACACCCACTTTCCAACCTCTCCCGTTTATGTTATCCTGAATAGGTGTTAAATCGGGGTTGGATGACCGCGTGTGCATAAAAATTTATCCAAATTCCTGAAACAAAAATAAAAAATTTAAATGAGATAAGACTAGAATTGTCTAAGTCATACAATATAGCTTAAACTAATGATAATAATACTAAATTAAACGCCTGTCCCCGGCAACGGCGCCAAAAACTTGTTGCCTCTTTTTTAGTCTTAACAAAAGAGCTCTAACTCATGCAAGCATACATACGTCAACAAGCAATACAGAGCAAGTAAAGTATCGATCCCACAGAGAAAGTTGTTTAATCTAAATCACTATACATTAATTAATTCGCTATATTTATATGCTCAAACTAATGACTAAGATTGGTTTGTACTAGAGTTGCAAATAGCAACTAAAGTAACAACACGGGATAAATCAAATCTGGAACTAATGGGATTCTAACTTCATTTAATACTCCATTCACTCGCCACTATCATGCATGACTTGTTCACATATCACAGAAAAGTAGCCAAGAGCACTAAAAGAGTATTATCCATTTTTCAATGCACTAAGACCTACTTACACAACATCCACAGATGATATACTCTATGTAATCATCAATATAACCAAAATCACTATATGTCTATGTGAAATTGCAACTATATTGAATTTAAGTTCAAGCCCTTATTCTAGCTTATACGGTGAAACAGTATATGTCTGTCTGGTTCATGAAATACATAAGCCATATTACACAGCCCTATATACGTATACTATCATGATTACAATCCATATTTGCATGTTCATTGTCAATTCCATACAAATACTGAAACGAATGGTGATCAGGCATTCATATATGCAAAACAATCATGATAGGCATCCCATATGATATGTAACATAATCCATCATTTAAGCATGCAATCAAACTACATATTAAAATCCGTTAGAATCCCATAATGGAGTTTAGTTCATGACTGAACCAAAAGCCATTATGGGATCAAATCTAAACATGATTAATAAACACACAATTGAAAGATGAAAGATGAAACTATCAAACCCAATTGCTGAACATAAATCAATATTCAAATCCTGATAAGAATCCAACAAACTAATAATAATCCACTCTGGTAGAAAATCCCAAGAAGAGGTAGAAAAGTAGAGTTTTGGTCTCCTTCTACGTTGGAATCTCTCCCAGAGAGGAATCCCTAATTACGATGTAAAGCTACGTGAAAAACTTAATAATTGTCAAGTGATACCCTTGACACCAGTCAGGAATCGTTTTTAAATCAATTACAACCCTTAAAAATTAGAAATAAAATAAAACAAGTCAGCAGCTTCAGGCCTTGCGCGCGGCCGCGCGCTCCTCCAGTTTGTTATGCTCGCGGCCGCGAGACTTGCAGTAAGGTTTTAAGTTCAGCCGGTCTCTCGCACGGGCGCCCGCTCCCTAGGCTTGTCCTTCTCGCGGTCGCGCAACTTACAGTAGGTTCCCTGATCTGGCTGAGTACTCGCACGGGCGCGCGCTTCCAAGCTCTTCCTGCCGCGCGGCCTGCAGTTGATGTCTTCTGATTCTGCTCCTTGGCTTGGTTCTGCAATGTTGCTGCTGCTACTAAAATGCCCTATGTTTATTCATGCTTGTCTATCCATGCTCCACTCAATCCTACGCCATGCACATCCTATCTTTTGCCTCGCCTCACTCATCCATTACCCTCGTGCCCTATAACACCACCAAATTAGGCCAATTCTTGCACTTATTCACCAAAAGGAGTTTTAAGTATGCAAAATGCAAATTAACATAAAATACAGCTAAAACATACTAAAATGTACTTGAGATGGGCATAGTCCGCATGAATTTATACTCCATAAGTAGGTGTAAAACCCACTTATCATCTACATTATTTTTTTGGTAAATTTAATTTTTAAAGTAAAATTAATGACAATTTTTTAAAGTAAAATTAATATTGGTCTTATATTTCCCTTTTTGGTATAAAAAAATTAATTGAATAAATGTTAAAATGAGAATCAATATTATACATAAGTATTTTTTAGTCATATGTCACTGTCATGTTATCAATTTTCTGACGTGACACTATTAATTAGGCATAATCAGAAAAAATTAAAAGTTTAATCACCTAATAGAAAAAATTGAGAAGACAATCCCCAAAGTGAAAAAAAAGTTAAAAGTTTAATCCATTAATTGAAAAAATTGAGAAGACAATCCCTAAAGTGAAAAAAATTAAAAAGTTTAATACCATAATTAAAATAATTGAGAAGACAATCTCAAAGTGAAAAAAAATCTAAAAACTTAGGTTATGTTTGTTTGTAAGAATTGTAATTCCGGAATTATAATTATAATCTAAAAATTATTAAGTCATTTTATAATATCTAGACTAATAGTTCCAAAATTAAATTTGAAAATAAACAAGACATTTGAGATTAAAAGTCCTATTTTAAATATAATTCTTATAAGCAAATATAGTTTTAGAATATTAATTTATATTTATGCCATCTTTGAATATCTGAAAAACTTTATATGGATATGATAATTAAAAATGAAAATTGAACATTCTTTACAATTTAAAATATTTTTATTTTGAGCACAAAAGGCTAACGCTCTGTTTCTGAGTTTTAAAATGAACAGAAAACAAAAGAAATGGAAGGAAAATTTAAGTTTTCTTTCCAATTCTTATGTTTCTGAATTTTTTAATAAACGGAAAAGAAAAGAAATAGATAGAAAACTTGGCCACTTTTCCTGCCAAAGTTTTCCGTCCAAAATTGACCTGATTTGGACGGAAAAGAAATTGGAATAAGTAATATTTTTATAATTCCCATATTATCCTCAACTTTTAATATAATAAATTTTAAATTACAACTATTATTCTCAATTTTAAATTTTCTATCATTTTCTATTAAAAACTCAAACAACAAAAAAAAAACTTCAAATTTTTTATTCTTTTGTTTTCTGTTCTTTTATATTCTTTTATTTTATTTTATGTTCAAAAGTAAACAGTGTAAAAGTGCAAACTGTTAACGGGGTTTCTGTTGATTGAGAAAACTTTAGTCTCTCTCAGTTCTATTACTCTTTGATTCTAGGTTTTTAGCTTGTACTCGATTTACTATGGCGCCGGAACCAAACAGTGCCAGCGGAACAACCCGAGATGTAGAATCAGTTAAGGTTCCTTCCAAGGACCCTAAGAAGAAGGACGAAAAGAAGGATGAGGATCTCGTAAGTTCCTTGATTTGTTTGGTTGCATCGATGAATTTGTTCCTTTTTGCTTGGTTTTGCTTTGGAATTGTTAATTTGATTGAAACTTGTGGGTTTATAGTCGGAGGAGGATTTGGCGTTGATGCAGCAATTGGAACTTTATGTGGAGAGAGTGCAGGATTCCGATCCCGAGTTACAGAAGGTTGCCCTGGAGAGCATAAGGTGTGTAAAGCTTTGATAACTAGTGTTTACCAAGTGAAAATTGTGTTAATTTGAATACAAAATTGAACATTCTGGGTCAGCGAAGGGTTTAATGTTCAATTTTCCTTGTGTTGTTGTTCTGAGGAGAAATGAACTTGTGAAGTAATGACGAAATTCGTGTTTATGACATTTCTTAATTAATTACATATGATTAGTTCAATTTCGTACAAATGATAGCTTGAAAGTTTGAATGGGCACATTGTTTCATGACTGAGCTCTGTAGGTGCTTTTTGGAGTTAATTTCTTCTAGTGGGGGTCATGCTAAAAGTAGCTTGTTCTTTTGTCGTAAATGGTTTGATAAGGTGATTCTTTCTTAATCAGGCTGATATATTATGCAGTGTTGGCAATTCACTCTCTAGCCTTTACAGTGGTGTCGCTCTTATAAAAAAGTATTGCCAATTCATCAAAGTTGTATATTGGCATTGGTGTTTCTCTTATAAAAAAGTATTGCCAATTCATCAAATTTGTATATTGGCTTAAATGAGGGGACTAGCATTTGAACTACATCGCTAGAAGCTTTTGCTGAATAATTTGTTTTAAATAATAAGTTTGACGTGCTTTTAGAAAAGGATGCTTTCATTGTGCAAGAATTTAATCATTCATTTAGTTGGGATTATGCAACAACTTAGCTGTTATTAGGAAAAAAATAAGCAATTAATTTAAACAAATAGAGTAGCTAGGACAAATAATATTGAGCTTCCCTTTTATGGGCTTTATTGGAGTATTTTCTTGGGTGGCTAATTGGGATGGAAACAGGAAATTTGGAAATTAGAACCTTATTTTCTTAACTGCTTGGCTGTAGACTTCATTTAGTGCTAAGTTATTGTAAAACATCCAACTGAACACTTCTCCTTGAGACCTTAAGTTGCACGTCTTAGTTTTCAGAACAGTAGAAGCAATTTAGGAGCTAGCTTTAATTAATGCATTTCTGCCATTGCATTGTAAACAATGATATAATTGATAACTGTGTCACATCTGGATGATGGTACAATGCTTCTTAAAACTAATTATGTATCTACATATGCAATGACGTGTTATGCTAGTTTTATCTGCAAGGTAGGCATTAGTTATTCCTGGGTTATTCCTGTGTGCGCTGTTATCCTTGTTATCTTTACACCTGCTCTTGTAGACTACTGTTGACATTTAATGGTCTACATCAGTTACTGGGCAAACTTAAAAAATGTGAATGGCCTTTGTCTCATATAATTTTATGTGTAACCTGGCATAGTTTTTATATTGTAGGCAGGAAATTCGGACATCAACAAGCTCTATGACTTTAGTTCCAAAGCCATTAAAGTTTTTGCGTCCTCATTATGGAACTCTAAAGGCACATTATGAAACACTGACAGCTTCAGATATAAAGGTATCTTGTTTTGTTGGACGTTGATATTTTTGTTCTTTTTTCAAAAAGGTTAAGCTTGGTCGGACCTTAATATTACTTATATCCTAGTAATTTATAATCTATTTGATTCACATTCTCCTACCAATGCAGAAATTACTAGCGGACATACTTTCAGTTTTGACCTTGACCATGTCTGCTGAAGGAGAACGGGTATATATATATTCTCTTTAGGATTTAGCTTTTGTATCCAAGAATCACTTAAACTTGGTTAAGTTTGGCTTATTTGGTTCTCCATAATATCCATTGGCATGCACTCTTATGCGGTCTGCTATGTTGCAGTGATATGTTTACATAAGGCTCATGATTTCACATCCTTAAGCATAATCATTACATAGAAAGTGTAGGGTGTTTAATGTGGTTTGTTCTACAGCCTTTCTTCCTATTCCAGTTGTATATCTAATTTTTATTTTGATATGTTAATTATTCCAGGAGAGTTTGAAGTATAGATTATTGGGTTCTGAAGGCGATATTGGTTCGTGGGGCCACGAGTATGTAAGGTGAGCATCTTCTGACCTTTTGCATAGTTGTATTCATGTATTATCAAGTCATTATATATTTTAGTTTTGTTTATTATGTCCTCCGTCCCAAACTAAATGACTTTTTTTTGTTAAATTGACTATTTTTTGAATTAATAATTATAATTAAGCACATGTAAACATATTTTTAAAATTATAATTGGGGTAAGTAGTAAATTGCATATACTTTCTTATGGTTATTGATGTGATAAAAATATGTAACTGCAAGTGCACAGTGTCAAATTGAAGAACTGACAAGTACAGGTCGAACCCACAGAGACTAGATTAATTCTTTAATATATCCTTAATTAATATTTTAGGCGAATTAGAAATAAATATGGTGGAGAAAATTTATTAACTAAATTATTCAAACTACTAATTAATAACGGAAACTATTAATGAGAAAAGATACCTAGGAATCAGAATCCACCAAATATTAACATAATAAATTTTTTCTTATTTCCTAAATCAATTCCCAAATTATTCTCCATCCCCTTTAAAAATAATGATTCATATAATTAATATGGGCAAGCATAAGTTATGAAAAATTCACAGATTAACTATAACTTATCAAAACCTCGCAATCAATATAAAAATCATATGCAATTTATGCGGAGGAAAATATGAAGGCGAAAATAATTAGGCATTAATTTTGGAACGTAAAGAAAATATTATTATGAAATACTTAGTTTCATCATAATCCTAGGTATTAGAAATTTAGCTAGCCATGGAATTAAAAACAAAAACAAATAATATTAGTACTACAATTCGCATGAAATAAGAACAATGATTAAAAAGAGAATTTCTATTATATAAATAAAAGAAACAAATACTCCCTGACAGTAGTTTCACACGTGATTGAAATAAGAGAAAAACAAACTCTAAATATCTTACTCCCTTCTACCCTAGTGAAGAACTAAGAAAAAGAAAATAACAAGTGGTCTCCTTCTCTCTAAAACAAGAGGCCTATTTATAGAGAAAATAACTTGGAACCCTAATTGAACTTGGACAGTTTTGTCCCCAATCAACTTCTCAAAAAGATCTTCTAGATATACTTTTCTTCTCTTGTTGGGTTTGACTTGCACACCAAGATTGGTCCACCTCTTTCCTTCCCCTTATAGGATTCTTCTTGGATATTCCTTATATGAATAAAAGCATTAAATATCGCTTGATCACCAAGATTTTGACTTTATTGCAATAAATATTAAATCCTACAAAATAAAATAAAATATATTAATTTAATAAACTAATATAATTAAAAGGACAAAATTAGGGATAATTAAATGTATGAATTACGTGTCTATCAAATACCCCCATACCTAGCTTTTGCTCGTCCTCGAGTAAAATAAAAATAAAATAAAATAAAAATTACACTACCCCATTTCCGTAGGAAACACGATTGCACTTAGCATGTGCCACAAGCCTTTAAACCCCAAGGTTATCCAAGTGGACGAGTTGTGTCTCGTGAGGGTTTGCAGTGAATATACCCACAAAATTCAAAAATATATTTTTTGGGTTCAACAAATTATGAAATTGAAAGAAAACTTCTAAATATTTATGGGCATTATACATAAGCAGGATTAAATTCAAAATCACACCTTCACCTTATCAAAAATACTCGATCTTCATTTTAGACACCATCCTTCATTAAATCAATTCCATGTGATGCATGCATGTGTATATGATGTAACTCTTAGTAGGAATTTTTACCATGAAAATCAAGCAAGCTCATTTTTTTCCTTTTCTTTTCTTTTTTTTTTTTCTATTTTTTTTCAATTTTGATTCTTGACTTGTGCAATGTCTCATTTTCTTAGGCTTTTCAGAGTTACCCATGTAGAGCGAGCGTTGGACCAATGACTCCCAAACCAGATGGCTTTAGGGCATTAGGTGTAGAGACACCCCTAAGGGCTTACTTACTCGAGTAACAAAGGCCACAAAATTAGACTAGTCAAGCTGCTTTTATCCATCACACTTTTCAGCGTGAATATCGATGCTTCCCGAGGCTTGGATACCCAGTTATTTCGTTTAATGGACATTGAAGCAGTTATTTATTTCTTCTTTTTTTTCAACTTTTTTCAACTTCATTTTTTTCATTCTTTTTTTTTTTTTTTTTTTTTTTTTTTTTTTTTTTTGAAATTACTCGAATCATGGTTTATACCCCACAACTAAGAATTAGTGTAAACGTGAAGTGCAAAAATACTTGTGAAATCAATTTTAATCTGGATGGTGTTTCGAACTAAGATTTTATACCTTATCAAAGATTCAAGAGTTCTAAATCTTTCAATCTTACTCATGAGTTTTGCTCCACAAACACTTATTAGAATTAATTCAATCCATAAAAAGTCAAACAAAATTTTTTATTACTTTTTTCGTGTTTTTTTTTTACTATTTTTTCCTAAAAAGAGAAATAAAAAAAAATCTAATACAATAATACAAACAAACTCCCTCATACCTAAATCATGCATTGTCCTCAATGTATGTAAATGAAGAAAAGAGAACAAAGATGTGAAAAAAAAAATTATACCTTGTATGCGGGGCATTTGTTCTGCAAGAAAATGTGGTGAGAAAGAAAATAAATGTACATATCTACAAATTTTATGCATCCTAAAAACTATGCGACTGTAAATGATCAGGGATACAAACAGACAACCTAAAGTGAATTGCGTATGATTTTCAGGAGGTCTGGGTAATTGGAAATAGTTAAAATTTGCAACAGAAGAACAATTGTGAGCATACTCGACTGATTTTTTTAAAATTGAGTCAGATAATGATAACGAAAAATGATGGTTCCTTTTGAAAAATTCTAACTTCATAAAATCTATCCAAACTTGCCATCCATATTTGTTACCATGGGGCACTAAAATATTTTCATCATTTTGAATAACTGTTAGACCAAGATGTTTAGACACCACTTGATTAACACATGCATTATCTGAAATGGGAGATATGATCTCATTATCTAAACATGGAATATTATCATTGTCCACAACCTTTGGTTCATTTGTTAAATCACATTTAGTGTTTCTGGAAAGCGCTTCGAATGAACCCAAGGTAGACTTAAAATGATCATAAGAGGATTGAAGGTCAATTTGATTCTCGTGAAAATGCTCAAAATGTGTCAAACTTGATTCAACTATAGGGTCCAATCTAGAGTAAGATTTTTGGGCTGTGGAGTCCAACATCTCGTTGACCTCATTCAAGTATTCAGTTTCATCCCAATTTTGACCAAAATGATTTAGACAAAAGTTAATAATTTCATCTTCCCCCATAAGCTCATTTCCCGACATTTGTTGAATCATATTCACTTCAACGGACTGATCAAACAAATCACTAGGTTGCTCTCCCACATTAAACACATTTAAGTCAATTGTCATGTTCCCAAATGTCAATTTCATTAGTCCATTTCTACAATTGATTAACGCATTAGAAGTTGCTAGAAATGGTCTACCTAAAATGACAGGAATTTGACTCTTGGGATTGACAACAGGTTGGGTTTCAAGGACAACAAAGTCAACAGGGAAGATAAAATCACCAACCTTAATGAGTACATCTTCAACTATTCCTTTTGGCACTTTAACAGAACGGTCAGTTAGTTGGAGTGTGACACTTGTTTTTTTCAACTCCCCTAAGCCTAAGGTTTGGTACACAGAAAATGGTAATAGGTTCACACTAGCTCCTAAATCAAGTAAAGCCTTTTCAATTAAGGTGTCACCTATGATGCATGAAATAGTAGGACAACCGGGGTCCTTATATTTCACAGGGACTTGACATGACAAGATAGAACTAACATGAGCTGTTAAAAAAGCTTTCTTAGGAACATGAGTGGTTCTTTTATGTGTGCACAAATCTTTTAGACATTTAGCATATGAGGGAACTTGTTGAATGGCATCTAAAAGAGGAATGTTAATTTTTACTTGTTTGAACACTTCTAGAATTTTGTCCAACTGGGCTGACTGCTTATTTGAAATAAGTCTTTGAGGGAATGGGGCTTTAGGTTTGAAGACTTTTTCATTTGATTCAGAAGATGTGGTTTGATCATTTTTTGACACACGCTGAGTAGATAGACCTACTGACTCAGAGTTTGTGGGCTTTTCAGGCTGGGCTAACTTTGAAGATGGATTATTATATTCAGCATTTAAATTTTTCTTTTCTTCATTATCAATTTCAGCATGATTGTTAAAATAATTTCCAGACCCTAAAGAAATTACAGAATTCACATGATTGACTTGGTTGTTTTTAAGTGAATTAACATGATAAGGTTTTTGAGTAGGAACTGAAAATTTTGGATTGGTCTCGGGTTGACTAGGAAGTTTACCCTTCTCTCTTTCACTAACTGTAGTGGCCAATTGACTCATTTAGATCTCTAGGCGAGAAATGGATTTTATTACAGTTTCCACACTCTTCTCTAAGGTGCTCACACTTTTCTCTAAGGTGCTAAGTCTCCTCTCACTTTCATTAGAAAAACCTGGTGGATATTGAGGTGCTGGATTTGAATTTTGGTATTGACCAGGATTTGGCTTTTGATAAGGTTGAAAAGATTGATTTAGAGACTGATTGACCTGATTTGAAGAGTTATTCGGGTGGGGTCCTTGGTTCCATGTAAAATTAGGATGATTTCTCCAACCTGGATTATAAGTGGGTGCAAATGGGTCATTCGCAGGTCTTTGAAACATTGAATTGACTTGTTCATATTCTTCGAGTTGGGACATGACTCTAGGACATTCCTCAATCACATGGCTTGATGAATTACTTAGATACAAAGGTGTTGGTGTTGGTGTTGAGACTTGGTTCACGTGTGATTGTCCCCTAGTTTCTAAAGCTTCAAGTCTTTTAAGTACACCAGCCAACTTAACTTCGGTAGCAATTGAATTGTCAATTGTATGAACACCCCTAGATGAAATAGGTTTATCTGTCTCTCGGGTGGTTTCCCATTGTATGGTTTTTTCTGCTAAGTCTTCTAAAAACTCCCAAGCCTTTTCCTCATCATTATTCAAAAAATCCCCTTTACACATTGACTCTAACATTGTTTTAGTGGGATAGTCTAAACCTTCGTAAGCAATTTGACACAATCTCCATTTCTCAATTCCGTGGTGTGGGCACTGGGATAACAAATTTTTAAATCTATCAAAATATTTCCAAAAGGACTCTTTTTCAAGTTGGCAAAATTGATGAATTGCAGTCCTAATTTTAGCAGTTTTATGATTTGGAAAATATTTTTTTAGAAATGTAACAACAAATCCCTCCCAGGTTGATATGGAATTATTTGGTAGGCTATATAACCATTTTTTAGCATTATCTTTTAAAGCAAATGTTATAAATCTTAGCCTAATTGAGTCATTAGACAATTGTTAAATTTTCATTAGGGCACAAACTTCCTCAAATTCCTGAATAAATAAATATGCATCTTCTATCCCTGTGAACCTAGGTAACATATTTATAAAATGTGGCTTAAGTTCAAAATTGTTACCAGTTACCGGTGGTAGACTGATACATGAAGGTTGGGTAGAGCGGGAAGGATAACATCGATCCGTTAAAGAAACAGTTTGTGCGCCCTCCATTTTTCTTAAAGTGAGATCTTTTAAAGAGAAATTCGAAAAATCAAGTGTTCTCACTAATCGGGATGTTTCGTCCCTAATCCACACTTTTTGCATACACTACTTAACAAATAAGCAGATAAGCACAAAAAAAAAACAAAAAAAAACAAAAAAATATAATAAAAAATAAAAATAATAACAATAAATTTACTTCTAAAGCCTAATTAAAATCTAGACAACTCCTAACTGTTCCAAGTTACACCGCAAGGTCCACCAAATTCGAAATTAATCACACCACTAGCCAGGTAAGTGTAAGAAAGGTGGGAGTCTCTCCGTAGAAACGGTGACTAATTGATTAACCACACAATCTTTAGGCGTATACCTTTTGAACCACTTGCCTAGACACCAGTAGTTTGATTAATTTAAAATTCAGACTCCTCTTGGAGTTTCTTGTCCTAATTGAGCTCGAGGGTCCTAGGGGCCAACGTCTACTTGATTTTATTAGGTCATGGTCATGCAAAATGTAAATTGGGTTGTTTGTGGGCCAAGGAAGGGTGATGAAATCCCCACCTTATCTTGTTAAGGGTTGTGCCCTTATTGTTAGATTAAAGAGGTAAATGCACAAATAATAAAAAATCTGTAAACAGATAAAGTGTCCTAAAACTATGTGAATTTCGAAAGAATGAGAAATTTTGACGTACCTCAATCCTCCAGCAATCACCACAGTTTATATTTGACAAAAATAAAATAATAATAATAAATAAAAATAAAAACCTAACAGGATGTGCTCTACGTGAGTGAATGCATGAATGCGGCAAATAAAAAAAAATATTAATAATAATAAAAGCTAATTTTTTTTTTTAAATATGGAGATATGTAGTACTGAAGAAAGCGCAGCAACAAAATTTTTATCTTTTCGCTCCTTCGACCAACTTCAATAATCCTGAGAAAAAAAATATAGAGTTAAAGCTAATTCGAATAAATAAAAATTAAGGAATAAATAAAAATTAATTTTAGTCCCCGGCAGCGGCGCCAAAAACTTGATGTGATAAAAATATGTAACTGCAAGTGCACAGTGTCAAATTGAAGAACTGGCAAGTACAGGTCGAACCCACAGAGACTAGATTAATTCTTTAATATATCCTTAATTAATATTTTAGGCGAATTAGAAATAAATATGGTGGAGAAAATTTATTAACTAAATTATTCAAACTACTAATTAATAACGGAAACTATTAATGAGAAAAGATACCTAGGAATCAGAATCCACCAAATATTAACATAATAAATTCTTTCTTATTTCCTAAATCAATTCCCAAATTATTCTCCATCCCCTTTAAAAATAATGATTCATATAATTAATATGGGCAAGCATAAGTTATGAAAAATTCACAGATTAACTATAACTTATCAAAACCTCGCAATCAATATAAAAATCATATGCAATTTATGCGGAGGAAAATATGAAGGCGAAAATAATTAGGCATTAATTTTGGAACGTAAAGAAAATATTATTATGAAATACTTAGTTTCATCATAATCCTAGGTATTAGAAATTTAGCTAGCCATGGAATTAAAAACAAAAACAAATAATATTAGTACTACAGTTCGCATGAAATAAGAACAATGATTAAAAAGAGAATTTCTATTATATAAATAAAAAAAACAAATACTCCCTGACAGTAGTTTCACACGTGATTGAAATAAGAGAAAAACAAACTCTAAATATCTTACTCCCTTCTACCCTAGTGAAGAACTAAGAAAAAGAAAATAACAAGTGGTCTCCTTCTCTCTAAAACAAGAGGCCTATTTATAGGGAAAATAACTTGGAACCCTAATTGAACTTGGACAGTTTTGTCCCCAATCAACTTCTCAAAAAGATCTTCTAGATATACTTTTCTTCTCTTGTTGGGTTTGACTTGCACACCAAGATTGGTCCACCTCTTTCCTTCCCCTTATAGGATTCTTCTTGGATATTCCTTATATGAATAAAAGCATTAAATATCGCTTGATCACCAAGATTTTGACTTTATTGCAATAAATATTAAATCCTACAAAATAAAATAAAATATATTAATTTAATAAACTAATATAATTAAAAGGACAAAATTAGGGATAATTAAATGTATGAATTACGTGTCTATCAGTTATAATCTCTACACCAATTTTTTTGTTGCAAAAAATAGTACAAAAATTAGTTATGAAAATGGTCAATTTGACTCAAAAAGTCGAAACTGGGCATTTAATTTGGGACGGAGGGAATACTTCTATGTATAACCTTATTTGCGGTGTGAAGTAGAATCAAAGCTAAATTTTTTGTCATGTGCATTATGTTGATTAGTTTTCTACTTACTATTGTAAGGGCTTATAAGGTAGCCTCGACTCTTGTACTCTCTAAATATTACTCTTAAAAGGCATATTCATCTTGGCACATTTTTTTTGGTTGCCTGATATCAAATGCCAGATTTTGAGGCTGTTACTTCCACATCTCATCATGATAGGACTGGTGTAGCAAAGGAATTAAGAAGGAAAAACAACAAACCATAAAGCAAGGAGTTAAAAGTTTAATATATTAGAACACCCTAAACTTTAAAGCAGCAAGCAGTCAGAGTAAGTGGAACCTCATTGGGAGTTTTTCTCAAGTACAACTCAAAACATGCACTAAACTGATTTGAATTTCTTTACCCCTTCAGTTTTGTAACCCCTCGGTAGAACTATGACATAACTATTTTAAAATACCATCCTCAATAATCCGAGTTAATCCCAAGACAGTCCTCTACTGTAAATGAGTAAAGAAACAACTTTCAATATAGGTACAAACTCCCAAAACTCAATAAATAAAAAGTGATCAAACAATCTAATTTTCGGGCATAGTCAATCTAGGAACTTCCCCTTAACCCTGAATTGATATACTTCCAACGGAATTAGTTTCATGTTCTGTTTCAAGCATGCTTGGTAACAGTTTTTTAGAGATGATTTGTAGGTTAAAAGTTCATGACTAAGAAAGACTTGAGCGATAAAATACCTTTCTATATTCTTGATAGAAATCGGCTTATAGAAAATTAGCCTCATACTGAAATTAGCTGCAAATTGTTATTGAACTTTATATACTCCATAACATGCTGAAGTTGGCATATTGCACAGATGAGGAGGAACAATGTCTTTTGTTTTGTACAGAACCCTGTGCTGTAGAAAACTGTAGTCAGCTTTTACAGGTAATAAACAAAATTATGCATTGGAAAACATAAAATTATGATATTTATTATTACTCGCTTTAATAGAAATTTAGCCTTTACAAAGATAGGTTGACACAATGTAATGGTCTCAAGTATTGAAAAATATGTAAATGACCCAATTGATAAAGTGACTACTAGTTAAGAAGATTTTTTTTTAGTTTTTTAGGTGTCTGGGACTTTTTTGGGATTTTTATTTATTTTTATTTTTGTGTATCTTTTTCATTTTTCGTACCTTTTTCTTCTTCCCTTGGATGTTGCAACTCTCTCCTTACATTTGCATAAACCCTCTCAGTCCCAAAATAAATCTTTCTGCAGTTCAATTCCTTTTCAGTAGGTCTGTTTCACTTTATAATAGTTTACACCAGCTGATTATGTTTGTTATTGTATATGTATACATGTTTGTATGTCTGTTTACTTTTTTGGTAGATCTGTTTATCTGTTTCTGATAAATTATTCTATCTAATTTGTCTAGTTTTGTTCAAGTAATTCACTTTATGTTGCTTTCAAATTTCAAACCATCAAGTAGCTATTTTGTCCCACAAAAAGAGTCTCATTCTCCCTCTTTTTCTCTTTCTCCTACTCACTCACAGAAAGAAAATGGGAGATGCAACGAAAGAAAACATTATGGAGTCCGTACGCTCAGTAGTGTTCAAGCAATCAGAAACCCTTGAAGGGTTTTGCACTAAAATCGAGGGCTACGATTTCAACCGTGGAGTCAATTATACCGAGCTTCTCAGCTCCATGCTCTCCACTGGTTTCCAGGCCTCGAATCTTGGTGACGCCATTCAAGTCGTCAATCAAATGGTTAGTGTCCAGTACAAGATTCTTTCTTTTTGTATTTTAAACCAGAATTATTTATTTGTGTTTTGAATTTGGGGTTTTGATGGGGGTTTGAAGCTAGATTGGAGGCTTGCAGACGAGTCTTTAGCAGAGGATTGTAGTGAAGAGGAGAGAGAACCGGCATTTAGAGAGTCCGTGAGGAGCAAATTGTTTTTGGGGTTTACTTCAAATCTTGTTTCTTCTGGTGTTCGTGACACCATTAGGTATCTTGTTCAGCATCACACGGTAAGTGGTATATTCAAATTGCCCATTTTGTTTCTTGTATTTTTCAATACATACCTTTGTTTGATGGAATGAATGTGAAATTACTAAAATAGGACAACAAGATGAAGTTATTATGAGCAATTAAATTTACGATTTGTAATTGAACTAGTCCATTTTTTAGACTTTTAAACTAGTTTTAGTGTGTCGACAATTTATAGAACTATTAATCTTTAATGGGTTATAATTAGAGACTGTTTTTAGAACTTAAAACTTTTGGTTCGTTGAGTCAATTAGTCTGACTAGTGTCACTATTCTAACAGGAGACATTTAAGAATAACCGACAGTACTATTTTTAGTTTCCTATTAAATGAGGGAGTTGGGAGGGGTTGGACAGAGTACAATCCTAACCTTTGGCATTGTTTGTACGTAGTAAGGGGAAAATTTTGAACTTGATATTATATAGTTGTCTGCTTGAGGTTTAACCACTGCAACAGGTAATACCCAATCTTGATGAAATATACTAACTTGATCAATGAATACCTTTTCATTGATGTGTAATTCTCATAATATGGAGAAGAATGTGTGCCATTAATTTGTTTAGTGACTTGATTATTTCAGAAGATAGTTCAATCCAGTATTATTTTAGTAGTGAAGATATAGGAAGTTTCCTAAATAACTGCAGGTTGATGTAGTGGTTACAACAGCTGGTGGTGTAGAAGAAGATCTTATAAAGTGCCTTGCACCCACTTATAAAGGCGATTTTTCTCTAGCTGGAGCTGCTCTGCGCTCGAAAGGACTGAACCGTATAGGTAACCTGCTGGTTCCTAATGACAACTACTGCAAGTTTGAGGATTGGATTATTCCGATATTTGACCAAATGTTGGAGGAGCAAACTGAGAAGGTATTCCAATAATTGAGTGGATTTTTAATCATATAAATGATCTATGGGTATTGAACTTTTATGATTGTGCGACTACCTAGTCTTACTAGATAAATAGTGGAAATGATATCCATTTTGAATAAAACTCAAATTTCTATTAATTGTATAAGTAAATGCTAGATTCTTTCTCTGTATGTCTGGCAAATTCCTATTCTTTATGGCTCAAAACTCGTTCACAGAATAAATGTGATGCATTCAGACACATGACTATAAATATAGTACTCTCCAGTTGTATACATTTTTCAATCATTAGCGCTTATATATCAAGTAGTTCTAGCTTTTTAGTGGACATATTTGATGGAATGTCTACGTGACCTATGATTGAAACTCACATTCTTCTCTCTTGTCTGTTTTTTTTCTTCTTTCACGTATTCTAACTTGAGCATAGCTCTTTTCTTTCTTGTTTCTTTGTTTGCTTTTTATTTTCCATCAACTACTTTTCTTAATTATCTACTGCTTTGAAGAGACCATCACATAAATGATAGCCCTAGACATTCCTTCCATCTGACAGGGTGTATTATGGACGCCGTCTAAAGTAATTTCTCGCTTGGGGAAGGAAATCAATCATGAGAGTTCATACCTGTACTGGGCATATAAGGTTGGTGTTGACCCATATTTAAGTTGACTTCGTGAAATACTAGCTATTGGTTTTTGAGTAATGCTTAGGGATACCAAACCAGTCTTTACTACATTGATTGGTGGCTCAATACTTAATATTTACACATAATCAATCACCATGATGTGATCAACTAATGCAATGACGAAAATTCAGTTTTGGTACCCCGAGCATTATTCTTGTTTTTCTTTTCCTGTACTTATTCTCTTTATCAGAGTGTGTGTGTATATATATAAATTCCCTGTCATTGCTTTTATGTAGAGCAATAAAGAAAAAATCAATTTTTTGAATTTGTTCGAAGTGCTACGTCGTGCTAGGATTTCATGGTAATTTTTGTTCCCATTCCAGGACATGCTTCCTGCTTGAAAAAGTTGCAACACCTGCAATTCTTGAACTTGAATTTTACGTTATTGTTGTAGAACCTTCTACTGGCTGTAATCGTATTTTTTTTATCATCAATTCATATATAGATAGCGAAGTAAGACAATCTAATGGGCTAGCAGCTGATATACTACAAGAACAGTTATTACCGTTGCTCTAAATACTCCAATTTGAAATAGAGCTTCTTTCTCCATGTCTTATTATACCTTAGATTCACTTGGGTGAACTAATTTAAACCATTATACTGTTTATTTATCTTTCAGAACAATATTCCTGTCTACTGCCCTGGAATAACGGATGGTTCTCTAGGGGATATGTTATACTTCCACTCTTTCCGCAATCCTGGTCTAGTCATTGACCTGGTGCAAGGTAACCTTTTTGTTGTATTCGTGCATTCTATCATAGGTTAAAAGTAAATTGACTATCATATTTACCTTGGTATACAGATATCAGAGCCATGAATAGCGAGGCAGTCCATGCAAGTTCCAGGAAGACTGGGATGATAATTCTTGGGGGAGGGCTACCGAAGCATCACATTTGCAATGCTAATATGATGCGTAATGGTGCAGATTTTGCCGTCTTCATCAACACAGCACAGGAATTTGATGGAAGTGATTCCGGTGCCCGTCCAGATGAAGCTGTATCTTGGGGGAAAATTCGTAGTTCTGCCAAGACCGTAAAGGTTAAGCCTTTTGCCTGTGCTTTAATTGCTGCCTTGGAGCTTCTGGCATTTGTAAAAACTGTATAGATTTCCATTTACATCACCACCTTTACCATGTCAATATTTTATGCAGAAGGTATACAGTTGTAATTATTTTGTTTAAATGCATTTGTTTTGATCAGGTACACTGTGATGCAACTATTGCCTTCCCTCTACTGGTTGCAGAAACATTTGCAGCAAGGAGAAAGAACTACCCTGAGACTAAGCCCTGACATTTGTTTCGGTGGGATGCAGAATCAGCATTCTATACTAACCATTTCAGAAACTGGTGTTTTGTTAGAACTATAAATTAGTTGATTTATACAATGGCAGCGAGGCATATTTGGTGGGACATTTTGCTTGTTCCTGGTCAGTGGATGGATTTGATAGAAATGTTGAATATGGTGAGGTGGGTCACAACAAATACTTTCAAGGATATAGTTTCTAGATTAGGAATGTAAAATCTGGTGTAACTTGCAGAATCAAAGATAAGGGAATGCAATGCCATTTTGTATTATTAGAGCATGTATGTTTGAAATTGTTGGAATGGATATATTTCTGTAGTTCCACTGGAAGTGTCATCTATTTGATACGAGAGCAATGTACAATGAAAAACGTCGAGCTTTTATTTAACTTGCTTTTTCATTCAAGTATCATTTGAACTTGTAGTTCAATAGCTGTTACATATAACATACTGATCATACAAATAAAAGAGCAACTCTCCTTTGCTGGCGAATCATTCCTGCTAAGAGAATGATTTGGAATAGGGAGGGGAATAGGTTTCTCATCTCTGGATATTTAGCAACAAAAAAAAGAGCAACTCTGGATACTTAACTAGAAGACCAATTCTTGAATCCCGCAAACATAAGAAACAATCAACACTGATATTTCAAACAAATACCTGATATAACTCCGGCCTCTGCAGTAATCCTTTAGTTAGTTATATTTTATTCTTAAATACCTGATACCAACTCTAAGGAGTGTGACAGATCCAAGAGTATAAGAACATCTTTGATTTGTTAATATGCAGCTAGTTGTACCTAATTAGATCATGTCTATGTGTACCCTGATTCTTCTCATGAATGATGTTGAACCAATAATTTCATTTAAAATTGTCGTAAATTTTGGATATTGTCTGCAGTGCTAGCTAGCTAGCTGCAGAAAGCCAATCACATAGAGTCCTATCATTTGCATGCCTGATTTGCATGTACTTAAGTTGCTGTTTGAGTTATCAATCTAATGGCCTCTACAATTTATTGGGCATGCAAAACATTCGTCTATAGTATAGTGAATAAATAATTCCACAATACAAAAGGAATTCATTTTTTTGGTAATAATTAGGTTTGTCAATTGGGTCGGTCAAGGCTGAAGTCCGAGCCCATTTAAAGTTCACTCTAATTCTAATTGGGACAGGGACGGAGCTAGGCCTCTTTGCAGGGGGCCATCCCCCAAGATTTTAAAAATTTTTAAGTACTAAGGGCCACCCATTTGAATTGTGAGATTAAATTTGTGTTTTGTGGGCCTTGTGTCAATCCATTTTATTTCATTATCTCTAATTCTCCACTACACAATACACACCAACAAACAAAGTCTTGTTTTACTTTTGTCCTAACATTTGATATTCCATTTCCGCCCTCAGCCCATCCGCCATTTTGTCCCCGACTCATTGGTTTCCAGCTTGAAGATGAAAGTAGTCAAGTAGAGATTCTTTAGTTTATTCATTCTCTATTCTTCACTTTTTACACACACACACACACACACACACACACACACACACACACACACACATATATATATATATATATATATATATATATATATATATATATGATCCGGATCAAGTGCATACCACTTATCTTACTCACCCGTGTTCACCCCCATTTAGGCGACGGTTTCGGTCATACAACCGTCGTCTATACTTTTAGCGACGCTATATGTTGTCTGTCGCTAAAAGTATAGACCACGGTTGTATGACGGAAACCGTCACCAAAATGGGGGGTAAGCACGGGTGAGTAAGATAAGGGGTATGCATTTGATCCTTGCTCTCTCTCTCTCTATATATATATATTATGTATGTGCAGAAATAAATTGGGGTTTAAAATTGTTGATACGAGGAGTTATCAATTCAATCTATGTTTGTTTATGTGTTATAATTTGTCATTGCGTATTTGCGTGGTTAGATTTGCTTTTATTAAGATTTATATACACTCCCAAGTCCTAAATAATACTAGAAATTAAGATTGGTGGAGATAATGGATTGTTTCATAAATACAGTGGAATTATGGACCCGTGGTTAGAAGAAATAATGCCAGGGATTAGGATTTGTGGAAATTATTTTTTGGAGTTGGGACTTGGAAAGCTCAATAGCATAGCCTTTTATCTTGAAAAATCTGAAGGCCGGAAGTTTGGTTTTGCCCCCCCAAGATCAAATCCTGGCTCCGTCCCTGAATTGGGAGTGAGCCGAACTAAGCTTGGACAAAAAATAAAACCCGAAATAAAATTTGGGTCGAGCTTGGTCAGTAGGTATATTATAGGCACAACCGAATTGTAGTGTTAAAAACGTACTATATATATATATATATATATATATATATATATATATATATATATATATATATATATATAGTATTCTCAACTAAAAATTAAGTACCATATTTTTTGTAAAGTGGTCACTTATATCGTTTTCATAATAAAATATAGTAATAACATAAAAAAAGATTTGAGATTAAATATTAAAAATAATAAATACTAGAGTACATATAAAATAGCTTATTTTTGTTAATTTAAACTTCAAATCGATTAGTAAAAATAATGATATATGTCAAACTTTTTAAATGAAATATTAAAAAAAAAATTGGGTTTAGGAACCATTATTAATAATTTTATATTTCAATACAGGTTTGGCCAAATAAAGCCTAAATCTTGTAATCTTATTTAGGCTGAGTTTGGACAAATTTTTTATAGCCCAAATGTGACGCTTCCAAAGTAGGTCCACACAACCCATTTTTGGTCGCCAAATACATACCACAGAATCCAAATACAAACTTCCTATTTATAAGAATTAAACTGTTGTGCAAAATATGATAACACATAAGCTGTGAGTTTCAATACAAATATTATATTGAATATAATACGACAATATACACACCCAAATTATTACAATGCAACAACAAATATTTTAAGTCTTCAAAGGAACACGAGAAGATTTATGTCCTCCTTATTCTAATGGGGTGTATTTTTGACGCATTCAAAGTCAGGTTCTCATCACCCTATTGTTGTTCACCAAAATTAACTATTAAATGACGTATAAAATACGACACACACATTTTAAGTTCTTAATACAATTATATATTGTCATGCTATTTTATATTGTATTGAAAAACTTCAACAGTCACAAACCATCACTCTATTCCCCTGTTATCTCCGCTCCCCACTCTTATTACCTGAAAGGAATTGTGAAGTAAAAGGGTGAGTACAAATTGCCCAGTAAAAAATATTATGACTAAGATAATGTAGAACAAATTATCCTTAGTCCTCAACAGAAAATAATTTGATAGAATACAATAGACAACAAGTTTTAGATCAACAACCGCAGCGGAAATATCAATCTATTAGAAGAGTACAGTAGAACATAATGTCAACTATCTCCTCCAAATTAAAATTCCATCATTAATATTTCATTCCTGTAATACTCATCAACAGTTCTTTGTTGTACCCAAGATAAAGAGAACTTTCATTACCTGTCTTCACCTTAATAGGAAAGTAGTTTTGACTAGAATAACGAAGATTATGTTGAAGAAATCTTGCATTGTTATCAACACTCAAAATATCCTTATACATAAGAAATACACTCAATATTATAGAGAAATAATTTTTTAATTCTAGTGTGAGTTTTATTGTTTAACTAAGCAGCCTATTTATAGGGTTAAGGAAGGCACCCAAAAGTTGGCCAAGCTGCTGAGTGAGCATGCTTTGTTTGACAAAATGAATGGATAGCATGCTATGTTGGAAAAAAATGAACAAAACAATTCCCACACGTTTAGTTAACTTAAAAAAAGATATACAATTCCATTTTGAATTCTAATCCTTAAGGCTAAGAAAATTCAACACAAAAATGATAACCTCCACTTTTATTCACATGTAAGGAATTTATATATATTACTATGTAAACAATTATAATTTATAAAATTATAATATATTATAATAATATATTTGAATGAATATTTTATCGAAGGAGATAATTATAATTCCACAGAAAAATATTTCAAACTTTCAACAAATATCTCATGCTACAATTCCTCCATTTATAACATATATTTACTTATCATATTTAGCAACAATGTTTATTTTATTATTTATTTACAACTCTTCAATCTTTCAATAATTATTTCTAATTAATATTATAGAATCACAATATTAACAACTAGATCGTTCCCAAGAAAGAGGAGGTTTTTCGATATGGATTTCTCCTTATTGGCGCGTAATTAAATAACCTAACCCCTTTCTTCGACAGAATCTTCTAGACATTGTCAATAATGCAATTAATAATATGAATAATTGTGTCGTGTCAATTATTGATTTAATAATATAAAATATTGTGAAGATGATACTGTGACAATAATTGAATCAATAATATGAGATACTATACAATTATCACTAAATTAATTATTGAATCAAACACTGAGTGACTTCTTACGTAAGCATCAATAATCAGAGATACTGTGTAATACCGTGTGCTACTATGTAACCATGCATATTACTATACTTTTATCACAGGGTATTTCAACAGTTAACGGTAAAAGTTTTGCTGTAATTTTTATAAAAAAGTTATTTCTGTCACTTTCTATATTCGACAGTTATTCCATTATGTAGTTCACCAATGATTGCGTCGTCATACGAATATTCTCCGACAAAAATAATATTCTCCGACCAAACAAATATTACCCGACACAACGAATATTTTATGACAACTTGCTTACTTTGTAAAATTTTCACATATCACCCTTAACTTTAACCTTTTATCAATTTAATCATTTACTGAATAGAATAATAATTATAATAAAAATTAAATACTTTTATTTCATAAAATTCGGGGTCTTACACCAAATGGGTTAAGCCCAAACTCAAGCTCGATAATTTTAAAATGGGTTGAGCTTGGATAACCTTAAATTTGGCTCATAAGGCCCCATTGACATGTTTGGTAATAATATTATAAAATGTTATAATGTTTCACATGTTTGACATCATAGTTTTATTTTCATAATACTACTAAACTATTAACATATTATTTTAGGATAAACAAAGAACAAAAGTTGATGATGTACATCCAATAAATTGAAAGCTTTCAGATGTGTGTTCATTTTGCTTAGCCCAAGGTCCAAGTTATTATATGGATTGAAATATTCGGTTATGGATTTAGGGCTCAGTTTGATAGTAATTAATTAAACTTCATCCATTTATCTAATAATAAGGTTTTGTTCAGCTATCAGCGGTTACATTTACAACGTTTGGATCTTTAAACATAACACACCAATTTTGATGTGTTTGAAGTTCAAACGCTGCGTTTGTGAATTAAATAAGTTGCTAATAAAAGAACAAGATTTTCAAGTACGTTTGAATTTTCAAACGCAACAAACGCCGAGTAACTAAACATACACTATCGCTACTTGTTTTTACACAAAAATAATTGAAGAAGTCAAATTATAGAGTTCTTTTGTGTAAATTCCCCTTCATTTTATGTACGTAATTATATATATATATATTATTTTGCTCTATCATCCTCCCACTCTTTCGATCTATAGAGAAGGATTAACAATGTTCAGTTTCTTTTTTCTATAATATGATCCAATTTTCCTCCCAAAATAGAACGAACCAAAAAAAATAAAAATCACATGAAGAAGCTTGACGACATGGGCCGTTGGGGGATAGCTCTGGTGTGAGAATAAGTACAGGCTGAACAAGGTTTAATAATGGAGGTATTTAGTGCTGAAAAATAATGATCACACCTCCTCTACACGCCCTTTCCCGTATGAAAATAGGAATCCTCATTTGGTTAGATTCCTTAATGGGATTGAACTAAATTTCCTTAAAGGAAGGAAGTAAGATTCTACCCTGACACTTTTCTTAGGAGTTAGAAATTAAATATAATTAGAAATCTTGAATTCCTTAAAGTTCTCTAATTGTCCAAACAGTTTCCTACGCGGGGAGACTTTCTCCACATGGATCATGTCCCACCGAATTACCTGGGCCAAAATAATCATGCCCAAACATTGTCCCCCAGTCTTCCATTATAATGGGATATTTAATGAAAGACTTACAATTTAAAGCCCAATAATTTAATATCAAATGAGAAAGCATGAAGTTCGAAACCACATATATCGTCCCTGTCTTCAACATTTATTGTTGGGGCCCGCCATCATTACCATCAACACATTTAATGCACAAAAAATTAGGGAAACATGTGAAGATGAAGAGTCAATCATTTCAAAAAAGACCCCACATACCCAAAACAACTGCCATATTTTCACATCTCAGACTTCAAGACCACACGAGCTTCCTCTGCAAACCCTCTTCTTCATTGAAATCTTCTCTTTCCAACAAAGATTCCACAGATCTCCTTCAACTTTCAAACTATAATGGTTGCCATCAACCCCTCTGCCCCCCTGTCCATATTTCATCTGGAACTGCCACAATGACTACTGAAAGCTACCCCATTATCTCCGTCCCTATCTTCACCATTTCTACCTTCGTCTTAACCACCGCCATCACAACCAACAATCTCCTTCCTGCTAATATTCCACTATTAACCAATGTCATCCCCAATACTCCATCAGAAGCAACTGCTTCATCACTACCAAGCTCTTTTGCACCACCACTAGCTCTTGCCGAACTCATCGAAATGAGAATCTGAAAGCAATATTCTTCCAAAAAAAGGTTTCACCCATATAAACAATCGATTTACTATCCAGAGCCACCAAATAGATGCCATCCAAAAATAATTCCAGATTTTGAATGAAAACGACCTTCGAGCACCCAACCTATCCGAAAGGATGTATTGGCAGCCAAAAGGAGAATGGGTCGCTATACCCTACTGGGCTCTAAAATATGGTATTCGATGTAACAACCGAGAAAATCAGATTATAATGTAAAATAATTTTATTTGAATAAAATTATAGTCTATGTTATTTATAACAAGTAAACGGGATGAAGGTTATTCTATTACGTAAAATAGAGGTATGATAGTAGTATTATGGCTAAGAGCTAGAAATAAAGTGATTGAATTTTCAAAACGAAAATAAAAGCTTTTCAAGAAATTTTTTGAAAAATACTATTCATCCATTTATGCTCGGGAATTATTTAAAATCTTCCGGGAAATATGTAATGCTAGAATTTTAAAGAAAGGTTGATTATCTAATAATAATCCAGTTATGGCAAACACAATTTTTTGCCTGCGTACTCAAATTCGAGAATGTTAGGAAACGTGAAGATTTGAATGCTTAACGGTTATGTATAATAAGGAAATTATTATACTGGAAAGAATACGAGTATAATACAAATTATTGTACAAGTATATACGAAAGATAATATAATGTATAAGATGAATGTTATATGAACTAGCATACGTGAAGAATACAAGGATTATACGGTAAAAGCACAAACCATTACTATTGGATTAGTGAAACTTGAATGTGAACTTTGGCAAGCCCAATTGAAAGATGATTAAGGACCAAAGATAATTTAATTCAAGCCCAAGGTTAGGCCCAAATTGAATTAAACGTAAGCCCGAATCAAGAATCGAACCCGTGGGTCGAACTGATGGGTAATCAGATGAGAAAAACCTATGGAGCAACCCATATGGACCCCCATGGTGAGTTATGGTCGGCCACTTGGTGGCCAAGCAAGAGGAGAGACTTTCCTTGCAAGTTTGGAATAGTAAGGAGGTGGAATAGTAAGGAGGTTGGGTGACCTTTTGACCATTTTACCCCCACTTTGCAAATTCTATAAATAAGAAGCTTATGCTGTCATTTGTTGGTTGTTCAATTCACTAACACCTAAAGCATTAAATTGAGAGAGAAGTGAGAGCTATTTCAATTTAATCAAAGAAGAAGAAAGCTAGAACATCAAAAGGTAAGAAAATTTGTACCTTTAATCTTCATCTCTTCAATTTAAATCTTTATAGAGAAGTGATTATTGGTGGAGCATGTATATTAAGGGGTAACAAGGATGGATATTAGTGGACTTTAAACATTAATAACCATGTTACAAGTGAAATTATAAACAATAAGTAAGAAATAATGAAGAAAACATGAAAATTTATCATATGTTGTTGATGGACAAGTTTAAAACCATCATGTATAGAATTAGATGCTATAAGCTTGGTTACGATGATAGATGTATGAATAATGAAATGAATCCATTTTGAATGGAGTAAAAATCTCAAGTAACGAAGTGATGGCAAAATTTACGAGATTAGACGATAATCGACGAAATCATAAGATTCCCGGAATGATAGTCAAAAGTTGTCGTTTAACTCGGAAACCTTAGTTTTCGATGGCATATCGTATAACTTTACATTTAAGAGTTGTGGACTCAAAAAGGATCGAATTCTAACTTAAAACGAAGAAACAAGCTGTGACGCCCCCAAAATAGGTATACATTACCCATCTTAGGTCGTCAAATACATGGTACTGAATACAAATACAAACTTAATTATACAACACGAGCTGAGAGTTTTTACACGAATATTGTCTTCTAGACAATATTCAAACTCAAATGGAGTCCTCATTACATTTATTATCACACTATTTTATAGAATAGTGAGGACTACTATAACACCATCTCGGGCCATCACTCCGTTCCCCGACTAGTTCCGGCTACGTTCTCATTTTCTGAAGAGAATAATGGAAGTAAAAGGGTGATCTCAACTAGCCTAATAAGAAATATTATGACTAAGATAATGCATAATAAGTTATCATTAGCCTTCAATAATGTTAAACTGATAGAATATAATCGACAACAAGTTTAACTGCAGCGAAATAAATAATCCATAAGAAGAGTCAAGTAGAGCATGATATCTACTATCTTCTATGATTTAAAAAGGTTTTCATCAACTTTATCGCTAAGACTCAGCTTAATAAATAAACCACATCATCGAATCATCCCTGCACTACGGGCCAAGGATATTCATGAAATCATCAATGGTCATAATTATATCGAATAATTCCGGGTCATAATCATATCAATCAACAGTCCATCTATGCACGTAAGCCAAAGACAACTTTCATCACCATATAAACATGAGAATGATGACAATAATATAAGCATTTAATTAAATGAAAGCAAAGGATAAATTTTAAAGATTCATAATTTAATTTATTCAGTATTCAATAATGTCCAAATTATCAACATGATACTGCTTTGTGGAGTAAAATTCAAGAATAATATCCATGTAAAAAAAAATATTTTGGACAGAAAAGAAATTAATTTTTCGGGTGAATAGTAATCGGGTGAATAGTATCTCATAAATAGTACTTCGTGAATAGTAACCCGACATGAAAAGTACCCCAAATATCCGAGTGAATAATATTTGAGTGAATAGTAACTAGATGAATAGTAATCCGTGAATAGTAATTCATGAATAGTACCCCGACATGAAAAGTGTCCCGAATACCCGAGTGAATAATATTATAGTGAATAGTAACCAGGTGAATAGTACCCCGGGTGAAAATATTGATATTTAATAAGAAAATTCAGATCAATATTCCAATGAAACGATACTGGATGAAGTGCAAAACTCAATAATATTCTACTAATTTCAAAGATTATAGAAGAAATACTTACCATAGTAAGTTTAGATTTAAGAATATGAAAAGAAATAACATACGAAACTGTAAATGGATTTTCACCCATCATACGGTACGTAATCCGCGTAGACAGGTTATTCCGACATATTAAAGGATGAATACGAAAAAAATAGTATTCCTTATGAATACGAAAGAAATAATACCCCTTACCTTAGTAGAAGGCTGAATACTGCAATAGTGAAGTAGTAGAATACTCTTCTTCTTGCTCTCTATAGTTTCTCTCTCTATAGTGTCTCTTGTGAATCTCAGTGAATTGGTGAGAATGAAAGAAGAATTAAGCTTCTATTTTAGGAGAATGGACTAAATAGTAACTTATTCACGAACGATCTAGATTGATTTACTATTAGAACGGACGATCCATATTGATTACTATTAAAACCACAACCGACGGTCCAAATTGATTTACTTTTAAAACCACCACCGATGATCCAGATTGATTACTTTTAAAACCACCATCAACGGTCCAGATTAATTTACTATTAAAACCACCACCGACGGTCCAGATTGATTTACTATTAAAATCACCACCGACGGTCCAAATTGATTTACTATTAAAACTATCACCGACGGTCCAGATTGATTTACTATTAAAATCACCATCAATGGTCTAGATTGATTTACTATTAAAACCACCACCAATAGTCCAGATTGATTTAACTTATTACACTTTGGTACCCCTAAAGTTTTCCAAGTTTGCATTATTCCCCTCTAACTTTTGTAATTCACTTTTCTTCAATAAACACATTCTCAATACTTCAACAATTATTCATCACTAATATTATAACTCATAATATTTAACAACCAGTTCATTTCTAGGAAAACGGGGGCTTTCCAATAAGGATTTTTCCCTATTTGCGCGCAATTAGGTGACCAAACCTCTCATCAACAAAACTTTCTAGACATTGTCTATATTAAAAATAATAATATGAATAACTTTGTTGTCTCGATTATTAATTTAATAATATAAAATATTATGCAGATGATACTGTGACAATAATTGAATCAAATAACGTGAGATACTATGCAACAATTGCTGTAGCAATAATTGAGTAAACTGAGTGGCTTCTTACGTAAGCATCAATATTCAATACCGTGTGCTACTATACAACCACGCGTATTACAGTACTTTTACCACCGGGTAGTTCAACAGTTAGCGGCAAAACTTTCGCCGTTATTTTTCTAAAAAGATATTTCTGTCGTTTTCTAACTACGACAATACTTTTGTTGTGGGGTCCACCAATGATTGTGCCATCGTACGAATATTCTCTGTTAAATCGAATATTCCCCGACACAACAAATATTATATATCAACTTGCTTACTTTGTAAAATTTTCAAATATCACCCTTAACTTTAACCTTTTATCAATTTAACTATTTATTAAATAGAATAATAATTATAAGAAAATTGAATACCTTCATTTCATAAAATTTGGGGTCTTGCAATTTTCCCTCCTTATGAAATTTTGCCCTCAAAATTTACGTACGTACCTAGTATGCCGAAGAGATGAGGATACCTCGTCAGATTCTAACTCTTGAGGTATAACCTTTAAGCGTATAATATGCTCATTCTTATCTAAGATTTTAATAGGTACCTCTTCATACGTTAAATATTCCGCTATCTCGCCCTGTTCTAATTCAATAATGTGGTTCAGGTCGTCCACATATTTACGTAACATTGATACGTGAAAAATGCTATGAACACGAGACATATTTAGAGGTAAGGCGAGTCTATAAGCCACAGTTCCTACTCGATCGAGGATTTTGAATGGACCAATAAAATTGAGGGTTGATATTTCCTCTCTTCATCGATTCTTGCTTCAAAAATAACGCCTTCTTGAACCTTCTTTTTCACATTCATTAGCTCTGAGTCTGTAGCTTGAGCGATTTTAACTTTATCGATTAAAGTCGGTTCTAATCGTATATTCGCTATCTTCACGTAGGTTCTTGGAGTCTTTAACTCTATCTCCATCCTTTGTAAGTCATACGAAATGGGTCTTTGTGTTAACAATATCGCACTTGTAAACGCATACGATCTTCTACTCAATGTGTCAGCTACCACGTTCGCTTTTCTAGGATGGTATTGAATGGTATTATTGTAATCTTCAACAGCTCGAGCCAACGTCTTCTGCGCGAGTTACGTTAGTTTTGGATGAAGAAGTATTTGAGGGTTTTGTACCGAATTCAAGGTCGATACAAAATTTAATTTCACGCTCTGGGGGTAAGCCAGGAAGTTCTTCAGGGAATACATCAGGAAATTTATTAACAATGGAAATATCATTCAAATTTAACGTATTTTCGTTTAAATCTGTGACATGGGCTAAGAAAGCTTGATATCCGTTTTTTAATAAACGAATGACTTTATGGCTTGATATTACAGTGATTAACTTTAGTGGTTTGGTTGCTTGAATTCGCATAATAGGTTGGTTAGAAATATGAAAGCTAACAACCTTACAAAAATAATCGATTTTAGCATGATGAGTAGTCAACCAATCAATTCTTAAAATCACTTCGCAAGTATTTTCAAAGAGTTAAGATCGACAGGTAACGTGCGGTTGCCGATTTGAATCAAACAAGACTTATAAATAGTAGATGTAATAAAGGTTTCCCCCAACGGAGTTTCAACCGATAAGTCAAAGTCAAATTTCTCCGGGGTCAAATTTAAACGTCGAGCGCAAGTAGGAGAAATAAAAGAATGGGTAGAACCGGTATCAAATAAGGTATAAGCTTCGCAAGAGTTTATGATTAGCTTACCTGTGATAACTTTATTCGGGTTCCTCATCACGAAAAATGCTCTTCCTGAAACCACTGACTTTGTTTTGTCTGTATCCGCCTTTGGTGCCATCATCTCAACTGGACTTAACTTTGCTATGGAGTACATTCCACCCTTAATTGGTTCGTCGCATTCCTAATCCATGATTTGAATCATTACTCTCCGATCCATATTGAATTGGGGTTGACCGCTCTGCACAGGATAATTCCGAACTTGATGTTGGATTCTCCCAATTGCTGTCCAAAAAGCAAAATCCATTTCATCTATTTTGGCCTTATTGGATCGGACGTCGTTTTCTACAATATCAGTGCGTCGTTCAACTTTTACCCATGCATCCTTTATTCTCATTCGTTCAGTTGTTTCTTCTTTCATCAGAATTTTGATCATAGAATTCTCAGATTCCAGCTCTAATATCTTATACTCTGCCAAAGAGTACTTTTGTTCAAGCATCGCACATCGGGTAACACAATTTTGAATTGTTGCATCCCTTTGCTCCACGACCTCCAGCCGTTCTTTAGCCTATTCTTTTAACTCATGAATAAAATTTTGCAATTCTACATTTTGATCATAAAGTTCTTCTAATAAATTCTCCTCAGGTTCCTCTTCTTCCTCACTCTCAGCTGCTACCTCTTCGACTAGCTCGGGTGCAACTATTAATTCTTCACTCACCACATGGATATCTCTAATTCCTTCTTCGCATGACATCACATTATCCTGGTTATTGATCGTTGGTGACTCAACGATATTATGTGCTTCATTGCTTATCTCAATATTTTCGGATGCCATTATCAAATACTGCCACAAAACAAGGGTTAATTGACATGTCATGTAAGACCCCAACTTTTATGAATAAAGATTAATTTTTCTCGAAATATATTTTTGAATATTATGGTTTGGATTTGATATAATGTTATAGTTGTGGGTATTATTTATAAATTTTGCAAAGTAAGTAAGTGGTTATGTAATATTCGATTGCTCGGAAAATATTCGTTTTAACAGAAAATATTCGTACGACGACACAATCAATAGTGGACCCCACAACGGAAGTATTGTCGTAGTTAGAAAACGACAGAATTATCATTTTATAAAAATAACGGCGAAAATTTTATCGTTAAACTGTTGAACTACCCGGTGGTAAAAGTACAGTAATACGCGTGATTGCATAGTAGCATACGGTATTGATTATTGATGCTTACATGAGAAGTTACTTAGTTATACTCAATTATTGCTACAGTAGTTGCTGCATAATATCTCACATATTATTGATTCAATTATTGTCATAGTATCATCTGCATATTATTTATTATTATTAAATCAATAATTGAGACGATAAAGTTATTCATATTATTATTTGCAATATTGACAATGTCTAGAAGTTCTGTCAAGGAGAGGTTTGGTCACCTAATTACCCACCAATAAGGAGAAATTCTTATCGAAAAACCCCCTCTTTCCTGAGAACGACCTTGTTGTTAAATATTGTGAGTTATAATATTAATGATGAATAAGTTCGTGTTGATTAAAGATGAAAATGATAGTTTCATTGTGTTGAGATTATTAGTGTTAGTGGAAATCGACATTTATTTTGATAATAATTGATGTCTGGAGGTTATATTGACCAATCGGGTAATTAATCGAATAAATGAGCAATTAATTGCTATTATTTCACATGCTTATAACTATTTATTCACATGTGTGTACTATTGATTCACATTCATGTACTATTAGGGGAGGTGGTCCAAGATTGATAATACATGCATGACTAAATTAAAAATAGAGGTATAGATGAATGTACTATACTGTAATTAGTTTTTTCACATGATTATACTATTAAGTCACATGAATGAACTATTAATTCACATTATTTACTATTAGGGGAGGTGGTGCAAGTTTGATAATACTTGCAGGACTAAGTTAAAAATGAAGAAAAAGAGGAAGGTATTATACTGTAATATTTCGAGGCCCAAAACGTGTAATTATCGAAACTATATTTTCCTATAAATAGAAGCTCATTCTTATTTCATTCTCACCAATTCACTAAGTCTCATAAGAGCAATTATTATAGATAGAAATTATAGAGAGAAAGAAGAAGAGAAGTCTGCTACCTCATTATTTCAGTATCCAGTTTCTTCTAAGGTAAGGGGTATTATTTCTTTCGTATTCATGAAGAGAGTTATTTTCTTTCAATACTCGTAAGGGTTGTTATTCTATTCTTTATTATTCTATTAGAATAACCTATCTGTGCGGTCTATCACATGCCTGATGAATTCTTTTGTTATTCCATTCTTTATTATTCTGTTGGAATAACCTGTCTGTGCGGTCTATCGCATGCATGGTGAATTCTTCTGTTATTCTATTCTTTATTATTCTGTTGGAATAACCTGTCTATGTGGACTACCGCATGCATGGTGAATGATCATTCGTATTCATTCCTTATTAAATTGTGGAAATGATCTGTCTACGTGGATTACCGCATGGCGGACAAAAATCTATTTGCAGTTTCATATATTCTATTATACTCAGTTGATTAAAGTTTTGGCTTCTATACTCCATGAAATTAGTATAATATCCTGAATATTTGCGCTTCATCCAGTATCTTTTCATGGAAATATTCTTCTGAGCATTCTTGAATTTTACTCCACAAAACAGTATCATGTTGACAATTTGGACATTATTGATTTCTGGATAAATTAAATTATAAATCTTTAAAAATTTATCCTTGAACTTGTTTTATTGAATTCTTATATCATTGTCTTCATCCTCATGTTAATTATATGTTGAAAGTCATTTGTGGCCTGTAGTGCATAGATGGTCTTGGTATGGTTATGACAAGGGATTATTCGGTATAATCATGACCGTAATGTTACAAATGATGTGGTAAAAGTCCTCATTGGCCATAGTGCATTGATGGACAGTTGTTGGCATGATCATGACCATTGATGAATACACGAATATCTTTGGCCCGTAGTGCATGAATAATTTGTGGTCGTGATACTAATGAATATCCTTGGCCGTAGTGCAGGGATGATGTGGTTTATTTATTAAGCTG
Source organism: Panax notoginseng (assembly GCA_016801055.1). Taxonomy (NCBI): domain Eukaryota; kingdom Viridiplantae; phylum Streptophyta; class Magnoliopsida; order Apiales; family Araliaceae; genus Panax; species Panax notoginseng. The sequence goes on along the minus strand of CM029018.1, from coordinate 66,817,990 downwards.
AGTCTCAACGATAAAAGTGATGAAAAACCATTTAAATCATAGAAGATAGTAAATTTTATTCTCTACTTGACTCTTCTAATGGATTGCTTGTTCCGCTGTAGTTAAACTTGATGTTTGTTATATTTTATCTGTTTAACACTGTTGAAGGCTAACGATAAATTATTCTGCATTATCTTAGTCATAATATTTTTACTGGGCTAGTTGAGCTCACCCTTTCTTTCACTGTTCTTTTCAGGAAATGAGAATATAGCTGGGACGAGTAGAGAAACGGATTGACGGTCCAGATGGTTGTTTTAGTAGTCCTCACTATTCTATAAAATAGTGTGACAATAAATGTAATGAGGACTCCATTGAGTGTGGATATTGTCTAGATGAAAATATTCTTATTAAAACTTTTAGATTATATTTTGTCGTATTTTACATGACTGTTGTATAATTAAGTTGTATTTGAATTTTGTACCATGTATTTGGTGACTCAAGATGGGTGATGTATACCTATTTTGGGGGCGTCACAGTTGGTATCAAAGCTTAGGGATATGATCCCTAGCTAAGATGTGAGACTAAAACTAGGAGGGGAAAGACGGAGAATTCCTTCGCTAGTATGACCTACCCAAGTTTATTTGGTGTTTAATTGGTTGGTCAGAGTATATGGATAATATGTTGCATATCAATTAACCCTTGTTTTGTGGCAGTATTTGAAAATGACATCCGAGAATGTTGAGAATAGCAATGGAGTACAGGAGACAGTTGAGTCTCCGCAGATCAATAATCAGGATAATGTGCATCAGGAAGGCGACAATCTTCATGCAAATAACAACACTGACCAAATGATGAACGATGGAATGTTCAGAGGCTTTATGCAATTCATACAACATCAGCCGAGAGCGGCTCCTGTCCAAAATGTAGGTGGAAACATTGGAAACTCTCAGACGGTCACCACTAAACAGTTCAAGGAGCTGGGACCACCGAAGTTTATTGGAGACCCAAAACCACTTAAGGCGGAAGCGTGGATAAAGCAGATCACCAAGATATTTGATGTCTTGGGATGCTCCGAGAAGCAAAAGGTTCTCTTTGCCACCTTTATGTTACGAGGAAGAGGCAAATTACTGATGGGGATCGGTAAAGCATACTCAACCTGCCGCACTGAAGATGTCTTGGGAGAAGTTCCAAGAACTATTCAACGACAAGCACTTTCCCAAAAGTATTCATCACATAAAAGAGGTAGAGTTCATCAAGTTGGAGCAGAATAATATAACCGTGTCACAGTACGAAGCTAAGTTTGCCAAGTTGTCCCGGTTTGCGTCTTACTTGGTTAATAATGAGGAGAGAATGACACGGATGTTATAAAGAGGTTTGAAACCCAAGATACGTCAATACTTAATTTCTCACAAACTGTGTTTGTATTCAGATGTTGTAAATAGGGCTCAGTTATTGGAGCGCGATAACGAGTCAACCCAACCAAGAGAAAGCAGCTGACAAAATGATAATACCAGTAGTGACAGTCATAGAAGCAATGACAACAAACGTGGAGGGAATCTACATGCCAGAAATGGTAACCACTTCGGTGGTAATCATGGCCAAGATAATAAGAATGGACATTTCAAGAAGAGGAGATTCAACAATGATGAAAAGACGTCATCACCAACACCCGTTGTTAAGGAAGGAGAACGACCACCTATCATATGCTTCAAATGCGGATGTGAGGGACACATTAGTCTAAACTGTGCACAGCAGTCCAAAACATGTTACAATTATGAAAGAGAAGGTCACCTAGCTAGATTTTGTCATACTGGGAAGCCAAGTCCAGTTGGAATGATGACACCAAATACCGTCCTAGACAAGACAAAATCGGTAGTTCAAGGGAGAGCGTTTTTAATAACCTCCCAAAAAGTCAGGAATCCAAACGAGGTGATCACGGGTAAGCTAATCATAAACTCTAGCGAAGTCTATACCTTATTTGATACCGGTTCTACCCATTCTTTTATTTTTCCTATTTGCGCTTAACGTTTAAATTTGACTACGGAGAAATTAGACTTTGATTTTTCTGTTGAAACTCCGTTGGGAGAAACCTTCATTATATCCACTGTTTATAAGTCTTGTTTGATTCAAATCGGTAACCTCACGTTACCTGTCGATCTTATCTCCTTAAAAATACTTGCATTTGACGTGATTCTAAGGATTGATTGGTTAACTACTTATCATGCTAAAATTGATTATTTTCGTAAGGTTGTTAGCTTTCATATTCCTAATCAACCTATTATGCAAATTCAAGCGACCAAATCATTAAAATCAATCACGGTCATCTCAAGCAATAAAACTATTCATTTATTAAAAAATAGATGTCAAGCTTTCTTAGCTCATGTCACAGATTTAAACAAAAATACGTCAGATTTGAATGATATTTCTATTGTTAATAAATTTCCTGACATATTCCCCGAAGAACTTTCTAGCCTACCCCCAGAGCATGAAATTGAATTTTATATCGACCTTGAACCCAGTACAAACCCATTTCCAAAGCCCTATATCGAATGGCTCCTATTGAACTTCAGGAGTTAAAGACCCAATTGTAGGAATTGTTAGATGTTGGTTTCATTCGTCCTAGTACGTCTCCTTGGGGTGCTCCTATTCTATTCGTGAAGAAAAAAGATGGGATTATGCGACTTTGTATTGACTACCGTGAATTGAACCATGTCACCATCAAGAATAGGTATCCGTTACCTAGCATTGATGACCTGTTTGACCAGTTGCAAGGAGCACAATTCTTTACAAAGATCGATCTTCGTTTTGGATCTCATCAGCTGAAGGTTAAAACTGAGAATATTCCAAAGACTGCCTTCAGAACTCGGTACGAGCATTATGAATTCTTAGTCATGTCTTTTGGATTGACTAATGCTCCTGCTGCTTTCATGGACATGATGAACCGAGTATTCAAGGAATATTTGGATCATTTTGTGGTCGTCTTTATTGATGACATTCTCATATACTCCAAAGTCGTGAAGATCATGAGCAACACTTGAGGCTGATACTCCAAAAGCTTTGTGAGAACAAGCTTTATGCCAAGTTAAAGAAATGTGAGTTCTGGCTTGAGGAAGTTGCATTCCTTGGACACGTGATATCAAATCTTGGAATATCTGTTGACCCGGTGAAGATTGAAGCAATTCAAAGCTGGGAGCAACCTAAGTCAGTGACCGAAATACATAGCTTTCTCGGCTTAGCTGGTTATTATCGGAGATTCATGGAAGGGTTTTCTCGAATCGCTACTACATTAACTCAGCTGACTCGGAAAGATACAAAATTCGGTTGGAGCGAGGAATATGAGAAGAGTTTTCAAGAACTCAAGAGGAGGCTTATTTCAACACCTGTTCTGACAATACCATCTGGCTCAGAGGGATTTGTCATCTACAGTGATGCTTCAAGCAAAGGGTTAGGATGTGTTCTCATGCAATATGGGAAAGTCATAGCCTATGCCTCACGACAACTCAAAGAATATAAAAGGAATTATCTTACTCATGATCTAGAGTTGGCAGCTGTCATTTTTACACTTAAGATTTGGAGGCATTACCTGTATGGAGAGAAGGTGGAGATCTATATGGATCATAAAAGCCTCAAATATTTCTTCACTCAAAAGGAACTCAACATGCGGCAACGACGATGGCTTAAGCTATTGAAAGATTACAATCATACCATTCAATACCATCATGGAAAAGCTAACGTAGTAGCTGATGTATTGAGTAGAAGATCATATGCGGGTACAAGTGCATTATTATCAGCGCAAAGGCCCATTTTATAAGACTTACAAAGGATGGAGATAGAGTTAAATAATCTAAGGACCCATGTGATGATGGCGAATATACGAGTAGAACCGACTTTAATTGATAAAGTTAAAACTGCTCAAGCTACAGACCTGGAGCTGACACGTATGAGGAAGAAAGTGCAAGAAGGTGCTATTTCGGAAGCAAGAATCGATGAAGAAGGAATACTTCGAGTCAACTCTAGACTTTGTGTTCCTAACGATTCTGACTTAAAGTATAAAATCATGATGGAGGCGCACAACACACCGTTTGTAATCCATTCTGGGAGTACCAAAATGTATCGTGATCTTCGACATACATTTTGGTGGAACAATATGAAGAGAGAGATAGCGAGATTTATCTTAAGGTGTCTAACTTGTCAACAAGTCAAGGCGGAGCATCAAGTGCCAAAAGATCCATTGCAACCACTTGAAATTCCAGAATGGAAGTGGGAGTACATTACCATGGATTTCGTTACCGATTTTCCTAAGGCTTCTCAAGGCATAGATGCGATTTGGGTCATTATTGATAGATTGACCAAGTCTGCTCATTTCTTACCAATACGAGAAACTCATACACTTGAACGTCTTGCTAGTATGTACATAAACGAGATTGTAAGATTGCATGGTATGCCAGTATCCATAGTTTCTGATCAAGACCCAAGATTCACTTCAAGATTTTTGGTTAGTTTGCAAAAATCTATGGGCACGAATTATAATTTAGTTTGGCATATCATCCTCAAACTGATGGGCAGTCGGAGAGGACTATTCAAACTCTTGAAGATTTATTAAGACTCTATGTCCTTTACTTCAAAGGAAGTTGGGACAAGTTCTTACCATTGGTGGAGTTTTCCTATAACAACAGTTATCAAGCAAGTATTGGCATGACTCCATTTGAGGCGTTGTATGGAAGAAAGTGTTGTTCTCCAATATGCTAGGATGAGGTGGGTGAAGCAACGTTGTTGGGACCGGAGTTGGCACGTATGACTATGGAAAAGATTCAAAGATCCGACAACGTATAAAAACCTCACAAGATCGACAAAAGAGTTATGCTGATCTTCATCGAAAGGACGTGAAATTCAATATTGGAGATCATGTGTTCTTACGTGTTGCTCCATGGAAAGGAGTTACGAGATTTGAAAAGAGAGGAAAGCTCAATTCTCGATTCATTGGCCTATTTTTAATCCTCGATCGAGTAGGAACTGTGTCCTATAGACTCGCCTTACCGCCAAATATGTCTCGTGTTCATAATGTTTTTCACATATCTATGTTACGTAAATATGTGAAAGACCCGAACCAAATTATTGAATTAGAACCAGACGAGATAGCGAAAGATTTAACATATGAAGAGGTACCTGTTAAAATCTTGGATAAGAAGGATCATGTTCTACGCTGCAAGGTTATATCTCAAGTCAAAGTTTTGTGGAGAAGCCACGATGTTGAGGAAATGACTTAGAAGTTAGAATCTGAAATGAAGTCAAGGTATCCTCACCTCTTCGACATACCAGGTACGCACCCTAATTTCGAGGGCAAAATTTAATAAGAAGGGGAGGTTGTAAGACCCCAACTTTTATGAATAAAGATTAATTTTTCTTGAAATATATTTTTGAATATTATGGTGTGGATTTGATATAATATTATAGTTGTAGGTATTATTTACAAATTTTACAAAGTAAGCAAGTGGTTATATAATATTCGATTGGTCGGGGAATATTCTTTTTAACAGGGAATATTCGTACGACGACACAATCATTGGTGGACCCCACAATAGAAGTATTGTCGTAGTTAGAAAACGACAGAATTATCTTTTTATAAAAATAACGGCGAAAGTTTTACCGTTAAACTGTTGAACTATCCGGTGGTAAAAGTACAGTAATACGCGTGGTTGCATAGTAGCACACGGTATTGATTATTGATGCTTACGTGAGAAGTCACTCAATTATACTCAATTATTACTACAGTAGTTGCTGCATAATATCTCTCATATTATTGATTCAATTATTGTCACAGTATCATCTGCATAATATTTATTATTATTAAATCAATAATTGAGACGACAAAGTTAATCATATTATTATTTGCAATATTGACAATATCTAGAAGTTCTGTCAAGGAGAGGTTTGGTCACCTAATTGCGCGCCAATAAGGAGAAATCCTTATCGAAAAGCCCCCTCTTTCCTGGGAACGACCTGGTTGTTAAATATTATGAGTTATAATATTAATGATGAATAAGTTCGTGTTGATTAAAGGTAAAATTGATAGTTTCATTGTGTTGGGATTATTAGTGTTAGTGAAAATCGACATTTATTTCGATAATAATTGATGTCTGGAGGTTATATTGACCAATCGGGTAATTAATCGGATAAATGAGCAATTAATTGCTATTATTTCACATGTTTATAACTATTTGTTCACATGTGTGTACAATTGATTCACATTCATGTACTATTAGGGGAGGTGGTGCAAGATTGATAATACTTGCATGACTTAATTAAAAATAGAGGTATAGATGAAGGTACTATACTGTAATTAATTTTTTCACATGATTATACTATTAAGTCACATGAATGAACTATTAATTCACATTATTTACTATTAGGGGAGGTGGTGCAAGTTTGATAATACTTGCAGGACTAAGTTGAAAATGAAGAAAAAGAGGAAGGTATTATATTGTAATATTTCGAGCCCCAAAATGTGCAATTATCGAAACTATATTTTCCTATAAATAGAAGCTCATTCTTCTTTCATTCTCACCAATTCACTAAGTCTCACAAGAGCAATTATTATAGAGAGAAATTATAGAGAAAAAGAAGAAGAGAAGTCTGCTACCTCACTATTCCAATATCCAATTTCTTCTAAGGCAAGGGGTATTATTTCTTTCGTATTCATGAAGAGATTTATTTTCTTTCAATACTCGTAAGGGTTGTTATTCCATTCTTTATTATTCTGTTGAAATAACTTGTCTGTGCGGTCTATCGCATGCTTGGTGATTTCTTTTGTTATTCCATTCTTTATTATTCTGTTGGAATAACCTGTCTGTGCGGTCTATCGCATGCATGGTGAATTCTTCTGTTATTCCATTCTTTATTATGCTGTTGGAATAACCTATCTATGTGGACTACTGCATGCATGGTGAATGATCATTCGTATTCATTCCTTACTAAATTATGAAAATGATCTGTCTACGTGGATTACTGCATGGCAGACAAAAATCCATTTGCAGTTTCATATATTCTATTATACTCAGTTGATTAAAGTTTTGGCTTCTATACTCTATGCAATTAGTAGAATATCCTGGATATTTGCGCTTCATCCAGTTTCTTTTCATGGAAACATTCTTCTGAGCATTCTTGAATTTTACTCCATAAAACAGTATCATGTTGACAATTTGGACATTATTGATTTCTGGATAAATTAAATTATAAATCTTTAAAAATTTATCCTTGAACTTGTTTTATTGAATTCTTATATCATTGTCATCATCCTCATGTTTATTATATGTTGAAAGTCATTTGTGGCCTGTAGTGCATAGATGTACTTGGTATGATTATAACAAGGGATTATTCGGTATAATCATGACCGTAATGTTACAAATGATGTGGTAAAAGTCCTCATTGGCCGTAGTGCATTGATGGATAGTTGTTGGCATGATCATGACCATTGATGAATACACGAATATCCTTGGCCTGTAGTGCATGGATAATTTGTGGTCGTGATACTAATGAATATCCTTGGCCGTAGTGCAGGGATGATGTGGTTTATTTATTAAGCTGAGTCTCAACGATAAAAGTGATGAAAAATCTTTTAAATCATAGAAGATAGTAGATTTTATTCTCCACTTGACTCTTCTAATGGATTGCTTGTTCCGCTGCAGTTAAGCTTGATGTTTATTATATTTTATCAGTTTAACACTGTTGAAGGCTAACGATAAATTATTCTGCATTATCTTAGTCATAAAATTTTTTACTGGGCTAGTTGAGCTCACCCTTTCTTTCACTGTTCTCTTCAAGAAATGAGAATATAGTTGGGACGAGTCGGGGAACGGATTGACGGTCCAGATGGTTATTTTAGTAGTCCTCACTATTCTATAAAATAGTGTGACAATAAATGTAATGAGGACTCCATTGAGTGTGGATATTGTCTAAATAACAATATTCTTATTAAAACTCTTAGATTATGTTTTGTCATATTTTACACGACTATTGTATAATTAAGTTGTATTTGAATTTTGTACCATGTATTTGGCGGCTCAAGATGGGTGATGTATACCTATTTTGGGGGTGTCACATGTCACATATTATTCCTATACTCTGACCGACCAATTAAATACCAAATAAACTTAGGTAGGTCATACTAGCGAAGGATTTTCCCGTCTCTCCCCTCTTAGTTCTAGTCTCACATCTCAGCCAGGGATCATATCCCTAAGCTTTGATACCAACTGTGACTCCCCCAAAATAGGTATACATTACCCATCTTGGGTCGGCAAATACATGGTACTGAATACAAATACAAACTTAATTATACAACAAGAGCTGAGAGTTTTTACACGAATATTGTCTTCTAGATAATATCCAAACTCAAATGCAGTCATCATTATATTTATTGTCACACTATTTTATAGAATAGTGAGGACTACTATAGCACCATCTCGGGCCATCACTCCGTTTCTTGACTAGTTCCGGCTACGTTCTCATTTCCTGAAGAGAACAATGGAAGTAAAAGGGTGAGCTCAACTAGCCCAGTAAGAAATAATAAGTTATCATTAGCCTTCAACAATGTTAAACTGATAGAATATAATCGACAACAAGTTTAACTGCAACGGAATAAGCAATCCATTAGAAGAGTCAAGTAGAGCATGATGTCTACTATCTTCTATGATTTAAAAAGGTTTTCATCAACTTTATCGCTGAGACTCAGCTTAATAAATAAACCACATCATCGAATCATCCCTACACTACGGGCCAAGGATATTCATGAAATCATCAATGATCATGATTATACCGAATAATCCCTGGTCATAATCATATCAATCAACAGTCCATCTATGCAAGTAAGCCAAAGATGACTTTCATTACCATATAAGCATGAGAATGATGACAATGATATAAACATTTAATTAAACGAAAGCAAATGATAAATTTTAAAGATTCATAATTTAATTTATCCAGTATTCAATAATGTCCAAATTTTCAACATGATACTGTTTTGTGGAGTAAAATTCAAGAATAATATCTATGTAAAAAAAATATTTTGGACAGAAAAGAAATCAATTTTTCGGGTGAATAGTAATCGGATGAATAGTAATATGTGAATAGTACTTCGTGAAAATATTGATATTTAACAAGAAAGTTCAGATCAATATTCCAATGAAACGATACTGGATGAAGCGCAAAACTCAAGGATATTTCACTAATTTCAAGGATTATAGAAGCAATACTTACTATAGTAAGTTTAGATTTAAGAATATGAAAAGAAATAACATACGGAACTGCAAATAGATTTTCACCCGTCATACAGTACGTAATCTGCGTAGACAGGTTATTCTGACATATTAAAGGATGAATACGAAAAAATAGTATTCCTTATGAATACGAAAGAAATAATACACCTTACCTTAGTGGAAGGTTGAATACTGCTATAGTGAAGTAGCAGAATACTCTTCTTCTTGCTCTCTATAGTTTCTCTCTCTATAGTGTCTCTTGTATCAGTGAATTGGTGAGAATGAAAGAAGAATTAAGCTTCTATTTATAGGAGAATGGACTAAATAGTAACTTATTCACGAACGGTCCAGATTGATTTACTATTAGAACGGACGGTCCATATTGATTACTATTAAAACCACAACCAACGGTCCAGATTGATTTACTTTTAAAACCACCACCGACGGTCCAGATTGATTACTTTAAAAACCACCATCAACGGTCCAGATTAATTTACTATTAAAACCACCACCGACGGTCCAGATTGATTTACTATTAAAACCACCACCGACGGTCCAGATTAATTTACTATTAAAACTACCATCAGTGGTCCAGATTGATTTACTATTAAAACCACCACCAATGGTCCAGATTGATTTAACTTATTACACTTTGGTACCCCTAAAGTTTTCCAAGTTTGCATTATTTCCCTCTAACTTTTGTAATTCACTTATCTTCAATAAACACATTCTCAATACTTCAACAATTATTCATCACTAATATTATAACTCACAATATTTAACAACCAGATCATTCTCAGGAAAGAGGGGACTTTCCAATAAGGATTTCTCCCTATTTGCGCGCAATTAGGTGACCAAACCTCTCATCGACAGAACTTTTTAGACATTGTCTATATTGAAAATAATAGTACGAATAAGTTTGTTGTCTCAATTATTGATTTAATAATATAAAATATTATGCAGATGATACTGTGACAATAATTGAATCAAATAACGTGAGATACTATGCAACAATTGCTGTAGCAATAATTGAGTAAACTGAGTGGCTTCTTACGTAAGCATCAATAATCAATACCGTGTGCTACTATACAACCACGCGTATTACAGTACTTTTACCACCGGGTAGTTCAACAGTTAATGGCAAAACTTTCGCCGTTATTTTTCTAAAAAGATATTTCTGTCGTTTTCTAACTACGACAATACTTTTGTTGTGGGGTCCACCAATGATTGTGCCATCGTACGAATATTCTCTGTTAAATCGAATATTCCCCGACACAACAAATATTATATATCAACTTGCTTACTTTGTAAAATTTTCAAATATCACCCTTAACTTTAACCTTTTATCAATTTAACCATTTATTAAATAGAATAATAATTATAAGAAAATTGAATACTTTCATTTCATAAAATTCGGGGTCTTACACAAGCTATGAACGTTCACGAACGTTTAACGAACGCGTAATAGAAAATTTAAACAGTGAATTTAGTGTTAACGGATTCAGAAACTTATTCTGTCTGAATGAAATCAAAGTATACGGGATATGTGAGATAACGACTTTTGAATGAGCCAATTCCGACTTATAATGATTAAGTTACGAGCACAAAAAGAATTTGAAATGAAAAACTAAAAAAAATTTCAAAGGCTCAGGGCCGGCACTGTAGCGCCTCCCAAGCCTATGAAAGTGGCGCCGCAGTGCCGTAATCGAATCCCAGATACTGGAGAGATGCGCTGCAGCGCAGCAAATAACGAAGGACAAGGCGCCGCAGTGCCGGTCCTTGATAAAAGGCAGAAAAGAATAGATATGTATACAAAAGAAAAGTAAGTTGATTGAAGGTGAATTATGACCTTAATTAAACTTGAAGTAACATCTTAAATGATGATTAAAAACCTTAAGTTTAACAATTAAAATTTAACAAAAGGTTACGAAAACGTAAACACAAAGTAAGTTTAATAATACGGTAAACCGTACACACTCTGAATGGATGTTTGAGATTGCTTGCAATATAATTACTTAAACATGGAATATGTAAGGTTGCTTATAACAATAAAATGTTGTAAAGCCATAATGAACGTTAACTAACCTAACGAATGTTAGTAAGTTAAGCAAACGGATGGTTAGAATGAGAAGAAAGAGAAGATAGGTTAATGAGAATAGTTATTGATTGTTTATGACCTAACATGGTATGCTATGTGATTATGTATGTAGAAACTTTAAAGACTCACGAGTAAAGTGAATTAACACTAGACGATGCTGAAGGAAAGTGTTCTAAACTCTTGTCTATACTTATTTGGACAAGCTTTATGATTCATGTATCATCTGCATGAATTGATGTAACAAAGAAGTTAAAGCTATTTCCTTCGGCTAGACCAGATTTATAGTATTTTGTTATAATCTATCGAAGTATTATAAATATTGCTATCTTGTACCAACTATTTTGGTATGTATTCAAAGAAAGACTGAGTATGAATCAACAAATATTTTGTCATATAGCGACTGGCACATGAGTTTGCCAAAACCTTAAACGTGGATATGTTTAATGTATTAGTGTTGTATAACATAGAGTACTATAGGCTGATCAACTAGACGTGCTCGTAAGAAATGTTGGAATTACGAACTTTGTGCCGAGTTATCCTTTTCAGAGAAAAAAAGAACGAAATGCTCAAGGTCTTTGACCAAACTCAAGGTTTAACTGATGACATTCATTGTTCAACATTTTAAAGAAAAGAGAAGTGCTATTTTGATTTATTTATAGTACTTCATAACTATTGATTAAGTTATCGAAGATATATTCATATGATTAATGCATGTTGCCCAACGTTAACTATTATACTTGCTGAGCTAGTTATGCTAAGCCTTGCTTGAACCATATGATTGCAGCTAAAAATGAATGGATCGAAGGATCCGGTAAGGACTAAGGAAAGGCCAAGGCGGATAAGTAGTTATCTTTGTAATAGAATAGTATTACTTTTGTATTAATTTGATACTATGACGAAGAACATATGTAACAGTTATAAAGAACCTGGAAAGGGAAATATTATTATGTAATATATAGAAGACATATTCACTCTATTGATGTATTTCAATTGAATGTATGTGTGAACAGTAGCACTGTGTAGCACCATCTATTGGGTTGGAAGATACCCAGATTTGGGGGCGTCACATTCGGTTTCCTTTGCATGAATTCATTATTTCTTTTCTCGGGTTCATTGGAACCGGTTTCACACAACTGGTGCCAAACTCGTACATCCATCTAATTAGCTTCATTGCCTTTTACCAAGAGTATAATATTACCCCCTGATTGGATTTTTTCTTTGCTTTGTTCAGTATCGTCCGATCCAAGGAACTTGGCCTCTATCAACTGAACCTCCAACTTGGGAAGTCCACTTGCATCAAGACCCCTTTCAGTAACAAAGGGTGACATCCCCAATAGATATTCGTCAAATGTACCGATCTCAGTCTTCTACCCAAATGGGCTACCCCCGAAGATCCTATTACCAAAGTCACATGTTTCCCGAAGAACATGTTAGATCTCTTCAAGGCATTCTACAACAAGATGAAGACCATTGATTGGCCCATCGAGAGTCTGTCTGATCCAACCTGGCTCTACGAGCACGACCGCAAGTCCCGAACCATTCTTCTCTATTTTTGAATTCATAATTAATTTTTTATAATAGCCTCCTCTCATGTGTGCAGTATCCGTATTCAAACAAGAAACAATTGATGCCTCCAGTTTTCACCCTTACCCTATAGCCGAACCAATTTCATTTTGATCACCGATGATACTCCTGATGATGAATAATCCCCATATCCAAAATTCCCACGGAATCACCTCCAAACCCACTAAAAGGAACCGAACCCCCACTTCTTGTACAACCAATATCAATTGTCTCGATGCCTCCGACAATATCCACCAAAAAAATCCCTATATATGACTAGATCCTATAAACTAGTCCTGATGAAAAAGAAAAGAAGAAGACAAGTCAAAACATCCATACCACTCCTAACTTCAAATGCCGAAGATACTATCATTAATGCCCCCCCCAAATTCTTGAAACAACAACTTCCCAAAAACCTCCCTGCAAAACCCAAACCAAAGAGACTTTCGTCGAACCTCCCCAGAAGAAGGCCTGAACTGAAGAAACCAACCAAAACTTGATCACTCCTCCAACTCCACCTCCCGAAAGGCCCACTGCCGCGGTTCTTGAACACTGCTTGGCATCAAGATATGCCAAATGACTTTTTGTACCAGAATTCTAATGCCTTAGTCTTGCCCAGAGACGATGAAAAATTTGAAGGCCTTGAGCCCGAGGATTGGGTCATTTCCATAGCAATCCCTCCTGGGACGGATAAGAACGACTTTTTGTTCTAAAAATTTCCTTTAAATGCATCTATTTAATTTATTTATGATGTTTGCAAGCTCTATATTCCTTTGACTGACTGCTACTCCGAGTCGAAGAGATATCTGACAAGAAGAAAGAAATTGAAGCTACCACCGAACGGCTCCAAATAGAACTGGAGAAGTCATCTTTTGAATTGATGGAAGAAAGAGGCAAACATAATGCTACTCAACTTTATTCTGATGCACTGACATTGGAAGTAAACGAGTTAAAATGGAAGATTTCTGAGATTACCGAGCAGAAAGAAAAAGAAAAACTCCTTGTGGATCGGGCCAAATTGAAGGAAGATAATGAAGAGTTAAAAAATGTATACACAACCCTTGAAAAACAATTCGAGAAACTCCATCATAGGATGAGAAATCTTATGAAAGTGACTTTGGACTTGTAGGAGGATTATATGCGCCTGAAGCTCAAAAAATCGATTGTCTCCGACGCCGATAAACGCAGGATCATCGAGGAGTATTAGGATCCCTAGAACTGACCACCCAAATCATCTCCCAATTCTCCAAAGGCTATTAGAGTCATAAAGAAAGAATAAGGAAGAAGATGTTGGTAGCTGGCCTCGATATCAACATCCTAGATTCCTCCGATGACGAAGCTGACCCTCCTTAAGAATAACTATATTTTTATATGTAAAAAATCTCCAATGTATAAATATTTGCAATTAATGAAAATATCTTTTGAGCAAAATTTAATATTTATTTCATTAATAACTTTGGAAAAATTTACAGTCACAAAAAGAAACAACTTAACATGCACTACTTATAATACTTCCTAAGCCTCCCAACATGCCAAATGTTCTTGACTTCTATCCCATCCAATGCTAAAAGCCGGTAAGTACTTGGCTTTAGCACCTCAGTAACCTTATAGGGTCCTTCCCAATTGGGCATTAGCTTTTTGAGGTTTTGGGGCATCGACGCCTCTACCTCTCGGAGAACTAGATCTCCAACTTCAAACCTTCTTAGCTTTACACCTTTGTTATAATGACTGATTATTCTCCTCTGGTAGATTTCTAGTCTTACCAAGGCCGACTCTCAAACCTCTTCCAACAAATCAAGATTGAGGTAAAGCCTTCATCATTATACAACTCCTTAAACTAGCTGACCCGAAGTGAAGGAGACCCAATCTCAACTAGAACAAGGGCATCGGTCCCACAGGCCAACCTGAACGGCGAATTGCCTGTCGTTGTTCGAGGGGTAGTTCTATATGCCCACAAAACACTATGCAACTCCTAGGCCACCTTCCATTGTCTTAGTCTAGACTTCTTTTGAATTCGTTCAACATAGTCCGATTGGCTACTTTTACTTTCCCATTAGATGGAGGATGAGCAATCGAAGTTTTTCGATGTTGGATTCCCAAATCCCTTAGAAATTCCTCGAACTTAGATCCCACAATCTGTCTGCCATTATCCGACATCAGAACCATGGGAATTCTGAACCGAAAAACTATGAACTCCTTTAAAAATTTGAGACACTCCTGTTCGTTGATCGTCTGAAGTGGTTTAGCCTCTACCCACTTAGTCATATAATCAATAGCCACCACAACAATGTTGACCTGTCATTTAGCCTTCGGTAATGGACCCAAGCGGTTGATTCCCTAAATTATAAATGGGATCGGGGACGAAACCAAGAACAAATCTTCGGGCGACTGATGAGGAATAGGACAATTCAATTGGAATTGAGGACACTTTTGTATATATTCCTTTGCCTCCTGGAAGATTTTTGGCCAGTAGTAACCCTGTCGAAGCACCTTATACGCCAATGCCTTAGCTCCCATATGATCGCCACAGATGCCTTCAGGAACTTCTCGAAGGGCGTACTCAGCTTTGGATAGAACCAAACACTTTAGCAAAGGGGAATATAGTGCTCGTCAATGCAGATCCCCATTGATAAGTGAGAAGTTTGAACTTCGATACTTTATTTTCTTTGCTAGCATCTGATTTGAAGGTAACATGCCATCTTCCAGATAATCTAAGTAAGGCGTAAACCAACAATTCGATCATTTTACTGTGACAACCTGAAAATTCATAAGATCTTGAATGATTAAATTAAAGGTTAAAGAATAAAACCTAGAGTGAAAATAGAGGAATGATTTAAATTTTTAAAGAAAAACCTATATGGTTTCCTATTTGAATAGAATTGAGAAAATAATGGTTACAAAATTCAAAACCTAGAAAGAAATTATATTTGGAAGTATGTTAAGAATAAGGTATTATGTTACCTTTAACTTTATGTGAATTAATGAAATAAATTATGGGAATGATTGAAATTTTGAAAAGAAAGAAAAAAGTTATGAATGTGGAAAATTTTATTAAGGAAATAAAATTCAAGTGAAGAGATATTATAAGGATAAAGCGAATGTGTGTGTGTGTGTGTGTATATATATATATATATATATATATATATATATATATATATATATATATATATATATATATATATATGATGTGCTATATATTTTAGCAAGAGGAATGATAAGGATAAATACTTTTTGACTTATATGAGGTATGCATGTGATTAAATAAATAAATATATTAAGTATATATATTTATTTATCATATAAAGAAAAATTAAATAGAAAGTTACATAACCTAATTATAAATTAGGTATTGGAATTAAATAACCTAAATGTTTATATTTATTTAGTGGTCCTACTATTTAATTATATACTAGTAGCCTAATCTAAGAGATTTACGGATCATGTCTTAAGCTACTGAATTATTTTGTATGAATATGTGAGTAAGTGAATATAAATATTATGTGATGGTTTATGTGACGAACGAGATTTTATAATTTAAATTGAATATTTATTGAATTAAATAAATATTTTTGATGATTTAATTATTAGATTAAATAATTAATTGATGAAATATGTGTTATATTTATTAAATTAATGTGGAGAATTTTATTATTCAAATTATGTATTTATGTGAGCTTATTGAATTAAATGAAATATTTAATAAACATAATGTTATTGTAATTAATTTAATAATTAATTAGAGATTTAATAATTTGACATAATTAATAAATGAGAAATTTAATTTTTGTGACTATGTGAATTAATGAGAAATTATTATATTTTATTTAAATTAAATTAAATAAGATATTTGATTTATTATTGTGTATGTGTGTGACATTATTAAACTATAGTATAAGAGATTTATCAAATTAAATGGATATGAGCCTTTTAAGGCTAGCCAAACGGAGCCCTATGGGAAGTTGAGAGCAGTTAACCCATGATCGGATTAACTGACCACACATCGTCAGTTCTTATAACTATGTGCGCCGTCTTTTATTTTTTTAAGTCTGGAATAAACAAGTTCATAGAGAGATTTGGAATCAGTGAGATTAAAAGAGAAGAATTGTACGAAATTGGAAGTTGTTATACCCTTGTGTAATCCAAACAGAGCAATCAAGGGTAAAACCTCAAATTTAAGTTTTAATTTATGTCATTGAAGTTTTTATAAAAAATGGCTTTCAAGTTTTTGTTAAAGTCTCTGTAGTTGGAAAGGGTAGCGATTATGTGGATATATGTGATAATATGTTATCATAGCATGTTTTTACTAAATATTGTATGGTTTCATAACATCACTTTCATAAAAATATGTTGTATATAGTTTCTTCAAAGTTACAGAGTATAAAAATATGGCTATATGGCCCTTACTAAGGCTGTAAATGAGCCAACACAGTTCGGACTTGATTCGGGCTCGACTCGAAAAAATACGAGCGAGACTCGAATTCGTTAATAATATGATCCAAATATGAGCATTAGAAATAGTTCGAATAAAAATATGAGTAGAATCTGAGCAAGGTTATATTCGATTCGTTTAAGATTCAAACTACTCAATTTTTTGATTATGATTCGATACATACTCGGTTAATACATATTCGATTAGATGTTCGATACATTCTCTTAAAATATATACAAATTTAAATCAAATTAGGATAATTAGTTATTATTTTGTTTTGTTTTTATTTTTAATTATTATTTTATATTTATAAAGTGTAATAATAAATATATTTTCTCATTTTTAAGTAAAAAAACAAATTTAATTTATAATTCTATTTATTATAAAACTAGTTATTATGTGGAGACTCGAATTCGAGCTTGAATTTGAAGCTCGCGAGTAGTTTGAATAAATATTCGAGTCGAGTCGGATCGAATTCGAGTAATAAATATTCGAGCCGAGTCAAATCTGAGTGGGAATTTTCAAATACAATTCAAATTCGAGCCGAATTCGAGTACAAATTTATCATTTAGAGTAGAATTTGAGTAGCTCTATGTTCGCTCCGGTTCGACTCGTTTATACCCTTAGCCCCTACACACAAATTTAATGCGTTAATCATATGTTGTATCATAAATTTACACTTGCATATGATTATGCATGTTAAAATGAAGAAAACAAACTTCGAATGGACATATTTAGTGTTATAACGAACCCGTAGTGCCAATCTTCATGTTTTATTTTCAAAACTTTCAAGAACATCGAGAACAGTGAAAGTATATAATTTGATTCAAGTAATTGTGTGTTAAACTTGTTAAAATCACTCTATAAGGTTGAGTAATAATTATGTACGAATTCTAGTATATGGGTATGTTTAATTTAATATATTTAATGATCATGTAATGATAATTTTGCCTGGCTCTGTGTTCTTCGCGAATTGGAAATTTAAAAACTGGAGTTCCGTGCCGTGGCGCCAACTCCATGCCTTAAGGCCTGCGCTACAGTGCCAGCCACACCGTAGCGCCAATATCCAGGTCGCAGCACTGGCCACGCCAATAATATGCTTGATGGTGGCGCCGCAGCGCCACTCTACAGTTTGTCCAAGAATGTGCATTTTAGTGGTTTTATTTTTGGGACTGTAATAGTAACCTAATCTAATGAACATAAAAATGTGTTAGTCATATAATGAGATGCTAAAATAGGTTCTTAACATGCCAATAAGGCATTTACATGTTGATTGAATTGTTGAAAACGTAGTTAGCTTGTTCTTCGTGTAGTGTAATATTATGTGAAAACAAGTGTGGTAATTTGACTAAGTATAGTCATAATCCGAGTTTAGACAAAAAGAATGAACTTGTGATGACTAGTTACGTTATAATTGACTGGTATTGCAAATGTAAATGGTATGTAGGATTAAATCAAGGAACGTGTTTAATTAACATGTAATTTACGCACGAGACAAGTTTCCTAATCGTACTCATTATCAGTATATAAGCTTATAAACTTACCTCTTTACATTGAGCAAATTCTAGACTTATTCTATATCGAGCAAGTTCTTGTTATTTATTGATCAAATTCAATATGTTATATTAAAGGTAATTAATCTTTTCAAAGTATGATTCTGTTATACTATACTTATTCTATTGTATAGCTCTTGAGTTTGTTATTCAATTTAAATATCAGTTATTGTTGAACATTGTAAGACTAGCAAACCCTTATTGATTCAACTAGTCCATAGTTGATGAACATTCTAAATTTCAGAACCCTTGTTGAATTATCCAAGCCAAACTTCCTTTGGTGCGGACTCTAATGTCAAACTGAGATGAACAACCCTGTATAGGGGATTACTTATGTGTTAGCGTTAAGATATTGTGCATAGTATGGTACTAATGGTTGATCCCATTAAGTACGAGTAGAAGAGTCCATAGTCTTATGACTGTTAAAGTTTTAAGTATAACCCTTGATAACCTAAGACATTGTTAAAGGTTTTATGACCCTTAGAAGTTCTTTTGATTCTTGTTATTTATTCTTGATTTAAAAGTTGAGTTTTTATCCCAGAAGTCTTTGATTCACTCGCATGTTATTACATTGTTGTTTCATTATTATACTTGTGGGCAATCGTGCTCACTCTTGCGTAATAATAACATTACAGTTAAGAATGAAAGGTCCGATGAGCCTTCTACTAGCAAAGGCAAGGGCAAGATTACAAGTAATGAAGACTTGTTGTTTATGTGATTATGTATTTTTGTTTCAGACTTATGTTAATGTTGTATAAGACTATTATTTGTTTATATTTCTGCATTAGAGATTTAAGGTTAATATAACCTGGGATTTATGTATTTATTTAAGATGATGTAACTCCTTAAGGAGATGATTTATTTCTATCTATTTATGCTTTCAATTATTTTGGGTAGATAAACATATGATGTTTGTATAGTGAACACCAAATCATGTGAGAATTGAAGTACCCGAATTTAGGGGTGTCACAGGTTGATATCAAAACTGTAGGTTATGAACCTTAGGTGGGGGAATAACCTTAGGTAGTAGCCTTATAGAAGATCAAGAACATAGTGGTGGTAAACTCTTATCGAGTTCTAGGAAATGAATTTCTTAATTCATTAAAGATAATAAAAGACTCTATGTGCTTATGTGTTAATTATACGTTCGCTAGTACAACTTAGTAACTAAAACTTAAAATTGTGTTGTCAGGATGTCGAATGTTGGAGGAGCTAGTCGAGCTGGGGAGGAGGAACCCCAAGTACCTACAGAGGAGAAGCCCCGAGATATTCATGTCGTCTGGGAGCAGTTGGTACCAAGAGAGCCATCTCTGTTGATCACTGTTGTTGGTCAGGAGCATGAGCTTGAGCTGATCCAGAGGAGGATCCTAAGGAAGAAGAGGAAGAAGATGAGTTCCCACCAAACTCTATTGATGCTGAGATGTACGAAGAGCTATATGACCATAACGTAGAGTTACATGACACTATTTAGGAGCTGAATGAGTGGACGATTATTCAGTAGCTTACCATCGAGTAGAGGGATAGAGAGGTTGTGACTCTTCACACACGTCTAGGAAATGTGGAGTGGGATTTGGTTCATGAGAAGGGTCAAACCGAGGAAAAGTCTGAAGAAATAGAGTAGTTGAAGAAGGAACTGAAAGAGAGCTCATCAAGGCTGACCATAGCAGAGGAGGCTTGGGTAAGGGAATCACGTCGTGCTGATCTTGCAGAAGAGGATTGTCGTGCGAAGAAGGCTAAGCTTGGGGAGACGTACTCTACACTTCATAATGCAATGAATGAGGCCCATGATCGAGTTATGAGATACCCAATTCAGTTCGAAGGACTACCATCGTATATGCTAGATCGCAAGACGATGTCCCGCATCATGGAAGAGGAACGTAGCAAGGCTATTCAGCACCTTAACAGACAGTGATAGGATTAGTTTAATTATGTGAAAACCTATCTGGTAGTTAAAGATATAAATTTCGACGTGTTTATAAATAAAGAAATATTTTAATGTTTTAAATCCTAAAGATTCTTTATCTCGGGATAGTTGATGTAAATAGTAGTGATGTTATCGTAGTTTGTTAAAACTTTTGATTAAATAAATATATTAAGTTGTTTGAGAAAATGTGTTACTTGATTATGTTAAATTATTGAGTTAAGCCTTAACTATTTAGGGAATTGGATAAAGATCTAATAAGCATATATTTAACAAAAATATGCTACCGAGAAGAAGACTAAACCGTCAACCAGCTCAAGAAGAATCGATGAACAACAACAACAACGCCAATGCTAACCCTGTTCAGTAATTGGTGAACTTATTAGCTGGAGCGATTCATAATCAAACTCAAGCTCCACCAAATACTACATTCAAGGACTTCAAGGCGGTAGAATCGCCAGAGTTTAAAGGCTCCATGAAACCGATTGAGGCTCAAACTTGGGTTATGTAGATGGAAAAAGTTTTTGATGTCGCCAGAGTCGGAGAGGACCAGAAGACCACTTACGCGACATTCATGCTGAAATCCAAAGCCAGTTATTGGCGGCAAGCAAATAAAGTCCGGGGAGGAGAAGGTATGATCACCTGGGAGAGGTTCAAGGAGATGTTCTTCGAGATGTATTTTCTGACCAGCTCGCAGAACCAAATAGAGGTCTAGTTTTTGGAGTTGAAATAGGGGAATATGTCCGTACCAGACTATATGGCAAGATTCAATGAGTTGGCTAGGTTCACCACATATCAAGTGCACATGGACAAGAGAAAAGTAAGAAGGTTTGAACAAGGACTGAAGCCCTGGTTGTATAGTAAAGTGTCGATGTTTCAGTTGAAGACGTTTACTGGAGTACTGGAGAAGGCCATACTCGCTGAAGGTGAAAGCGATGCGGTAACCAAGTATAATCAGGATCAAATGAAGAAGAAGAATGAAAATGACGGAATTAACAAGGCTAGTGGAAGTAACACGGGAGGTAGTAATAATCCAAAGAGAAGGTGGCCTGATAACTCATCAACTGGAAATCAGCAAGGAGGTCAGAAGAAAAGGATCGAAGCATGCCCGACCTACGGGAAAGCTCATTTGGGAGTGTGTATGAAAGGTAAACAAGTGTGCTATAATTGTGGTTAGGAAGGCCACATAGCACCTAACTATCCTAACCCAAAGAAGGGTGCCTGCTTCACTTGTGGCTCAAAAGATCATCTTGCAAGGGATTGTCCTAAGAAAGGATCTATAGGATCAGGATTAGGAGGAAATAGGGGAAATAGCGGTGGAAGCGCTCTGACTATCGCAGGACCAGCTGCAACCAACAATCCGACCGCTAGGACATTCAATATGACAGTGCAGGATGCTGTGCAGTCTCGTGATGTGGTGTCAGGTATCATTCTGATCAATAAAGTTAATGCTTATGTATTATTTGATTCGGGTGCTACTTGTTCATTTATATCCGATGACTTTGCTAAGAATTTAGAATTGCCTAAGGATGAGTTAGAATACCCCATGAACATAGAAATTGCGATCAGAGAAATAATCCATGTTAAGTACGTACATAAGAACTGTAGAGTGGATATTAAGGGTAATATTATGAACGTAGATCTTATCCCTATCAGACTTGGGGAATTTGACGTTATCTTGGGAATGGATTGGTTATTCAATTATGGGGCTGTAATTGATTGCCAGAAGAAGCGTATTAACCTTATGACTCCGTCAAAGGTTATGTTTTATGGTAGCAAGTCGCCTAGACAAGCGAGTTGTCTGACGATGATACAGGCCAGAAAGTTGATAAGACAAAGTTGTGTAGGATATCTAGCTTATATAGTCGACAGTTGTAAAGAGAATCCAAAAGTAGAGGAGAAGTAGTGAGGGACTTCACAAACGTATTTTCAGACAATTTTCCAGGACTTCCGCCAGATAGAGAAGTTGAGTTCGTGATCAATTTGGCACCGATAATGGCTCCAATATCGAAGACACCGTACCCAATGGCACTGGTAGAGATAAAAGAGTTGATGGTACAACTACAAGAATTACTGGACAAGAAGTACATTCAACCGAGCGTTTCACTGTGGGGAGCGCCGGTGTTATTTGTGAAGAAGAAGGACGGGACGATGCGACTCTGCATCGACTACAGAGAACTGGATAAGGTCACGATTAAGAATTTATATCCATTACCGAGGATCGACGACCTGTTTGATCAATTAAAAGGAGCAAGATACTTTTCAAAGACAGACTTGAGAAGTGGTTATCATCAACTGAAGGTGAGACTAGAGGATGTACTGAAGACAGCGTTCAGAATGCGATACGGTCACTACAAATTTTTGGTAATGTCATTTGGTCTAACGAATGCTTCTGCAACATTTATGGGCCTAATGAATGGAGTGTTCAAGCCATTTTTGGACAAATTCGTAGTGGTATCTATAGATGACATTTTGGTATATTCGAAGACTAAGGAAGAACATGATGAGCATTTGAAGGTAACGTTAAAGGCATTGAGAAGGGAGAAGTTGTATGCCAAGTTTTTGAAATGCAAATTTTGGATCGAGCAGGTACAATTTCTTGGACATGTGATTGATAAAGACGGAATTTCAGTAGATCCATCCAAAGTCGAAGCCGTGATAAACTGAGATCAACCGAGAATGCCGTCGAAAGTACGAAGTTTTGTTGGATTGGCAGGATATTATAGAGGATTCATTCAAGACTTTTCCAAGATTGCAACTCCATTAACGAATTTGACTCGAAAAGCTGTGAAATTTGTTTGGACGGAGAAGTGTGATGAAAGCTTTCAAGAATTGAAGAAGAGGTTGAGTACAACACCTGTGTTATCTCTTCCGGATGATACAGGAAATTTTGTTATTTATAGTGACGCGTCGTATAAAGGATTTGGCTGTGTGCTTATGCAAAACGGCATAGTCATTGCGTATGCGTCACGACAGTTGAAGGATTATGAGAAGGGGTATCCGACCCACGACTTGGAGTTAGCTGCAGTAGTTTTTGCTTTGAAAATTTGGAGGCACTATCTCTATGGGGAGAAGTGTGAAATATATACAGACCACAAGAGTCTGAAATATATTTTTACATAAAAGGACTTGAATATGCGCCAAAGAAGGTGGTTGGAGTTAATTAAGGACAATGATTGTGAAATTTTATACCATCCAGGTAAGACAAATGTGGTTGCCGACGCCTTAAGTAGAAAGGGACAGGAGAAATTGATGATGTTGACCGCTCAGAAGGAGCTAAATTCAGCCATGGAGAAGTTAGAATTGGAAGTGAAGTATCCTATAGAAATTGATGAGAAGCTGTTCCAGATAAAATCTGATACAACCCTACTGGATAAAGTTAAGGAGGCTCAACTTCAGGATTAAGAATATAAAAATGTGAAAAAGAAGATATCCGAAGGAACCGAACCGAGATTCAAGATTGACAAGGAAGGAATACAGAGATTTGAGAGTAGAATTTGGGTACTGCCATTACCAGAGATTAAGGAAGAAATTTTGAGTGAGGCTCATAGCTCATGATATTCGATTCACCCTGGTAGTACCAAGATGTACCAAGATCTTCGACAACATTTTTGGTGGCCAAATTTGAAACAAGATGTTGCAGAGTGTGTTACCAAATGTCTGGCATGTCAGAAAGTGAAAGTAGAACATCAGTGGTCGAGTGGGTTGCTACAACTATTGGAGATCCCAGAATAGAAATGAAAACATATTACGATGGATTTCGTGGTTGGCCTTTCGATAACTCAGAAAGGCCATGACATAGTTTGAGTTATAGTTGACCAACTGACAAAATCCGCACATTTCCTTCCGATCAGAATCAAATTTAACTTAGACCAATTGGCAAAATTATATGTAAAAGAGATTATTTCGAGACACGGAGTTCCGGTGTCAATTATTTCTGATATGGATCCACACTTTACATCGAACTTCTGGAAATGTCTACAGGAATGCAAGGGTACGCAGTTGCGAATGAGTACGACATATCACCCTCAGACAGATGGGCAGAGCGAAAGAACGATTCAGACATTAGAAGATATATTAAGAGCTTGTATAATGGACTTTAAAGAAAATTGGGATGATCACCTACTGCTCGTAGAGTTTGGCTACAACAACAGTTACCATACTAGTATTGACATGCCGCCTTATAAAGCGTTATACAGTAGAAAGTACAGAACTCCGCTATATTGGGATGAAGTTGATGAGAGACAATTACTAGGCCCAGAATTGGTACAGCAGACATCAGAGATAGTTAAAGTGATCCGAACAAGACTGGTAGCAGCTCAAGATAGGCAGAAGAAATACACCAACCCACATCATAAAAATGTTGAGTTTGAATCGGGTAGTTATGTGTTTTTGAAAGTCTCTCCCTGGAAGGGAAAGATCAGGTTCAGAAAGAAAGGGAAATTAAGCCCAAGATTCATTGGACCCTTTGAGGTACTGCGAAGAATCGGAGAAGTTACGTATGAGGTAGCCTTACCTCCAGCACTCGAAAATGTCCAAAACGTCTTCCATGTTTCAGTTTTACGACCCTACAAACCCGATTACAAATATATAATTGAATACGAACCCCTACATTTTGAAAAAACTTATCCTAGAGGAACCACAACGCTGAAGAAGCAATGTGGGAACTTGAAGAGCATATGATTAAGAATTATCTTCATTTATTTACTTAATTTATGTGTAAGCTATTCTGGAGACAGAATCTTTGTAGGGGGGAGAATGTAACGAGACGAATTGATTGAGTCGTGATTCTGAGGACAAAATCCTTTTAAGGGGCCGGGAAAAAGATGTGACGAACGAGATTTTGAAATTTAAATTGAATATTATTGAATTAAATAAATATTTTTCGATGATTTAATTATTAGATTAAATAATTAATTGATGAAATATGTGTTATATTTATTAAATTAATGTGGAGAATTTTATTATTCAAATTATGTATTTATGTGAGCTTATTGAATTAAATGAAATATTTAATAAGAATAATGTTATTGTAATTAATTTAATAATTAATTAGAGATTTAATAATTTGACATAATTAATAAATGAGAAATTTAATTTTTATGACTATGTGAATTAATGAGAAATTATTATATTTTATTTAAATTAAATAAAATAAGATATTTGATTTATTATTGTGTATGGGTGTGACATTATTAAACTATAGTATAAGAAATTTATCAAATTAAATGGATATGAGCCTTTTAAGGCTAGCCAAATGGAGCCCTATGAGAAGTTGGGAGCAGTTAACCCATGATCGGATTAACTGACCACACAACGTCAGTTCTTATAACTATGTGCACCTTCTTTTTTTTTATTTTTCTAAGTCTGGAATAAAAAAGTTCACTGAGAGAATTTGGAATAAGTGAGATTAAAAGAGAAGAATTGTGGAAAATTAGAAGTTGTTATCACCCTTGTGTAATCCAAGCAGAGCAATCAGGGGTAAAACCTCAAATTCAAGTTTTAATTTATGTCATTGAAGTTTTTATAAAAAATAGCTTTCAAGTTTTGTTAAAGTCTCTGTAGTTGGAAAGGGTAGTAATTATGTGGATATATGTGATAATATGTTATCATAGCATGTTTTTACTATATATTGTATGGTTCCATAATATCAGTTTCATAAAAATATGTCGTATATAGTTTCTTCAAAGTTACATATTATAAAAATATGGCCATATGACCCTTACACACAAATTTAATGCGTTAATCATATGTTGTATCATAAATTTACACTTGTATATGATTATGCATGTTAAAATGAAGAAAACAAACTTCAAATGGATAGATTTAGTGTTATAACGAACCTGTAGTGCCAATCTTCATGTTTTGTTTTCAAAACTTTCAAGAACATCAAGAACAATGAAAGTATATAATTTGATTCAAGTAATTGTGTGTTAAACTTGTTAAAATCACTCTATAAGGTTGAGTAATGATTATGTACGAATTCTAGTATATGGGATATGTTTAATTTAATGTATTTAATGATCATGTAATGATAATTTTGCTTGGCTCTGTGTTCTTCGTGAACTGGAAATTCAAAAACTGGAGTTTCGCACCGCGGCGTCAACTCCATGCCTTAAAGCCCATGACGCAGGGCCATTCACGCCGTAGCACCATTGTCCAGGCCGCAACGCCAATAATATGCTTGATGGTGGCGCCGCAGCGCCACTCTACAGTTTGTCCAAGAATGTGCATTTTAGTGGTTTTATTTTTGGGACTGTAATAGTAACCTAATCTAATGAACATAAAAATGTGTTAGTCATATAATGAGATGTTAAAATAGGTTCTTAACATGCCAATAAGGCATTTACATGTTGATTGAATTGTTGAAAACGTAGTTAGCTTGTTCTTCGTGTAGTGTAATATTATGTGAAAACAAGTGTGGTAATTTGACTAAGTATAGTCATAATCCGAGTTTAGACAAAAAGAATGAACTTGTGATGACTAGTTACGTTATAATTGACTGGTATTGTAAATGTAAATGGTATGTAGGATTAAATCAAGGAACGTGTTTAATTAACATGTAATTTACGCACGAGACAAGTTTCCTAACCGTACTCGTTATCAGTATATAAGCTTATAAACTTACCTCTTTACGTTGAGCAAATTCTGGACTTATTCTATATCGAGCAAGTTCTTGTTATTTATTGATCAAATTCAATATGTTATATTAAAGGTTATTAATCTTTTCAAAGTTTTATTCTATTGTATACCTCTTGAGTTTGTTATTCAATTTAAATATCAGTTATTGTTGAACATTGTAAGACTAACAAACCCTTACTGATTTGACTAATCCATAGTTGATGAACGTTCTAAATTTCAGAACCCTTGTTGAATTATCCAAACCAAACTTTCTTTGGTGTGGACTCTAATGTCAAACTGAGATGAACAACCCTATATAAAGGATTACTTATGCGTTAGCGTTAAGATATTGTGCACAGTATGGTACTAAGGGCTGATCCCCCTAAGTACGAGTAGAAGAGTCCATAGTCTTATGACTGTTAAAGGTTTTAAGTATAACCCTTGATAACCTAGCACATAGTTAAAGGTCTTATGACCCTCATAAGTTCTTTTGATTCTTGTTATTCATTCTTGATTCAAAAGTTGTGTTTTTATTCCTGAAGTCTTTGATTCACTCGCATGTTATTACATTGTTGTTTCATTATTATACTTGTGGGAAATCATGCTCACTCTTGCGTAATAATAACATTGCAGTTAAGAACGAAAGGTCTGACTTGCCTTCTACTAGCAAAGGCAAGGGCAAGATTAACAAGTGATGAAGACTTATTGTTTATGTGGTTATTTATTTATGATTCAGACTTATGTTAATGTTTTGTAAGACTATTATTTGTTTATATTTCCGCATTTGAGATTTAAGGTTAGTATGACCTGAGATTTATGTATTTATTTCAGATGATGTAACTCCTTAAGGAGAGGATTTATATCTATCTATTTATGCTTTCAATTATTATGGGTAGATAGACATATGATGTTTGTATAGTGAATACCAAATCATGTGGGAATTGAAGTACCCGAATTTAGGGATGTCACAGTTTATATTTGTTTATTATATAAACAAATAAAAGAAACTAAGGTAACCTAATTATATATTAGGAATGAAAAATTGATTAACTAAAGGGTTATGGTATGGGGGAAAATGGTATTTAAAATATATACTAATTCTAAGGGATTTGTTTTATACATCTCAATTAATTAATTCTATAACCTATTTATAGCAAATCTAATTGGGTTAAGAAATTAAAGGTACATGAGTAAGAATTTAAATTATAATTGAAGAAATGGAAACCCTAATTAAATAATTAGGGTAGGATAAAATGGAAGTCATTGGAATATGTTAATTTTCTATGGCCTAAGAAACTAATTTAAAAGCCCAAGACATCAAATAAAAATGGCCCAAGCTTAGCCCAATGGAAGGGAGGGCACTTTATACATTTGAGAAATTAGATATTACATTAAAAGAAAGCAAGACTTAGTGAAAAGTGGCCACATAGCCAGCCAAACATGTGGAGGGAAAAGGAGGGATCATGCGATTTAATCATTACTATGTTCCTTATTTTCTAAGTCATTACTAACTCTCACCAACCCTTCTTATGTGTCAATGTTTTGTTCAACCAACACTTTTGTTTAAGTGTACAAGCAACATCAAAATGAATGAGGAAGAGAGAGCAAGAGATATTGGGGGATGTATATAGATATATATAATATATCTATGTATATTTTACTAACAACAAATAAAACATATATTCTCTTTCATCTTATTTTTCTAATCTAGCAAAACCAACAAGAGATAGAGAGGAGAGGGACGGTTGGAGGAGGAAGAGAAGAGGACGAGGTTTTGATCACCATACACCCTAGTTGGGAGCTTTACAAACTTGAGGGACAACCGACCCTTGAGAAACTTCTTCTTCCTCAATTATTTCCACCTTCCTCTTTCCTTTACCCTTAATGGGCTTCTGCACTTCACTAATTGTTCTTTCGCTTCCACCTTCAAATTATTTTGAACTCATATTCTCCAAAGGATTTTTCTTCCATTTATCAAAAAGTTTAGGGGTGATCTTCTTGTTTGCATTTAGAGGGTCCCCATCACCATTAGCAATTTTGTTCTGCAGACTCTTCTTTAGGATAATGCTTAATAGCTTTCCATGAAATATCTTAGGAGCATATTTCCTTGAGGATTGAGTAATTTTCTTTCCTCTTCCTTTGCCTTTCTCTTCTTCCCCTTTATTCTCCCCCTTTATGTCAGTATCAAGGGCTCGAATGTCTTTAGACAGACGATTCATGCCTTGGACGAGTTCGTGGAGCTGATTCCTAGATTGAGCAATGTCTTCACGGTTTTCTTGAACCAGAGAATCAGTTCGAGACTTGTTATTTTATAGAATAGCCAAGACAGTGTCGGTTTGTTGCATCTGACTCATTGAAAAGGCTTGGAATTCTTTCATTGAGGTTCGTAGACTTGAGAGACTTTCCATCATAAGTTTATTTTGAGATTCCTGAGTCTTCTGCAGAAGGAGAACTGCTTCCTTATGTTTTCGGGCAGACTGAAAGTGAATCTGATCCCTTTCATTAATGTTGTGGATCATTTCCTTGATGATCTCCCGGAGCTTATTTGTGAGCTCAAAGCTCAAATTACTGGGAAGGGTGTTGGCAACATCTATCAAATGGTTCAGCCTCATATGAATAAGCTCATAGTGAGTCTCAAGATCTTCTTGAATATCTTTGGTCACCTTCTGTGATGCATTGGACAACTTAGTTTTGGTAGGAAGATTTAAGAGAAGCTCAAACATTTACTGAGTGTTTGGAGAAGAGGCTCTAGTATTTTGATTTTGCAGATTATAGAGAGCAATATCAAGATTAAAATAATTTTTGGTTGATGAGGAAGGAACTTTTGAATGAGGGGCAAGTATGTGAGTTTGAGTTATAGGACGAGGTGATGTTGGTGCTTGTTGAGTGAGTGATTCTACGATTTGAGTAGGATCGATATTCATAAAGTGAGAGGTAGTGGGAGACTGGATCAATATAAAATTAGGCATATTTGGTTCATCAGTTACAGAATGTTGGGATTCTGTAGCTAAAAATTGGTTTAGTGGATGAAGTATCACTTCCAACCATTTTGGCAATTCGTAGAATCGGTTGAAGGTTGATGGAGGACAGTGACTAACTCTAAAAGAGATGGGAATTGATTGTACCTCATGCCCAGTTTTTGAAGAAGGATGGTTAGTTATTAGCTTTTAAGCAAATGTGAGGTTGCCTGGGAATCCATGAGCAAGCACTGAGATTGCTGGATAAGCTTTGAAAGTCCAAAACATGTGATCCCAAGAGTTGAGAATTTGGGCTATGTGATAGGGCATCATAGGTAAATAGGAGAATAGCTAATTATAGTTGGCTCTTCTATATCCATCTTAGCCCACAGCTATAATCTCAACTTCATCTTCCTCTTCTTCTTCTCGATCTTTGTCTTCTTCATTTGAAATATCCTCCACTTTAAACATCTCCTCATTCCTTATATGATCTTCACCCTTTTCTACCTCCATAGTTTTTGTACCTTCGATCTCCCTATCCTCTTGTATCTCCCCCTCAGATGTAGCTTTTTCTTGCACGGGAACTTCGAGAGACTCTCCCTCAATCTGATCATTCATTTGAACTTCAGACAGCTCCCTCTCAGCTGGATCATTAGGAGTTTCAGAAAGCTCCTTTTCTGTAGCAATTTTCCTTTCTTCTTCCTTTAAAGATTTTACATTTTTAAGAACATATGTCTTTACAAGCTTTCTCCTTGCCTTTCTGGGTTGAGCTTCAGCCTTGGGGCTTTCTTCAGCTGCATCTCTGACAGTTGATTCAATATGAGATATTATTGCAGTGTCCACTTCTAGAGTGATGTCAAGTCTGGACTCTACGATCGAGGTTAGTGAAGACTTCTTTGTTTTGTGGTTGTGTTTTCCCTTCTTAAGCAGTTGAGAGAAGGTTGCTCAGTCTTCTTCCTCTTAAAACTGCTACTCTTTCCTCTTTATTTCCTTCAGAGTTTCAGTGCCTAAACTCTCTTGGGGTGCATCAGTGGTTGAGCCTTGAGGCTCTTCTGTTGTTTAAGCTTCCATTTTCTTCTTACCCTTACTTTTTCTGATCAAAGAGATGGGTTCCTCTTGATTAATTTCTTCTTCTTCATCAGCTTCCTTCACTTCAGACATGTTTCCCGATAGCCCAAATACCTTTGCTTCACCAGCCCTTCCACTGGATTCAAACATCGTTTTGACATTTTTTGCAGGGTTTCTTTTCTAGTTGTGAAATAGTTGCTGGGTCATTCTTCTGTTGGAGTTGATGAGTTCCCCTTCGTTGTCCCCAATTTTATCACCTAAAGCAGATTGCAGGATTATGCTTACGAACCTCCCATAGAGCATTTTCCCAGAGCTTTTTGATTTCTTTGAGCTGAGTATCCACTTCCCTATCCAATCTATAAGTAGAGCTCCATAGTTGAGTTGAATCTTGAAGCAGATTGCTGTCATGAGCTTTAGTTGAACTTCATTTACAGAGTCGTGACCAGAGCTTTTACAGCATATGCATTTCCCAACAATGTCAGCCAGAAATTCATATTTTTGGGAAAACTCTTTCTTCTTGTATCCCTTGATGTTCTGAAACTTTGTGTGGAGTATCTTCTTCAGACCTTCATGAAAGTCGATGACATCCATAGATACGAGTCCCTTTGATTTGAAACCTAGGGCTAGGTTTATATCTTCAGCTTTGAGTTTAATTTGTTCTCCCTTGACCCGTATAGTGATGATGTCGTTCTCAAAGACTCCATTGTTATAGAACTCTTTCACTGGCTTCGGGTATATCCATGTGTTGGTGCTCAGAGCTTTTTCATGACCAGCTTTCTTCAGAAGAGACAGAATCTTGTGAAACTGAGGGTCAGCTGTCTTGAATTCGTCGAAGTAGAGTTGGTAACCAGAGATAACATTGGAAGCAACCATTATTTTTCTTGAACTGAGGTTGATTGAGCGTTCTAAAAGTTAGGGTTTCTGCTGGTAGAGAGATATACAGAGTGAGGAATGAGCTTTTTGAAATTCTGAGGTGAATTTTCAAAAAACCTTTTCAAACTATACTTGTAACTTCCCTTCACACGATCTGCATAGTG
The DNA here is from genome assembly GCA_016801055.1 of Panax notoginseng. Lineage (NCBI taxonomy): Eukaryota > Viridiplantae > Streptophyta > Magnoliopsida > Apiales > Araliaceae > Panax > Panax notoginseng. Next base: position 66,785,513 of record CM029018.1, on the reverse strand, counting down.
GGGCACGTGTCGAGTTTTGCCGGGCTCCACGATTTTAAATAGTGTTGAAAATACTGATTTACCCTTAGCTCCCCCTGAGCTAGTGTATCCTTTGGGAAGACTATGATCGTCGAGGCTTCTCTACGATTGTTGAGTTCACTGCTAGTTCTACTCTACGATCACTGTCTGTCCTGGTCTTTGTGATGAATTCTAACTTAGCATTCCTTCTGGGTTAAGGTAGCTCAGGAAGGGCCAACCTCTTAGATTGAACTAAGGATCAAGTTTGTCCCTGAGGCGCTTATTAGAGGGGTTGCTTGGATTTGATAGGAATGTTGTCATCACATGATACTTCTTTGTCATGTCGAGGCTTCTCTATGATCATGGTTTCTCTTTTGTCATCTCTACGATTTAAAACATAGCCTTTTTATCTGCATGGTTAGCACAAACTAGAGCATAGAGTTTATGATTGTAGATTTAGCATGCCTAACTCACTTATCAATTTATTAAATCTGGATTCATCTAAAGGCTTTGTAAAGACATCAGCAAGTTAATTTTTAGTAGGGATATATTGTAAAGATATAGTTCTATTTTGAATATGGTCCCTAATAAAATGATATCTTATTTCTATATGTTTAGTCATAGAATGCATGACATGATTATGTGTTATGGCTATGGCACTTGTGTTATCACAATGAACATGTATAGATTTGAAACCAAACCCAGATTCTGCTTGCTGATTTTTCATCCATAAGATTTGAGCACAGCAGTTGCCAGCAGCAATGTATTCAGCTTCTGATGTTGAGGTAGATACTGAGTTTTGCTTCTTGCTAAACCAGGACACAAGTATTTTTCCTAGCAACTGACACGTGACACTGGTACTTTTTCTATCGATCTTGCAGCCTGCAAAGTTAGCATATGTAAATCCTGTCAGTTCAAAGGAGGACTCCTTGGGATACCAAAGTCCCAAGTAAGGTGTGCCTTTGAGATACCTGAAAATTCTTTTTACAGCAATAGTGTGATTCCTTAGGATTAGCTTGAAATCTAGCACATATGCATGTTGCAAACATTATGTCAGGTCTACTGGCAGTTAGATATAGAAGATAGCCTATCATTCCTCTGTATTGAGTTATGTCAATACTTTTACCTTTCTCATCTTTGTCAAGCTTGGTTTCTGGAGCAATTGGTGTTTTCATGGGAGAGGCGGATTCCATGCCATACTTTTTAAGTAATTCTTTAATGTACTTGGCTTGGTTTATGAAGATACCTTCATCAGTCTGCTTTACTTGTAATCCTAGGAAGAAATTCAGCTCACCCATCATACTCATTTCGAACTTGCTCAGCATAAGCTTGTTAAATCTCTTGAATAGTTTTTCATTAGTAGAGCCAAACATAATGTCATCTACATATATTTGAACTAATAGGACTTTGTTTTTGTGCTTTCTAAGGAATAATTTGGTATCTACTCTACCTCTAGTGAATCTATTTTCAATAAGAAAGTTAGTTAGTGTTTTATACCATGCTCTAGGTGCTTGTTTAAGTCCATATAAGGCTTTATCTAATCTATAGACATAATTAGAGAGAGTTGGATTGATGAAACCTGGAGGTTGCTCCACATATACTTCTTCTTGAAGTTCACCATTCAGAAATGCACTTTTGACATCCATTTGAAAGACTTTGAACATCATGTGGGCATCAAAAGCAAGGAATATCCTGATAATTTCTAATCTAGCAACATGTGCGAAGGTCTCATCGTAGTCTATGTCTTCCTCTTGGGAGTAACCTTTGGCTACTAGTCTTGCCTTGTTCCTTGTTATTACCCCATCCTCATCCATCTTATTTCCGAAGACCCACTTGGTGCCAATAATTGGGTGGCTTCTTGGTCTTGGAACTAATCTCCATACTCTACTTCTTTCAAACTGATTTAGTTCCTCTTGCATGGCTTTTATCCAACTTGAGTCTTCCATAGCATCTTCTATCTTCTTGGGTTCCATTTGTGACAGAAAGCTTAGATAAAAACACTCATTTTGGGTGACAGATCTTGTCTTGACTCTTACATTTGGATCTCCAATGATTAGGTCTTGAGTGTGATCTTTTGCCCATCTATTTCCTGTAGGAACATCTATCTTGATGCCTTCTTGCCTGAATTGTTCAAGATCAACCTCTGCTTGTTGATGTGGAGGCTCGTTGTCTGATGTAGTTCTCTCTATGATCTCTTATTTAGGCTCGACGATTTCATCTTCTGTTGCTACGATCATGGTGTTGAGCTCTATGACCTCGTTCATAGAGTCTGAGTCATCGATAGTAGTGTCTTGAGACACAGATTTGTCTGAGTCTGTTTCATCGAAGATGATGTGAATCGAGACTTCAACACTTAACGTCTTTTTGTTGAATACCCTATAAGCCTCGCTTTTTGTGGCATATCCGAGAAAGATTCCTTCGTCTGACTTGGGTTGAAACCTAGTCAGATACTGTTTTCCATTGTTAAGAATATAGCATGCACAACCAAACATATGGAAGTAGCTGACATTAGGCTTTCTTTCTCTCCACAGCTCGTAGGGAGTCTTCTTTAATGCAGAGTGCACAAGAGATCTTTTCTGAGTGTAGCATACAGTGTTGACAACTTTTTCCCAGCAGTATTCAGGCAGACGGGCTGCTGCTAGTAGTGTTCTTCCAGCTTCAATCAACGTTCTATTCTTTCTTTCAGCTACTCTGTTTTGTTATGGAGTTCATAGAGCTGAGAAGTTGTGACTGATACCATTTTCTGTGCAGAACTGATCCATCTCAGAGAAGTCAAATTCTCTACCATGATCACTCCTTATAGCCTTAATTTTCTCCCCTTTCTCGTTCATCACCAGCTTGAACATCTTGATGAGTTGGGAACTTGTTTCATCTTTTGAGTTTATAAAGAACACCCATGTAAATCTTGTGTAGTCATCCACTACGACCAATGAGTATCTCTTCCCTCCAAGGCTCGTTGTTAGAATGGGTCCAAATAGATCCATGTGAAGTAGTTACAGGGGCTTATCAATTGAGTTGATAGTTTTTCTTTTGAAAGAACTTCTAGTTTGTTTTCCAAGTTGACAGGCTTTTTATGACCTATCTTTGACAAAACTGAACTTGGGTAAGCCTGTTACTAGATCCTTGGAGGCCAGTTTTGACATGTTTTTGAAGTTGAGATGAGACAACCTTATATGCCACAACCAGCTCATTTCTTTAGAGGCTTTAGACAGAAAGCATATTGCCTCTTCAGAACTCAGTTGACCAAGATTAATAGTGTAGACGTTTCCTTCTGTTGTTCCGGTCAGCTTTATGGAAGAGGTCTTCAGGTCTCTAACTTGACATTGATTGTTGAGAAAGGTAACTTGATGACCCTCTTTCTCTATGAAGTTTGACTATTGGACCCTCTTTTTCTCTATGAAGTTTGACATGAGGGCTTTATTCCTAGTCATGTGACATGAGCATCCACTATCCAGGTACCAAGTTGTGATCGTGGAGCTCTGTTCTTGCATTGAGATTTAAGCTCTTATTTTGGTACCCATACTTGCATGAGTCCTATCTTGTAAGTACCCTTGAGAACCCAAATCTGCTTGACTTTGGGTTTGATATGCATAGGATTATTGTAACATATTGCAACCTTATAACCAATCTTATCACAAACAAAACATCTAGCATGATGAATGCTTGTGAGTGTGTGAGGATTCTTTTTCCATTTGAACTTATGTGGATTTCTGGCATTCCTTCCTTTATATTGATTCTTCCTTTTCAATGTGTCCTTGTGATTCATGATTTGTGAAGAGTATAACTGAACTCTACTATTCCCACCTGGTTGGTTCGTGGAGTTAATTTTACTCGACTCCATGATCCTTCGAGGTTGGAGAGCATTGACTAAGTTACTCTTCTCTTTTCTAAATCTTAGGCCAACATGGGATCCATTATGCCTTATGACATAGATTGGATCAGAAGAACATGGATGGGCTGGTTCTTCCTTCTGTGAGGATTTCACAAATGCAATGCTTCTTGTGATGCCCCCAAATCCGGGTAACTTCCAACCCGACAGATGGTGTTACACGCTGCTACAGTTAACACATACATTCAATTGAATTTCCTCAAAAGAATGAATATGTCTTATATATATTCCAAAATAATATTACAATTCCCAGGTTCTTTATAACTATTACATGTGTTCTTGTCATAATATCAAATAATAACAACATTTAACCTATACTATTACAAAGGCAACCTATTGGTTCGCCTTAGCCTTCCTTTTATCTTTACCGGATCCTTCAGTCCGTTCGGTCTTAGCTGCATTCATATGGTTCAAGCAAGAGTGAGCATAACTAGCTCAGCAAGTATGACAATTACATTTAAACAACAAGCTTGAATCATATAAATCGTATATCTTCTATAACTGAATCAATAGTTTTGAAGTACTATCGATAATTCAAAATAGCACTTCTCTTTTCTTTAAAACGTTTCACAATGAACAACATTCATTAAACATCAATATTGGTCCAAAACCTTGAGCATTTCATTTTTTCTTTGAAAAGGACAACCTGACACCAAGTCCGTAAGTCTGGAATATCTTACGAGCACGTCTATGTGATCAGCCTATAGTACTCTATGTTGTACAACACTACTTTCTTTAAACGTATGTACGTTTAAGGTTTGGCAACCTCACGTGCCTGTCGTTTGACGACAAAACATTTGTTTATGCATACTCAGTCTGTCTTTTGAAATCAATACTGAAACAGTTTGGCAAAAGATAGCAACATTAATAATAGTTCGATAGATTATAAGGAATCCATCAAAATACATTAAGTCTAGCCGAAAGAATTGGCTTCAACTTCATCATACATCAATTCATGCGTAAGATACATGAATTTACAAAGCTTGTCCAGAATGAACATAGACAAGGGTTAAAACACTTTCCTTTAGCGTCTTCTACAGTAATTATATGTTTCCTTTGAGTCTTTAAGGATTCTACAATACATGATCACATAACATACCACATTAGGTTATAAACAATCATAGGTCACTACTATATCTTACCCTTCTTCTCAATCTAATCATGCCTTAGATTGTTTATCATTCATTATGGTTTATCGTATTACATTGTATTTACATTTACGTAATCATTCGTTAACCTTTAGTCATCATTCTTAAGGTTTTAAACATCCCTTGTTGATGTTTCTTCAATTCAATTAAGTATATAATTCATAGTTAATTAGATTCCTCCTTCTTTTTATACTTAGGCATTCTTTACAGGTCATTTTCTAGTGCTGGCGCTGCGGCACAAACTTTCTATATGGAGCTCGTGCTGCGACGCGGCTCTTCAGTACCCTTGCCCCGGACTCGGCGCTGCGGCGCGAGTCCATTCCCTAACAGTCGCGCTGCGGTGCCACTTTGCAGTGGCTAATGGTCAATCTCGGCGCTACGGCGCCAAAGTACTACATAGTAGCTGCGCTGCGGTGCCACTCGTCAGTAGGTTTGGGTCTGGCCTGGCGCTGCGACACCGGTTTTCCATCCTTGGGCCGCGCTATAGCGCCGGCCCTGAGACTCAAAAATTTTGACAGATAATTTCTTATGTGAATTTCCCAGGCTCTTAACTTAATCGTTATAAGTCCGAATTGGCTCGTTCAAAAGTCATTAGCTCACAAATCACATGTCTATGATTTCATAAAAAAATATTTCATTTTCGAATCTTTCAACTCAAAATTCACCGATTAGTTCATTAGTATGAAAACGTTAAATGTTCGTGAACGTTCAAAGATCGTTTCTTCGTTCTAAGTCGAAATTTGGTCATTTTTGAGTCTGCAACTCTAGAATGCCAAATTAGACTAATCTCCATCAAAAAATAATGTTTCCGAGCTAAATGGTAACTTTTATTCTGAGAATTTAACAATTTCGACGATTATCGTCTAATCTCGTAAATTTCGCCATAACTTCGTTACTTGAGATTTTTTCATCGTTCAAAATGGATTCATTCCTTCCTTCTAACAACCTAACACAACATATTTCATTAAGTCATACACATGGAAAATTCTTACAAGTTCTTCATTAGTTCATCACTTAAATAAGTATGAATTACTTGAATATGGCTTATTAAGGTTTAAGTCCATTGATTAGCCATCTTTATCATTCCTTATCATACATGCTCCACTAATCAACACTTCTTTATCAAACTACAATTGAAAAGATGGAAGATTAATAATCTATAGGCTCTTACCCTTGAAGTTCAAGCTTGGTTCTTCTTCTTTTCTACTTGGATTAACAAGTCTAGCTCTCACACTCTCTCTCAATATATGATAAGGTGTTGGTGGAAAATTACAAGCACAAATGAAATCCAAAGCTCTCTATTTATAAGATTAGCAAAGTGAGGGAATTCTAGTCATTTAGGTTATCCACCTCCTTACTATTCCTAACTTGGCCACCACACAACTTATCCATTGCTTGCTCACCACATATGGTCAACTATGACTCACCTATGGGGCCTACATAGATTGCCCCATGGGTTTTCTTACCCGTTAACCCGTCGGATCGATCCATGGATCCGGTTCTTAGTTTGGGATTTAAGTTTAATTACCTTGGGCCTAAAGTTGGGCTTGCATTTCATAATCTTTGGGCTTTAACATAATACCAATTGGGCTTGCACAATTCCTACACAAAGCCTACAAGTCTAATGCAATAGGATTAAAGTGTTTAACGTAAAATCCTCGTATCCCTTATGTATACTAGTTCATATAGTCTTTCGTCATACACGTTATACTAACTTTCATATATACTTGCGTAATACATCGTATCATACTTGTATTTATTGCCTCGTATAATACTCGCTATTATACGATCATCATTTATTCAATATTCACTTTCCTTAACTTTCTCAAACTTAGTACGTATGCGAAAAATTGCGTTAGCTATAACTGAAATATTATTACATATTTCATCATACCTTATTATTCTTTCATTACGTATTTCTCGAAAGTTCCAAAAATAATTCCCAAGCAAAAATAAGTGAATAGTGTTTTTCAGAAAATTTCTCAGAAAGTTTTTACTTTTGTCTTGGAAATTCAAACACTATAATTTCTTCACGTAGCCAGAATACTATGACCTTCTGATACATTTAGGTTATAGAACAACCTTCATCTTACTAACACATAATAATAACATATAATCTAATTTTATTTATTATTTAATCAAATAAAATCATTTTATAATTAATCTGAAATTCTCGGTCGTTACACTTCTATTGAGGTTTGAAGCACTGCTAATATTAGTTTCCTTTGACTTTTCCACATGTGGTTCTGAGGTGGATTCTCCAAAACCTAAACATGTTCTATCAGATGCACTTCTCTGACTGGAGATCAGGGAGTCCATGGATGAAGAGGATCTATTCCACCTTAAGATTGTCTTTTTTAGTTCCTCAATCTTAGAGGTTAGATTTAACTCTCTTTGTGCATTAAGTTCATTAGTCTGTTTTAAGAATTTATTTTCAGCTTCAAATTTGGAGAGAGAGAGTTAGCACTTAGAAGAGCTGTTTCCCGTTCTTCTTGAACTTTTTCTTTCTCTTTTTGAAGAAGAGAATAATTTTTAGACAGAACTCTGAACCATTTCATGTATTGATGCAGATCAGATGTTATGCCATGTATTGCAGTTCTTAAATAATTAATATCTACATCAAGAGAGTTAAAGTCAAATACCTCATCAATACTTACTTTATGATTGTCAGTGCTTTTCTTATCATTTGCATTTTTGGCCATTAGACACAGATTTTCTACTTAAGGATCTTCATCATCTCCAGACTCAGGAGTTCTGTTATTTTCTGAGTCACTCCATGATCCTCCGGCCACAAGACCTTTGTCTTTCTTCTAGAGCCTCTTGTTGCCTTTGAATTCTTTCTTTGAATTTGATTTCCTCTTTAGTTCTTCTCTAGGAGGCTTGTTGCAGTTTGCAATGAAATGGCCAGGCTTCTTGTAGTTGTAGTATAAGTCATTTATCTGCTCATGGCTGTTGTTGTTGTTGAATCTCTTAGGTTTGCTGCTTCTGCCTTTACACATGAACCTTTTGAGTCTTCTTACTAGCATTGCAATATCCTCGTTATCATCTTCCTCAGAGTCAGAGTCATTTTCAGTGTTAGCTTTGGAGATAGTATCTGTTGCTTTGAGAGCAACTCCTTTGTCTTTCTTTCTACTTTCAGATAGAGTCTTTGCTCGTTGAGTCAGCTCCAGTTCATAGGTGAGAAGGTTTCCATAGAGTTTGTCGACGTTGGGATTTTTATTTGTCCATTTTCTGTTCTTGTCTTTTGGTGTTCTCATGTTAGGTGAGATTTGTTTGGAAAAATAAGTTGTGAAAAAGTCTGACATGTATATGTCGACGATTGGACTGTAAGAGTCGCTAGTTGGTATTTTTAAATGGTTGCACCAACTCAACCGAGAAAAGATTTGCACATTGACCTAGTGATGTGACACTATTTAACTGGCCTGTGAAACCGAGATTCGTTAGGGTTCGGGGGCTTGATTATGCGGAGGGAAGGTGTTAGGCACCCCCGGCATCCGTGTTACCATGGTGACCGCCACTTTTCAATTAAAATGTTATCTGAATGTGTGTGTGTGTAGATCAATGTGCAATTATCTGGAAGTAGTGCTATGCCTCGTTTGCACCTATATATAAAAGGTTTGAATTTTGTATAAAAGTTCAGTTTTAACAAGATATAGCAGTGATATTTGGTAAAAGAGGTTTTTTCAAACCCACCCTTATTGTAACATTCCAGAATTTTATATGTAATATTAAATATTTATTGATTTATATAAATATTTAATGGATGTGATTATCGTTGAATAAATATTTGTTCAATTGATTTAATTTTGTTTAGTTAATTATTTATTAAATAAATAATTGATGGATTAAGGAAATGATTATTATATTGATATTTCAATTTAAATGAATAATTATTTGTATTGTGTTATGTGATTAAAGAATTTATTTAATTAATTGTGATTTGCATTAATTAAAATAAATATAAAAGCTTGATTAAATATAGTGTGACAAATAACTATATTATAAAGAGATATTAAAATAAATTAAAGTAGTTTAATTTAGTTTTAACAAACAAGGCTTAATATATTAATTCTTTAATATTTAAAGGGTTTTTACCAAACAAGCCTTATGACTTTTGAGATTTCTAGTTTATTTAAATTAAATAAAATAAATAAAAGAAATAAAATAATAAATATATTATATTTATAACCTAAGCGTTATAACTGATATTGTGTTTAGTATGCGTATTATTATTAGTATCAGTTTTTTTTTAGTTTACGCTTAAGTTAGCCTCTGGTTTAGTCTACTGAGAAGAGAGAAGAGAATTCAGAGAAAAGCTTGATAGAGAGCTTGAGAGAATTGAGAGGAACCTGTGAATTTTCACAACAATTCCAGTGATTAGCAACAATTGTCTATAAGCAATTTGAAGGTATGTTAACTCTATATTATATATACATATATATGTTCGGCAACTATTTTAGATTATGTGAATTTCAAATTTATTGAATTGTTGCTTTACAATGGATTACTTGTGGTTATACATGTTTATGATGATTAGAGATTATGTTTAAACAACAATTGCATGCTAAATTCGTTTGACAGTAGAAGAAAAAAATCGACAGTGTATGTTTGTATGTATTGTTCATATGGCTTAGGTAAATACCAAATTAGACGGTCAATTCTTATGTTAAAGTATAAATTGATGCTTGTATATGCTAGTTTGTTGAAATACGAGCATAACATAATTGGAAGGGAGTGATTTGACCAAATAATGAATTCATAGTGATGATTTTTGGGATGAATATCAAAAATTGGAGTTTTATGTGAAAAACATGAAAATTGAGAAATTAAAATAGTGTTAGTAGTTGTTAAATTGTGTTAAGTGATTGTATATGTTAGCAATCATGTTTATGATAGTTGTATATTTATTTTACGTGTTATTATCACTGTTTGATGGGTTAAATTCGTGTTAGTTGGCTTAATAAAAAGTACCAAAGTTCTGTTTTGCAAATTGAGTTTTGCAAGTTGCGTGGGCGCGCAGATGTCGCACGGGCGCGCAGCCCTTAGGCGCGGGCGCGGAGCTGCCGCCCGGGCGTGTACCCTCCCAGTACAAAACTCGCGCGGCCGCGCGAGTGGCCATTTTCAGACACTTAAGTCTGTTTATTCTGCAGACTTTGGTTGTTCGTTGTATGTGACAACCCCAAAATAGGTCCATTCCATCCAACCTATTCTGAGTCGCCAAATACATGGTACAGAAAACAACTACAACTTTATTACAACAATTGTCGTGCAAAATACAACAACACATATGCTGTGAGTTTGGATACAAATATATACTAAATGTGACTCATGTCCCAACTGTGGACAGCACCTCACAATGACACCTTACATAAAGGTATAGTCAAAAACTATTTTAGAAATTAGAATCTTTGGGAAGTGCTTAAGGAAACCTTCGTACATGGGAGGTCATGCTTCTAGGTTATGATAGATATCATATGGCCACAGAATTATCCTTAGTTGACCCAATATACCCCAAAGAAAAACGAGAAGATTACTATCATATTCTTCCTAATGGTGAGTCTTCTCTTGACTTATCATTATCTCCACTGTCTCTAATTGAGAATTATACTTCAAACAAACACCAAGATTATATAGGCAGTGCTCGTAAATATACTCAGCAAGTGGATGAGCACAACCCTATCTTATGATGACACGAGGTTGTATGTCATTAGACATCTTGTATGATAGTGACGAAACACCCTTCCAACGTTGGGTTCGCCTTACCCTATTGGATTCACCAAATAAAACTACTAAATGAACTTTTTTATACTGCTTCGGGAGAACATCCACAGCTAGGGACCACCGTTCTATTTCTCCGTTACCCTCGCTCGACTCAGCTACACTCTTATTACCTGAAAGGAATTGTGAAGCGAAAGGGTGAGCACAACTAGCTCAGTAAAGAATATCATGACTAAAGATAATTAAATTATCAATAGCCTTCATCAATAATAAATCAGAGATTTAGAACATATGGTAAATAATAAAAATTTTAACCACAGTTGCAGCGGAACGAGCAATCCATTAGAAGAGTCAAATAGACTATAAAGTCTATTATCTTCTCCATGTTAAAAATCCACCAATAATGTTTTATCCCTGTAACATCAATCAACAATTCTGGTCCACAATCATATGAATAACTCATAATCATAACTGTAATTCTAAATTTTTCTTCGCATCCAGGACGAAGAATATTTTCATCACCTGTCTTTACCTGAAAAATCAAAGTTCATGGTTATACCAAATCACAGTTCCTGTTCATAATCATGCTAATAAATCCATCTTTGCACTACGACCAAAGATATTCATCAACAAACCATCTTTGCACTACAGGCCAAAGATATTCAACAACAGTTCATCTTCGCACTACGGGCCAAAGATATTCATCAACAATTTATCTTTGCACTACAGGCCAAAGATATTCCTCAACAGTTCATATTTGCACTACAGGCCAAATATATTCATATCTCAAAGAAATATATAATCATTTCCGGATTTATATAAACAATAATTATAACCATGTTAATCAATTCATCTTTACACTTAAGCTAAAGATATTCAATTATAAATTCAATGGTCATGATCATACCAGTTAACAATTCATCTCTGCACTACAGGCCAAAGATATTCCTCAGTCACGATCATACCAATAATTTACCCATCTTTACACTCAAGTGAAAGAGAAATTCAACATCAGGGTTATAAAAATATTATATATGATAGTAAAATCAATATAATCAAAACATCTAGATTTAATCTCAAGAGTAATATTCATAAATCAACTATAATTTGGTTAGAAAAAGAAACCAATTTTGTCGTGAATAGTAACTCGTGAATAGTAACTCATGAATAGTAACTCGTAAATAGTAACTCATGAATAGTAACCCTGACACAAAAAGGTAGAAATTCTACAATAAAATACATACCAATATTTCGATATAATGATATTAAAAGAATAACATTTCTTTAAACTTATAAACAATTTATTTTAATTGTTTACACTTTACTAATTAGTGCATTTAATCATCATAAAATGCCAAACTCATAAGATTTCATCACCAATCACCAAAACCCTCATAAAAAATCTGCCTATACCACATATATGATTCTCAAGCCATAAAATCATATTTTCCAATTTTCTTCCTTCACATAACATATTTAATTCAATTATTCATAACTAGTCTATTTTCATTAAAAATATCAAATCAGTTCCAAAAATATTTCTTTTCTGGGATTTATCAGAATATAGTCCCATATTGAACATATATTTTTCTCAGAATTTTTAAAATTCATTTACTATTTTTCATATGGCCAAAACCGCCAAATATTTAGACATTTGTCATAAATTGTCCTTTTATCCAAAAATTCCGAAATTCACAGAGTACACTGATATTATATAGATATACTTTCAATAAAATTTTCATCAATTTTAGAGTTAACCACAAGGAGTTATAAGCGGTTACTTTTAAAATGGTCTTTTCCCGTAAAATTCATAACTCTTAATCTATACATCCAAAAATCACCATTTTTCGACACAATCAATAAAACTCATCAAAATATCATTTCAAATTTTTTTAGAATTTTCTGAAGTTCAGAAGAATTACGAACTGAAAAACATAATAACCCTTAAAATCCCTTACTATCCCTTACTATCCCTTACCTCAAAAGAGCAGCATTTCTGACTGGATATCGGATATGACGCTGAAAAAAACTTACACTGATGAATATCAACTCACCAAGTATCTAAATACTCACAAAATACACTCAATAATCTAGAGAGAAAAAGAGAGAAAACTTATGAATTCTGGTGTGATTTTCAATTCTAACTTAGCCCTCTATTTATAGGAAAATGTTAGCACGCCGAAGCAGACTTGACCTGCAACCTGATGGCTTTACCTACTACTATTCCCACCCACCACATTTGAATAAAAATTTCAGCACATTTCTTCACCAACCAAGAGTGGGGCCCACCAATTCTAGAATTTTCTACCAAAATCATTAATTCTGAAAATTCAACAATTTCTGAACTACTCATCTCTTAAAATTCATAACAAATCATACATTCATTTTTAACGGTTCAAAATTTATGGACATATACTCAACTTATATATGTATAACATATCCAAAAATCACAACGATCCAACGGTCGAATTAAAAATTATAACCCTCGCAAAATATATTAAAAACCCTAATTTGATTTTCAATACCTCCGTTCCGATAAAAATACAGATAAAACACCTCAACATTAACTCCTTTATTTTTAACCACAAAAATATATCCCTCATTTATATCTACATAAAATAAATATTTCCTTATCATATGAATCAATAATTAATTATTCACAAATAATATTACAGAATCACATTTATGACAACCAGGCCGTTCCCAGGAAAAAGAGGGGGCTTTCCAATAAGGATTTCTCCTTACTGGCGCGCAATTAGATGACCAAACCTCTCCTTAGACAGAACTTTCTAGACATTGCCAATAATGCTATCTAATAATATTATTCAAATAATGTGAATTATTGATCTGATAATAGAAAATACTGTGCAACAACAATTATTGAAACAATAATAATATAAAATATCAACACAACAATTATTGAATCAATAAAATAAAATATTGAACAGTAACTACTGTAACAATTATTGAGTAGTGCCTTCTTACGTAAGAATCAATAATTCAACAATACTGTGCAATACCGTGTGCTACTGTGCAACCACGCATATTACTGTATTCTAACCACCGGGTATTCCAACAGTGTTAACGGTAACAACTACGCCGTTAATTATAAAAACTCAATTTTTGTCGTTATCTTCATCCGACAGTTATTCTGTCACAAATGTCTGCGCCGTCGTACGAATATTCCCCGACAGAAAGAATATTCCACGACCAAACGAATATTCCCTGACAACAATGAATATTTTATAACCACTTGTGTATTTTGAAAAGTTTTCACATTTCACCCATAACTTTAACTTTTTATCAATTTAACCATTTACTGAATTGTAATTATAAGAAAAATTGAATACTTTTATTTCATAAAATTCGGGGTCTTACATTGTAGCTTAACTTAAAATTATGGAATGACAGAATTATGTAACAATAAGGTTAAATAGAGTCATGTTATGTGGATTATGAATTCAAAAGGCTAATAATGATTAGTAAATCAAGAACGCGTTATGTGGTAATTTAGTATACATAATGAAAGTTAGACAAGTGTTGCGAAGTAAAACACTTAGAGTTTCTGAAATGTAAATGGTAATGATTATGTTATGGTATGTTAGCATATCTAATAGGTGTTGTGATTCTAAATCTATGTGTACATCGTGAGTTTAATTTTATAGCTTACGCTTAAGGCAAGTTTTCTAACTCTACACTTTCGTTGAGCTAGTTCATTTATTACATTGTGCAAGTTTTCTAACTCTACATTTTCGTTGAGTTAGTTCTATTATTATAAATGCATGCTTTTGATTGAGCAAGCTTTTTATCTTAACTGTTATTGAATAAGTAAATTGTTCCTAAAATCCATTTGAGCAAACTCAAACTCTAATGTTATTGGAAATTCTCCATTTATTAATTTATTCTAATTTGTTTACAGTTAAGCAAGTTTCTTAAAGTCAGGAATTTCATTTCTAATATTATAAAACTTGAACCTAGCTTATTTTACTGTTTAAGCAATAGTTATCCATTTTATTCATGCTATTGAATACTTATGCTCTATAGTTATTTCAAGCATGAGTTAGATATGTAGAATCAGTTCATTTATAGTTCTCAAATGTTCTAAGTTAAGTTGTTATTAAAAAACTATTGTATTATCAAGCATTGTTGATTCAACTAGTTCCCTAGTTGATGATCATTAAACTTCAATTACCCTTGAAAGCTTATCCAAACTGAACTTTCTTTGGTGCGGACTTGTACTCTAAATACTGAGATGAACAACCCTATGTTTAGGGGTTTACGCTTAGTGTTGAAATGTTTGTGCACAATACATTGTACGAAAGATTGATCCCCCTAAGTACGTGGAGTCCTTATAGTCATACGACTGTTAAAGTTAAAGTTGAAAGATTACTTATAACTGTGGGCATGGTTCATGGTCATTTGACCCTCAGTAGTATATTTAAGAATGTTAATAGAACAAATCATTCAGTTCTATTGAGCATATGAATTGACAAATGTTGAAATGATAATAGAACATATCATTCATTTCTATTAAGCCTATTATTTGGCAAATGATGTAAAGATATTTATTCTTATTTCAAGTGAGCTTTGTTTGCTCACTCTTACATATTTATACATTTATTGCAGCTATGGTTGAGAAGGTAGATAAACCTACAGCTAGCAAAGGAAAGGGAAAAATGTACAAGTGACGAAGACTTGAAATTTTGCTTTATCGTTATGATGATAGACTTTTAATAATGATGTGATGTAATAATTTTATTTCCGCACTTGAATGATTGTATTAAAGGTTAGAGAACCTGGGAGATAATGTTTTTATTAAAGTAATCCTGTATGGGCAGGTTTTTATTATTCAATTTATTATGATTGGGTAGTTAGATATGAATGTTTTGATTACGTGAACACCAAATCTTGAGGTAATGAAGTACCGAGATTTGGGGGTGTCACACTTATGCTCAATAGTAATTGAATCCTTTGATACTTCTATTTTATTATGTGTTCGACTTGTTTACTTTTATTTTAAAGATGTGAAGCATCATCGAGAAAATAAGATACGTAGCAGTGCCGAACTCTTTGTGGGCATGAGAGATGCCTAAGGAAATTCGAACATCATGAATAATTTACAAGCCATGTACAACTGAAAATTTCCATCACAGGAACTAAATCTAGATTCAGGAGACTGAATATGTGATCACATGATTCCTAGGCTTTTTTTAAAACAACAAAAAATAAATAAATAAAAAATTATGGAACTGAAATTTTTATATAATACAGTGTTTTGGATACGTATAACAAAATAGGTCTGTACAGTATGTGCAGACTGTACATATATTTTTTGGTATAGATATCCAAATCACGCATAAAACATTGTATTATGAAAAAAACAAAATTGGTCCGTCTTTTACTCCAGTCCGGACTACCGAACTGGATTCGCTGTGTGTGTGTGTGTGTGTGTGTGTGTATATATATATATATATATATATATATATATATATATATATATATATATATGAAGGATCAACCACCACGGAGTAAACTCTAGGGGAGATTGGAAATGTAAATATAAAAAAGCTGTAAATAAATATATATGAACGATCGATCACCACGGAGTAAACTCCAAGCGGGACGAAATGTAAATAAAGCAGTAAACGACCATGAAGTAAACTCCATGGCTGACAGAAATGTAAATATATATATATATATATATATATATATATATATATATATATATATGTAAGACCCCAACTTATTAATAATTGAAATTAAATTTTCTCTATTTATTATTTTGAAATAGAAAGGGTTGATTTGATTAATGTGGTTAGTTATGGGTAAAATGCGCAATTATTTCAAATAAGCAAGTGGTTATAAAATATTCATTTTGTCAGGGAATATTCGTTTGGTCGTGGAATATTCTTGTTGTCGGGGAATATTCGTACGACGGCGCAGCCTTGTGTGGGCCCCATAACGAAAAGCGATTGGATGAAGAAAACGACAAGTATAAGTTGTTTATAAATAACGGCGTAGTTGTTACCGTTAATACTGTTGGAATACACGGTGGTTAAAATACAGTAGCACACGGTATTACACCAATTATTGATTCTTACGTAAGAAGGCACTACTCAATAATTGTTACAATAATTATTGTTCAATATTTTATTTTATTGATTCAATAATTGATGCGTTGATATTTTATATTATTGTTGTTTCAATAATTGTTGTTGCACAGTATTTTCTATTATCAGATCAATAATTCATATTATTTGAATAATATTATTAGATAACATTATTGGCAATGTCTAGAAAGTTCTATCTAAGGAGAGGTTTGGTCATCTAATTGCGCGCCAGTAAGGAGAAATTTTTATTGGAAAGCCCCCTCTTTTCTGGGAACGGCCTGGTTGTCATAAATGTGATTCTGTAATATTATTTGTGAATAATTAATTATTGATTCATATGATAAGAAAATATTTATTTTATGTGGATATAAATGAGAGATATATTTTTGTGGTTAAAAATGAAGGAGTTAATGTTGAGATTTTTATCAGTATTTTTGTCGAAATGTAGGTATTAAAAATCAGGATTTTTGAGATATTTTTTGAGGGTTATAATTTTTAATCCGACCGTTGGATTGTGCTAATATTTGGATATGTTATACATGTATAAGTTGAGTATATGTCCACAAATTTTGAACCGTTAAAAATGAACGTATGGTTTGTTATGAATTTTAAGAGATGACTGGTTCAGAAATTGTTGAAGTTTCAAAATTTATCATTTTGGTAGAAAATTCTAGAATTGGTGGGCCCCACTTTTGGTTGGTGAGAAATGTGCTAAAATTTTAATTCAAATATGGTGGGTGGAAATAGTAGCAGGTAAAGTCATCAGATTGCAGGTCAAGTCTGCTTCGGCGTGCTAACATTTTCCTATAAATAGAGGGCTAAGTTAGAATTGAAAATCACACCAGAATTCAAAAGTTTTTTCTCTTTCTCCCTCTATATTATCGAGCGTATTCTTGTGAGTATATTTTGAGTGCTGCTATACGGTGCAAATTTCTGTCAGCACTATACCCGAAATTCAATCAGAAGTACGGTTATTTTGAGGTAAGGGATATTATTTTCTTCTTAATGATATTATTTTCTTCAATATCATTATGCTAAAATATTGATATGAGTTTTTTTTATCACATTTGGAACTTTTTGTGTCGGGGTTACTATTCACGTATACGGCACTATTCACGTATACCTCACTATTCACGAATACGGCACTATTCACCGAAAAATAAATTTTTTTTTGTCCAAGATGTCTATTATGGTTACTATCTTTGATTGTATCCATGTTTTGATCTTTATTTTTGAATTCTGCTTCACAATTGATTATTATGAAGTATTATTGATCTTGGATAAACTGTTATAGGAATTCCTATTATTTGTCCTTCTGTCTCACTGGATTCGTTTTCTTTAAGATATTTTTCATCATCCTCAGTCCTAAATGATGATATTACTGAATATCTTTGGCCTGTAGTGCAAAGATGTATGATTACCTGATGAATATCTTTGGCCTGTAGTGCAAAGATGAACAGGTGTTGAGATGAACATAACCGACTGGTGTTACAAATGAATATCTTTGGCCTGTAGTGCAAAGATGAATATCTGATTCAACATGTATATTGATTGATGTTACATGGATAAAATATTGATGATGGACTTTTAAATCTTAGAAGATAGTAGAATTTTTTTTCTACTTGACTCTTCTAATGGTTTGCTATTTCCGCTGCAGTTGTTGATCTAAAACTTGTTGTCGATTATATTCTATCAGATTTTTCCCTGTTGAATACTAATGCTAATTTGTTGTATATTATCTTAGTCATAATATTCTTTACTGGGCTAGTTGAGCTCACCCTTTTCCTTTTTGTTCCATTTTTCTTCTCAGGAGGTGAGAACATAGCAGGATCTAGTCGGGGTATGGAATGATGGTTCTAGAAAGATGTTTTAGCTGTCCTCACTATTTCTGAAAAATAGTGTTTGAATAATTGTAATGAGGACTTATTTGAGTGTGGATATTATCTAGAAGATAATATTTGTATTTAAACTCACAGTATGTGTTGTCGTATTTTGCACGACAATTGTATTATTGAAGTTGTAGTTTGTTTTTTGTACCATGTATTTGGCGACTCAGAATGGGTGTTGTATACCTATTTTGGGGGCGTCACAGTATATATATATATATATAAAAGCTGTAAACGCACTGGATATATATCGATCTAGGCTCAGTTCGTCAGTTCGGTGATATATATATATATATATATATATATATATATATATATAAACGCAAAGGATTTAAAATCCAAGCTCAATCAAATAGAGTTTGATGGAAATAATCTATATAAGTATTTATATATATAAAAACAATAAACACTCCGGATATAAAATCCAGGCTCATTGAACAGAGTTTGACAACAGTTTATATATAAGTATATATATAAAAGCAATAAACGCTCCGGATGTAAATCCAGGCTCAATCGAGGCATAACTCGATGATGTTAGTATATATATATATATATATATATATATATATATATATATATATATATATATATATATATATATATATACAAAAGAAATAATAAACCACGGACCGAAGTCCGGGAATACACACGCAACACGACTCTCAACGTGAATAACGGTGTATGCAAGAAGTGGAGAAAAGGCTTAAAGTAATGTAAGAAGGCTTACAGTGGACTGCCAAAGAAGGCTTCAATAGCTTCAAATGGATGAACACTCGGTTCCCACCGGTAAAAAGTAGCCAAATATAAGCTCACAAGTGTTTGAGATGAGAAAGCACTCAATTTATAGTGTGTACAGAGCAAATTGGATAGGCTTCCTTGCCTTTTTTTCTAACAAAATGGCCACTCCAAGCCGTCTATTTATAGAAGGGGGAGCCGCAGGTGTACCTATGGCTGCCCGGGGTGCCCCGGGCAATGTGGATCCCATCGTCTCAAAGTACGTGCACTCGGACAATACGTTGTTCGCTCGAACCTTCATAACTTTCAATCTGGGAGTCCGATGGAAGCGTGCCATACCATTCCAGAAAGCTCTTTCCGAGGGATATGCAATGACATAGGATTTGCCCTTTTTTGAATCCAGGAAGATGGGTCCATGATCGAAATAGTATTTTTGGGTTTCCGTCAGGCAGTCCGTTGAGCCGTTCTACGTAGTTTGCGCTCGAACATTAAGATATGGTTCTTGTGGGACTTATTTTGAATCAATTTGAGTTTAAATGATTGTATTTTATTTGAGTTGAAGTTGATTTGGCAAAATAACCATTTTAACCCTCCCGGGGTTATCTCTAGTTTTTGTGCAGTTGTAGTAGTCTTTTCTCAGGGTTATCTTTGAGGTTGACCTGATGTTGACTTTAACTGTCCTCAGGGTTATCTCTGAGGTTGGCTTGACCTCCTAGGGTTATCTCCATGCTTTGAACTTGATCCCTAGGGGTTATCTCCCGGGTTGGAAACTTATTTCCGGGGTTATCTCCGGTGTTGGAAACTGGATCTCCCGGGGCTATCTCTGGGGTTGGAATTGATGTTGTGATCCTTCAAGGTTATCTCTAGAGTGTGAAAAAGATAGTTTTGTCCTCCTGTATAGTTACTAATAGGAAAACAAAATTTCGAGTGTCTACAGAGTTGTTGAACAGTCATTTCATAGAGATTCTTTGATTCTCTGATGGTAGTGGTTTTGGCATCCCACTTTCTTGGTAAAGCTCTCATGAATTTTATGATTAGATCTTTTTTTGAATAGATCTTTCCAAAAGCTCGAAGAGATTTGAGCAGAACATTGAATCTTTCATAAGTTGAAGTGACATTTTCCCACAGGAACACGGGCAAACATTTCATATTGTTGAGTCAGAAGGGATTGTTTATTTTCTCTGACTTCTCAGTTCCTTCATGCATAATGAACAATGCTTCCCATACTTTATTGGCAGTTTTGTTGTTGACTACATTCTCGAATAGATCATCTTCTAAGGACCGGAATAGAATGTTCTTGGCCTTTTTGTCGAGTTGGACAACTTTCTTTTCGTTGTCAGTCCACCCAGTTTTAACCTTAACTTGAACTCTATTTGAATCTTCTGGAGTTGGTGCAAGTTTTGATGGAATGTAGGGCCCATTTATGATTGTTTCAAATAGCTCTTCATCTATTAAGTCCATGTATGCTTGCATACGAACTTTCCAATTGACAAATTTATCTTTTTTGTACATTGGTGGCTTGCTGCCTCCTCCAATGTTTGATTCACTTATCAGATGTGCCATTGGATCTACTCAAGCTTTGTAGGCTGATTGAGAGAACCTTCTTTGATACCCATTGTTAGTTCCTAGAGGCACAATAATTATCTAGAAGGGGGTTGAATAGATATTTTATAAATTCTTTTTCAAAAATATTTGCAGATGTTATGAATCAATTTCAGCAAAATATGTGATTTGTTTGTTTCCCTTTAAGATAAACAGAGTTAATAGTTAACAGGTAGTTATAGCAAGTATAGTAGTTAAAACAAGAATATAAAAGACACAGAGAATTTAAGTGGTTCAGAGCACTCAAGGCTCCTAGTCCACTCTTCTATTGATTAAGTAAGAAATCCACTAATGATGTTTTTACAATCTTCGAATCACTTAGATTCCTTCAAGACTAGCTGTGACACCCCCAAATCCGGGTACTTCGATTCCACGGGATTTGATGTTCACTGTACAAATATCATCTATCTATTTACCCATAAAAATGCAAACCATGCAATAGATAGAAATAAAATCTTCCCCTTAAGGGTTACAACATCCGAATAATAATATAAATCCCAGGTTAAACTAACCTTAAACATCTGTGCAGAAATATAAACAATAAGTCTTAAACAACATCATTAAATCAAGTCTAAACATAAATACATCATCAATAAAATAACAAGTCTTCATCACTTGCTAACTTTGGCCTTGCCTTTACTAGTGGAAGGTTCATCGGTTCTTTCGTTCTTAACTGCAATGTTATTAATAAGCAAGAGTGAGCACTATTGCCCACAAGTATAACAATGACATAATAGTATAATAACATGCGAGTGAATCAAAGACATCTGAATAAAAGCTCAACTTTTGAATCAAGAATGAATAACAAGAATCAAAAGATTTTTGAGGGTCATAAAACCTTGAACTATGTCCTAGATTATCAAGGGTTATACTTGAAACCTTTAACAGTCATAAGACTATGGACCTTTCTTCTCATACTTAGGGGGATCATCCCTTAGTACCATATTGTGCACAATATCTTAACGCTAACGCATAAGTAAATCCCTTTATAGGGTTGTTCATCTCAGTTTGACATTCGAGTCCGTACCAAAGGAAGTTTGGTTTGGATAATTTAATAAGGGTTCTGAAATTTAGAACGTTCATCAACTAAGGACTAGTTGAATCAATAAGGCTCACTAGTCTAACAGATTCAACAATAATCATATTCGATTTTAATAATAATCTCAAGAAGTATACAATAAAACGATTATTGTATAACTGAATCATGCTTTGAAAAGATAATCAATATTTAATATAACATTTAAACTTGAATAATAGTAATGATAATTTACTTGAGGTAAATAATAATCTTGAACAATAATGACAAGTAGGGTTAGGAAACTTGCCTCGTGCGTAGATTACACTTTAACTAAGCACGTTCTTTGAATTCAATCCTACATACCATTCACATCCACAATACCAGTTAATTATAACTTAACTAATCATCATAAACTCATTCTCTTTGTCTACTTTGATTATTGACTATACTTGGTTAATTTACCACTTTGTCACATAATTTATATCTCATGAATAACAAGCTAACTATGCATTCATTAATTCGATCCACAAGCAATTATGTTATGGATGTGCTAAGAATTTAATTTAATATCTCATAATATGCCTAACAAATTTTTATAATCATTAGACTAAGTTGCTAACACCTTTCCATACTTGAATGCTAAAAAAATATTTTATGTACATTCTGCTAAGTGGCGCTGCGGCGTCACTTTTGTATTGAGTCTTGGCGCTGCAGCGCCGTGGCGCTGCGGCCCGGTACTTGGCACTGCGGCGCGGTGGCGCTACGGTGCGAGAAATGAACTGGGAGTTGGCGCCGCTGCGCGAAACCCCAGACTATGAATTTCCAGTTCGCGACGAACACATAATTCAACGAAATCAACACTTTTTAAACACTAATTTCACCAATTTGCACATACCCACATGTTATAATTTATACATAATCATTACCCAACACTTTTAGAGTAATTTTAACCCACTAAAACACATAATCACATAATTAAAACATAAAATTTTCCACTGTTCTTGATGTTCTTGAAGTTTTGAACATAAATCATAAAAATTGACACTACAGATTCGTTATAACACCGAATCCGTTCATTTAAACTTTGGTCTCTTCGTATCAACATGCACAATAATATACGAGTGTAAATTTTACAAAAACATTTATGTTTGGTACACTAAAATTACGTATAAGGGTCATAAGGCCAAAAATCCAAACTTTGTGAATTTTGAAATATCAAGTCATCGTATTATTAAACTTATGATATGAAATCATGCAATATATATATATATATATATATATATATATATATATATATATATATATATATATATATATATATATAACATGCTTCACTTCTCGAATTATTATACATATCCTTATAATAACACCAATTCCCAATTCACAGAGATTAACAGAAGTTTTGAAAGCCATTTTTATAAAACTTGAATACGTGAAATAGAAATTTAGGAAGGAGAGATTACCCTGAGAATAAAGTATATATATATGTAGACTTAGATTTTTTCTTCAATTACTGAATTCTAACAAATCCTCTGAACTCTCTCTTGAATTCTCTCTGACTCTCAACTTAGCAAATAATGAAGAATACGTACGTTAACTCGACTGAACCTTTATGCGCAGAGTTGAGGTCAGTTATTCCATTCGTGGTTTAACTGCCCCAACTCCTCCTAAGGCCAAATTTGGCTAGCAAACTAAGTTCAAAGCTCTTTATTTTAATAAAACTTTTTATCATATAGTTTAATTCATGTCACACCCAATTCAAATATCTTATTTAAATTAATTAAATAACAAATAATAATCGCTCATAAATTCACGTAATCATATAATTAAATTTCTCATTAATAAATAATGTCAAATTATTAACTCTCTAATTAATAATTAAATTACTTAAATAACATCATGCTTAATTAAATATTTCATTTAATTCAATAAGCTCACATAATTACATTCTTGAATAATAATTATTTTCTACATTAATTTAATAAATGTAACGCATATAATTAAATTAATCTACCGCATTTGTATTAAATAATTATTTAATCCAATAATTAAATCATCGAAAAAATATTTATTTAATTCAATAAATATTAAAATTAAATTACAAAATTCTCGTTCGTCACATCTTTCCCCCCTTAAAAGGATTCTATCCCCAGAATCACAACTCAATAATTTTGACCCGTTACATTCTCCCCCCTTACAAAGATTCTGTCCCCCGAATCGCTTACACATAATTTAAGTAAATAAATGAGGGTAATTCTTCATCATATTCTTTTCGAGTTCCCACGTAGCTTCTTCAGCATTGTGGTTCTTCCAAATTACCTTAACAGAAGGTATAACTTTATTTTTGAGAACTTATTCTTTTCGGTCGACAATTTGGACAGGAATTTCTTCGTAAGATAAGCCTTTCCAAAATGCAGGGGTTCGTATTCAATTACATGCTTGTAATCGGCTTTGTATGGTCGTAATACAGAAACATGGAAGACGTTGTGGACATTCTCAAGTGCTGGAGGTAAGGCTACCTCGTACGCAACATCTCTGATTCTTCTCAGTACTTCAAAGGGTCCAATGAATCTTGGGCTCAATTTCCCTTTCTTTCCGAACCTGATATTCCCTTTCTAGGGAGAGACCTTCAAGAAAACATAACTACATGATTCAAACTCGATAGTTTTATGATGTGGATCAGCGTTTTTCTTTTGTCGATTTTGAGCCACTACCAGTCGTGCTCGGATTACTTTGACTATTTCTGCCGTCTGCTGTACCAATTCTGGCCCTAGCAATTGTCTTTCACCAACTTTATCCTAGTAAAGTGGAGTTCTGTACTTTCTGCCGTATAACGCTTCGTAAGGCGGCATGCCTATACTAGCGTGGTAATTGTTGTTATAGCCGAACTCTACTAATGGTAGGTGATCATCCCAATTTCCTTTAAAGTCCATCACACAGGCTCTTAGCATATCTTCTAATGTCTGAATCGTTCTCTCACTCTGTTCGTCTATTTGAGGGTGGTAAGCTGTACTCATTCGCAATTGCGTACCCATGCATTCCTGAAGACGTTTCTAGAAATTTGATGTGAAGCGCGGATCCCTATCTGAAATAATTGATACCGGAACTCCGTGCCTCGAAACAATCTCTTTTACGTATAGCCTGGCCAACTAATCTAAGTTGAATCTTATTTTGATCGGAAAGAAGTGTGCAGATTTCGTCAGTCGGTCAACGATAACCCATACTGCGTCGTAGCCTTTCTGAGTCGTCGGAAGGCCAACCACGAAGTCCATTATAATATGTTCCCATTTCCACTCTGGGATCTCTAACGGTTGTAATAATCCACTCGGTCTCTGATGTTTTGCTTTCACTTTCTGACAGGTCAGACACTTGGCAACACATTCTGTAACATCACACTTCAAATTCGGCAACCAAAAATGTTGTCTAAGATCTTGGTACATCTTGGTACTACCAGGGTGAATCGAATATCGTGAACTATGAGCCTCGCTAAAAATATCTTCCTTAATCTCTTGTACTGGCGGTACCCAAATTCTACTCTCAAATATCAGTATTCCTTTCTTATCCATCTTAAATCTCGGTTCGGTTCCTTCAGATATCTTCTTTGTCACCTTTTTGCATTCATCATCTTGAAGCTGAGCCTCCTTCACTTTATCTAGTAGAGTTGTACCAGATTGCATCTGAAATAGTTTCTCATCAATCTCCATTGGATACTTCACTTCCAATTCTAGTTTCTCCATTTCCACAATTAGCTCTTCCTGAGCAGTTAACATCATCAATTTCTCACAACCCTTTCTACTTAAGGCATCGGCAACCACATTCGCCTTACCCGGATGGTATAAAATCTCACAGTCGTAATCCTCGATTAATTCCAACCATCTTCTCTGACGCATATCTAAGTCCTTCTGTGTGAAAATATATTTCAGACTCTTGTGGTCCGTATATATTTCACACTTCTCCTCGTAGAGATAGTGCCTCCAAATTTTCAAATCAAATACAACTGCAGCTAACTCCAAATCATGGGTCGGATACCCCTTCTCGTAATCCTTCAATTGTTGTGATGCATACACAATGACTTTACCATTTTGCATCAGCACAAAACAAAGTCCTTTATGCGACGCATCATTAAAAACAACAAAATTGCCTGTATCATCCGGAAGAGATAACACAGGTGCCGTACTCAACCTCTTCTTTAATTCTTGAAAGCTCTCCTCACACTTCTCTGTCTAAACAAATTTCATAGCTTTTCGAGTTAAATTCATTAACGGAGTTGCGATCTTGAAAAAATCTTGAATGAATCTTCTATAATATCCCGCCAATCCAAGAAAACTTCTTACTTCTGACAGTGTTCTAGGCTGATCCAAGTTAATCACGGCTTCGACTTTAGATGGATCTACCGAAATTTTATTTTTATCGATCACGTGACCAAGAAATTGTACTCGCTCGATCCAGAATTCGCATTTCAAAAATTTAGCGTACAACTTCTCCCTTCTCAATACTTCCAACGTTAATCTCAAATGTTCTTCGTGTTCTTCTTTGGTTTTGGAATATACCAGAATGTCATCTATAAATACCACCACGAATTTGTCCAAAAACAGCTTGAACATACCATTCATTAGTCCCATAAATGCTGCAGGAGCATTCGTTAGACCAAACGACATTACTAAAAATTCGTAGTGACCGTATCGTGTTCTGAACGCTGTCTTCGGTACATCCTCTAGCCTCACCTTCAGTTGGTGATAACCACTCCTCAAGTCTATCTTGGAAAAGTATCTTGCTCCCTTTAATTGATCAAATAGATCGTCAATTCTTGGTAATGGATATCTATTCTTAATCATGACCTTGTTCAGTTCTCTGTAGTTAATGCAGAGCCGCATCGATCCGTCCTTCTTTTTCGTAAACAACACCGGCGCTCCCCACGGCGATACGCTCGGTTGAATGTACTTTTTGTCTAGCAATTCTTGTAATTGTACCATTAATTCTTTCATCTCTACTGGTGCCATTCTGTATGGTGCCTTCGATATTGGAGCGGTTCTGGGCACTAAATCGATCACGGAATCTACCTCTCTATCTGGTGGAAGTCCTGACAAATCGTTTGGAAATATGTCGATGAAGTCCCTCACAATCGGTATCTCTTCTACGTTCGGATTCTCTTTTCGACTGTCGACTATGTAAGCTAGATATCCTACACAGCCTTGTCTTAACAACCTCCTGGCCTGCATCATCGTCAGACAACTCGCTTGTCTAGGTGACTTGCTACCATAAAATACAACCTTTGACGGAGTCATAAGGTTAATACTCTTCTTCTGGCAGTCAATTACCGCCCCATAATTGGATAACCAATCTATACCCAAAATAACATCAAATTCCCCAAGTCGAATAGGGATAAGATCTACGTTCATGATATTACCCTTAATATCCACCCTACAGTTCTTAAACACGTACTTAATAGGAATTATCTCTCTATTCTCAATTTCTATATTCATGGGATATTCCAACTCATCCATAAGCAAATCTAAACTATTAGCAAAGTCTTCGGATATAAAGGAACAAGTAGCACCCGAATCAAATAAAATATAAACATTAATTTCATTGATCGAAATGATACCTGACACCACATCATGAGACTGGATTGCGTCCTACACTGTCATATTGAAAGTTCTGGCGGTCGGTCGGTTTGTTGCAGTTGCTCCAATGATGGTTAAGGCATTTCCACTGTTATTTCCATGGTTACCTCCTGGTACTGCTCCTCCTGATCCCTTCTTAGGGCAGTCTCTAGCTAGATGATCCTTCAAACTACAAGTGAAACAAGCACCCTTCTTTGGGTTAGGATAATTAGGTGCTATGTGGCCTTCCTGACCATAATTGTAACATACTCTCTTTCTCTTCATACAAACTCCTAGATGAGCTTTCCCGCAGGTCGGGCATGCTTCGATCTTTTTCTTCTGCCTTCCTTGTTGACTTCCAGCTGACGAGTTATCCGTTCACTTCCTCTTCTGATTATGATTACTCCCAGTGCTACTCCCACCAGTCTTGTTGTTACCTTCATTCTCACTCTTCTTCTTCTTCAGCTCTTGATTATACTTGGTCACCGCATCGCTTCCACCTTCAGCGAGGATGGCCTTTTCCAATACTCCAATAAACGTGTTTAGCTGAAACATTGATACCTTGCTGTATACTCAAGGCTTTAGCCCTTGTTCGAATCTTTTGGCTTTTCTCTCGTCAGTGTGTACTTGGTATGGGGCGAACCTTGCCAACTCATTAAATTTAGCTGCGTAGTCAGGTACGCTCATGTTTCCCTGCTTCAGTTCTAGAAATTGAACCTCCATCTGATTCTGCGAACTAGTTGGGAAGTACATTTCGAAAAACATCTCTTTAAATCTCTCCTACGTAATTACACCTTCACCTCCTCGCACTTTGTTTGCTTGCCACCAGTAGCTAGCCTCAGACTTCAGCATAAACGTTGTAAAAGCGGTCTTCTGGTCTTCTCTAACCCTAGCAACGTCGAAAACCTTCTCCATCTCCATAACCCACGTTTGAGCTTCGATTGGGTTCATGAAACCTTTGAACTCTGGCGGTCCCACTGCCTTGAAGTCTTTAAACGTTGTGTTTGGTGGAGCTTGAGGTTGATTATTCATGGCTCCAGTTAGTAAGTTCACCAACTGCTGAACGGGATTAGCATTGGCGTTATTGTTATTATTGGTTGACTCTTCCTGAGCCTGTTGACGTTGTTGTCTTCTCCTTGGTGGCATTTTTCTGTTAAATAAACGCTTATTAGAACTTTATTTATTTCTCTAAATAGTTAAGGCATTTCTTAACAATTAACATACTCATTTAATACATCATCTCAAACAACTTGATATATTTTCATTCAAATCAAAAGTTTTAACATTAAACGATAGCATAACTGCTATTTACATCAACTATCCTGGAATAAAGAATCCACATGATTTAAAACATTTAAACTATTCCTTTGTTCATAAATACATCGGTAAAAATTAATTAAGTTCTTCACATAATTAAGCAAATCATATCACTGCCGATCAAGGTACTGAATAGCCTTGCTACGCTCCTCTTCTAAGATGTGATACATCGTCCTGCGATCCATCATATACAATGGAAGTCCTTCGAACTGGATGTGATACCTCAAAACTCGATCTTGAGTCTTATGCATTGCCTTGTTAAGTATAGAGTATGTCTCCCAAATCTTCGCCTTCTTTGCACGACCATCATCTTCTGTACGATCAGCTCGACGTGATTTTCTTACCCATCATTCCTCTGCTATTTTCCGTCTTCCGGAGGTTTCCTTCAGTTCCTTCTTCAGCTTCTCTATCTCCTCGGTCTTATCCTCGGTTTGACCCTTCTCATGGACCAAATCCCATTCTACATTTCCCAATCATGAGTGAAGAGTCGAAATCTCCTTCTCCTTCTCCTTTAGAGTAGACTGCTGAACTGTCACTCGCTCAGTCAATTCCTGAACCTCGTCTTATAATTCGACGTTACGGTTGTATAACGTGTCATACATCTCAGCATCAACAGTGTACCGTGGTAACTCCTCTTCTTCCTCTTCCTCATCAAACTCTTCCTCAGGATCCTCCTCAGGATCAGTCTCGGGCTCATGCTCCTTGTAAGACTCCAACTTTTATAAATAAAGATGAATTTTCTATAAATATCATTTTTGAATATTATGGAGTTAATTTGATATAATGTTATAGTTGTGGGTAATATTTATAAATTTTGCAAAGTACGCAAGTTGTTATATAATATTCGATTGGTCGAGAAATATTCGTTTTAATAGGGAATATTCGTACAACGGCACAATCATTGGTGGACCCCATAACGGAATTATTGTCGGATTGAGAAAACGACAAAAATATTTTATTAAAAATAACGGCAGAAGTTTTACCATTGATACTGTTGAACTACTCGGTAGTAAAAGTACAGTAATACGTGTGGTTGCATAGTAGCACACGGTATTGATTATTAATGCTTATGTGAGAAGTCACTCAGTTTGATTCAATTATTGTCAGTTAATAATATGAATTATTTAGCGATAATGACGTTTTGTTTTATTCGTATTATTAACGTAATAAAACATAAACATCTTTTTATATAAAACAAAATACTTTATTAAAGTTATTTTATAAATAGAATATATTATATTTTATTTAAAAGATTTTTCTTTAAACATGGACCGTCAGATTAAAGTAATCAATCTGGACCATTCATGGATTAGTTACTATGCATTCTATTTTTCTATAAATAGCAGCTCATTCCTTCATTATTTCTTACGAATTTACTGAACTCTAGAGAGAGAAACTATAGAGAGAAACTATAGAGCGAGAGAAGAAGAGTATTCTACTACTTAACTACTTCCTTATTTCAGCTCTTCTTTAAAACGGTAAGGGGTGTTATTCTTTCTTATTCATGAAGAGAACTGTTGTTATTCCATTTTTTATTATTCTGTTGGAATAACCTGTATACGCGGTCTACCCTATACTTGGTGACATTCTTCTATTATTCTGTTGGAACATCCTGTCTGTGTGTTTTTCACCGGACCCGGTTCCATTTTTATTATTATTCTGTTGGAACATCCTGTCTGTGTGTTTTACACTGGACCTGGTTCCGTTTTTATTATTATTCTGTTGGAACATCCTGTCTGTGTGTTTTACGCCGGACCTGGTTCCATTATTTATTATTCTGTTGGAATATCCTGTCTATGCGTTTTACGCCGGACCTGGTTCCATTATTTATTATTCTGTGGGAATAACCTGTCTGTGCGGTCTATCGCATGCATGGTGATTTCTTTTGTTATTCTATTCTTTATTATATTCAGTTGGTTAAGTTTTGACTTCTATACTCTATGAAATTTGTGGAATATCCTTGATAATTATGTTTCATCCAGTATCTTTTCATAAAAATATTCTTCTAAGCATTCTTGAATTTTACTCCACAAAGCAGTATCATGTTGACAATTTGGACGTTGTTAATTATTGGATAAATTAATTCTTAAACTTGTTTTATTAAATTCTTATATCATTGGCATCATCCTCATATTTATAAAATGTTAAAAGTCATCTGTGGCCTGTAGTGCATAGATGGACTTGGTATGATTATGACCAGGGATTATTCGGTATAATCATGACCGTAATGTTACAAATGATGTGGTAAAAGTCATCATTGGCCCGTAGTGCGTTGATGGACAGTTGTTGGCATGACCATGACCATTAATGAATACACGAATATCCTTGGCCGTAGTGCAGGGGTGATTCGATGATGTGGATTATTTTATTAAGCTAAGTCCCAACGATCACAATGTTGAAAATCCTTTTAAATCATAAAAGATAGTAGAGTTTATTTTCTACTTGACTCTTTTAATGGATTGCTTGTTCCGCTGCAGTTAAACTTGATGTCTATTATATTTTATCAGTTTAACATTGTTGAAGGCTAATGATAATTTATTCTGCATTATCTTAGTCATAATATTTCTTACTGGGCTAGTTGAGCTCACCCTTTCTTTCACTGTTCTCTTCAGGAAATGAGAACGTAGCTGGGGCAAGTCGGGGAACGGAGTTATGGTCCGAATGATAGTATTAGTTAGTAGTCCTCACTATTCTATGTAATGGTGTGTTAATAAATGTAATGAGGACTCCTTTTGAGTATGAATACTCTCTAGAAGATAATATTTGTATTCAAACTCACAGTTTATGTTTTGTCATATTGTACACGACAGTTGTATTAGTAAGTTGTATTTGTATTCTGTACTATGTATCTGACGACCCAAGATGGGTGATGTATACCTAATTTTGGGGGCGTCACAGTTGGTATCAGAGCTTAGGGATATGATCCCTGACTAAGATGTGAGAATAGAACTAGGAGGGGAGAGACGGGGAATTCCTTCGCTAGTATGACCTACCTAAGTTTATTTGCATGGTATTTAATTGGTCGGTCATAATATAAGGATAATATATGACATATCAATTAACTTTTATTTTGTGGCAGTATCTGAAAATGGCATCTGAGAATGTTGAGAATAGCAATGGAGCACAGGCGACTGTTGATTCACCACATATCAATAATCAGGATAATGTGCATCAGGAAGGTAACAATCCTCATGCAAACAACAACACTGACTAGATGATGAATGATGGAATATTCAGAAACTTTATGCAGTTCATGCAACAGCAGGCGAGAGCGGCTCCTGTCCAAAATATAGGTGGAAACACTGAAAACTCTCGGACGGTCACCGCTAAACAGTTCAAGGAGCTGGGACCACCAGAGTTTAAGGGAGAGCCAAAACCACTTATAGCGAAAACATGGATAAAGCAGATTACCAAGATATTTGATGTCTTAGGATGCTCCGAGGAGCAAAAGGTTCCCTTTGCCGCCTTTATGTTGCGAGGAGAGGCAGATTACTGGTGGGAATCGATTAAGCGTACTCAACCTGCCGCACTAAAGATGTCTTGGGAGAAGTTCCAAGAGCTGTTCAATGACAAATACTTTCCCGAAAGTGTTCGTCACATGAAGGAGGTGGAGTTCATCAAATTGGAGCAGAATAATATGACCGTGTCGCAGTATGAGGCTAAATTTGCTGAGTTGTCCCGGTTTGCGTCCCACTTGGTGGATAATGAAGAGCGAATGACGCTAATGTTTTTGCGAGGTTTGAAACCTGAGATACGTCAACATCTTATTTCTCATAAACAGTGTTTGTATTCAGATGTTGTGAATAGGGCTCAGTTAGTGGAGCGCGATAACGAGTCAACGCAACCAAAAGAGAGCAGTCGGCAAAATGATAATAGCAGTGAGAGCAGTCATCGAAGCGGTGACAACAAGCGCGGAGGGAATCAACAGGCCAGAAATGGTAACCACTTCGGTGGTAATCAGGGCCAAAACAATAAGAATGGTCATTTCAAGAAGAGGAGATTCAACAATGATGGAAAGACGTCAGCACCAGCACCCGTTGTTAAGGAAGGAGAACGACCACCTATCATATGTTTCAAATACGAAGGGGAGGGGCACATCAGTCCAAACTGCGCGATGCCGTCTAAAGCATGTTATAATTGTGGAAGAGAAGGTCATTTAGCTCGATTTTGTCGTTTACCAAAAACAAGTTCAGCTAAGATGGAGACACCAAAGGTCATCCCAGAAAAGTCAAAACCGGTCGTGAAAGGGAGAGCGTTTGTTGTGACCTCCCAGAAAGCAATGAACCCGAATGAGATCATCACGTGTAAGCTTATCATAAACTCTAACGAAGTCTATACTTTATTTGATACCGGTTCTACCCATTCTTTTATTTCTCCTACTTGCGCTCATCGATTAAATTTGACTCCGGATAAATTAGACTTTGATTTATCTGTTGAAACTCTATTGGGAGAAACCTTCATTACATCCACGGTTTATAAGTCTTGTTTGGTTCAAGTTGGTACCCACACATTACCTGTCGATCTGATTTCATTAAAAATACTTGCATTTGACGTGATTCTAGGGATTGATTGGTTAACTACTCATCATGCAAAAATTGATTATTTTCGTAAGATTGTTAGCTTTCATATTCCTAATCGACCTATTATGCGAATTCAAGCAACCAAACCATTAAAATTAATCGCTGTCATCTCAAGCCATAAAGTTATTCTTTTATTGAAAAATAGATGTCAAGCTTTCTTAGCTCATGTCACGGATCTAAACAAAAATACGTCAGTTTTGAATGATATTTCTATTGTTAATAAATTCCCTGACGTATTCCCTAAAGAACTTCCTGGCCTACCCCCAGAGCGTGAAATTGAATTTTGTATCGGCCTTGAACCCGGTACAAAACCCATTTCCAAAGCCCCATATCGAATGGCTCCTATTGAACTTCAGGAATTAAAGATCCAACTGCAGGAATTGTTAGACATTGGCTTTATTCGTCCTAGTACTTCTCCTTGGGGTGCTCCTGTGCTATTCGTGAAGAAGAAAGATGGAAGTATGCGACTTTGTATTGATTATCGGGAGTTGAATCATGTCACCATCAAAAATAGATACCCATTGCCACGTATTGATGACTTGTTTGACCAGTTGCAAGGAGCACAATTCTTTTCAAAGATCGATCTTCGTTCTGGATATCATCAGCTGAAGGTTAGAACTGAGGATATTCCAAAGACGGCTTTCAGAACTCGGTACGGGCATTATGAATTCCTAGTCATGTCCTTTGGATTGACTAATGCTCCTGCTGCCTTCATGGATATGATGAACCGGGTATTCAAGGAATATTTGGATCACTTTGTGGTCGTCTTTATTGATGACATCCTTATTTATTCCAAAAGCCGTGAAGATCATGAGCAACACTTGAGGCTGGTACTCCAAAAGCTTCGTGAATACAAGCTTTATGCCAAGTTGAAGAAATGCGAGTTCTGGTTGGAGGAGGTAGCATTCCTTGGGCACGTAGTATCAAGTCGTGGAATATCGGTTGACCCGGCAAAGATTGAAGCTATTCAAAGCTGGGAGCAACCTAAATCAGTGACCGAAGTACGTAGCTTTCTTGGTTTAGCTGGTTATTATCGGAGATTCGTGGAAGGATTTTCTCGAATCGCTACTCCATTAACTCAGCTGACTCGAAAAGATACAAAGTTCGGTTGGAGCAAAGAATGTGAGAAGAGTTTTCAAGAACTCAAGAGGAGACTCATTTCAGCACCTGTTCTAACAATACCATCTGGCTCGGAGGGATTTGTCATCTACAGTGATGCTTCGAGCAAAGGGTTGGGATGCGTTCTCATGCAACATGGAAAAGTCATAGCCTATGCATCAAGACAACTCAAGGAATATGAGAGGAATTATCCTACTCATGATCTAGAGTTGGCAGCTGTTGTCTTTGCACTTAAAATTTGGAGGCATTACTTGTATGGGGAGAAGGTGGAGATCTTTACGGATCATAAAAGCCTCAAATATTTCTTCACTCAAAAGGAACTCAACATGCGACAATGACGTTGGCTTGAACTGTTGAAAGATTATGATCATACCATTCAATACCATCCTGGAAAAGCGAACGTGGTAGCTGACGCATTGAGTAGAAGATCATATGCAAGTACGAGTGCGATATTGTCAACACAAAGGCCCATTTTGTGTGACTTGCAAAGGATGGAGATAGAGTTAAAGACTCCAGGGACCCATGTGATGATGACGAATATACGAGTAGAACCAACTTTAATCGATAAAGTTAAAGCTGCTCAAGCTACAGACCTGGAGCTGATGCGTATGAGGAAGAAAGTGCAAGAAGGTGCTATGCCGGAAGCAAGAATCGATGAAGAAGGAATACTTCGAGTCAACTCCAGACTTTGTGTTCCTAACAACCCTGATTTAAAGTATGAAATCATGATGGAGGCGCACAACACACCGTTTGCAATCCATCCTGGAAGTACCAAAATGTATCATGATCTTCGTCATACATTTTGGTGGAGCAATATGAAGAGAGAGATAGCGTTGTTTATCTCAAGGTGTCTAACTTGTCAACGAGTCAAAGCGGAGCATCAAGTACCAAAAGGTCCATTGCAACCACTTGAAATTCCAGAATGGAAGTGGGAGCACATTACCATGGATTTCGTTATCGGTCTTCCTAAGGTTTCTCAAGGTATATATGCGATTTGGGTCATTGTTGATAGATTGACCAAGTCTGCTGATTTCTTACCGATACGAGAAACTTATACACTTGAACGTCTTGCTCGTATGTACATAAATGAGATTGTAAGACTGCATGGTATGCCAGTATCCATAGTTTCTGATCGAGACCCAAGATTCACTTCACGATTTTGGGTTAGTTTACAAAAAGCTATGGGCACAGATTTACGATTTAGTTCGGCATATCATCCTCAGACGGATGGACAATCAGAGAGGACTATTCAAACTCTAGAAGATTTATTAAGACTCTGTGTCCTTGACTTCATGGGAAGTTGGGACAAGTTCTTACCATTGGTGGAGTTTTCCTACAACAACAGTTATCAAGCAAGTATTGGCATGGCTCCATTCGAAGCATTGTATGGAAGAAAATGTCGTTCTCCAGTATGCTGGGATGAGGTGGGTGAAGCAACGTTGTTGGGACCGAAGTTGGTACGTATGACTACAGAAAAGATTCAAACGATCCGACAACGTATAAAAACCTCACAAGATCGACAAAAGAGTTATGCTGATCTTCATCGCAAGGACGTGGAATTTGATGTAGGAGATCATGTGTTCTTACGTGTTGCTCCGTGGAAAGGAGTTACGAGATTTGGAAAAAGAGAAAAGCTCAATCCTCGATTCATCGGTCCATTTTTAATCCTCGATCGAGAAGGAACTGTGGCTTATATACTCGCTTTACTGCCAAGTATGTCTCGTGTTCATAATGTTTTTCACATATCCATGTTACGCAAATATGTGGAAGACCCGAACCACATTATTGAGTTAGAACTGGACGAAATAGCAGAGGATTTGACGTATGAAGAAGTTCCTGTTCAAATCTTGGATAAGAAGGAACATATTCTACGCTCCAAGGTTATACCTCAAGTCAAAGTTTTGTGGAGAAACCACGATGTTGAGGAAATGACTTGGGAGTTAGAATCTGAAATGAAATCAAGGTATCCTTACCTCTTCGACATAACAGGTACGTACCCTAATTTCGAGGGCGAAATTTCATAAGAATGGGAGGTTGTAAGACCCCAACTTTTATAAATAAAGATGAATTTTATATAAATATCATTTTTGAATATTATGGAGTTAATTTGATATAATGTTATAGTTGTGGATAATATTTATAAATTTTGCAAAGTACGCAAGTTGTTATATAATATTCGATTGGTTGGGGAATATTCATTTTAACAGGGAATATTCGTACAACGGCACAATCATTGGTGGACCCCACAACGGAATTATTGTCGGATTGAGAAAACGACAAAAATATTTTATTAAAAATAACGGCAAAAGTTTTACCATTTATACTGTTGAACTACTCGGTAGTAAAAGTACAGTAATATGTGTGGTTGCATAGTAGCACACGATATTGATTATTAATGCTTATGTGTGAAGTCACTCAGTTTGATTCAATTATTGTCAGTTAATAATATGAATTATTTAGCGATAATGCCGTTTTGTTTTATTCGTATTATTAACGTAATAAAACAGAAACATCTTTTTATATAAAATAAAATACTTTATTAAAGTTATTCTATAAATAGAATATATTATATTTTATTTAAAAGATTTTTCTTTAAATATGGACCGTCAGATTAAAGTAATCAATCTGGACCGTTCATGGATTAGTTACTATGCATTCTATTTTTCTATAAATAGCAGCTCATTCCTTCATTATTTCTTACGAATTCACTGAACTCTAGAGAGAGAAACTATAGAGAGAAACTATAGAGAGAGAGAATAAGAGTATTCTACTACTTAACTACTTCCTTATTTCAGCTCTTCTTTAAAACGGTAAGGGGTGTTATTCTTTCTTATTCATGAAGAGAACTGTTGTTATTTCATTTCTTATTATTCTGTTGGAATAACCTGTATACGCGGTCTACCCTATACTTGGTGACATTCTTCTATTATTCTGTTGGAACATCCTGTCTGTGTGTTTTACACCAGACCTGGTTCCGTCTTTATTATTATTCTGTTCGAACATTCTGTTTGTGTATTTTACACCGGACCTAGTTTCGTCTTTATTATTATTCTGTTGGAACATCCTGTCTGTGTGTTTTACACCGGACCTGGTTCCGTCTTTATTATTATTCTGTTGGAATATCCTGTCTGTGTGTTTTACACCGGACCTGGTTCCATTATTTATTATTCTGTCGGAATATCCTGTCTGTGCGTTTTACGTCGGACCTGGTTCCATTATTTATTATTCTGTGGGAATAACCTTTCTGTGCGGTCTATCGCATGCATGGTGATTTCTTTTGTTATTCCATTCTTTATTATACTCAGTTGGTAAAGTTTTGACTTCTATACTCCATGAAATTTGTAGAATATACTTGATAATTGTGTTTCATCTAGTATCTTTTCATGAAAATATTCTTCTAAGCATTCTTGAATTTTACTCCACAAAGCAGTATCATGTTGACAATTTGGACGTTGTTAATTCTTGGATAAATTAATTCTTGAACTTGTTTTATTGAATTCTTATATTATTGTCATCATCCTCATATTTATAAAATGTTAAAAGTCATCGGTGGCCTGTTGTGCATAGATGGACTTGGTATGATTATGACCAGGGATTATTCGGTATAATCATGACCGTAATGTTACAAATGATGTGGTAAAAGTCCTCATTGGCCCGTAGTGCATTGATGGACAGTTGTTGGCATGATCATGACCATTAATGAATACACGAATATCCTTGGCCGTAGTGCAGGGGTGATTCGATGATGTGGATTATTTTATTAAGCTAAGTCCCAACGATCACAGTGTTGAAAAACCTTTTAAATCATAAAAGATAGTAGAGTTTATTTTCTACTTGACTCTTTTAATGGATTGCTTGTTCCGCTGCAGTTAAACTTGATGTCTATTATATTTTATCAGTTTAACATTGTTGAAGGCTAATGATAATTTATTCTGCATTATCTTAGTCATAATATTTCTTACTGGGCTAGTTGAGCTCACCCTTTCTTTCACTGTTCTCTTCAGGAAATGAGAACGTAGCTGGGGCAAGTTGGGGAACGGAGTGATAGTCTGAATGATAGTATTTGTAAGACCCCGAATTTTATGAAATAAAATTATTCAATTTTTCTTATAATTACTATTCAGTAAATGGTTAAATTGATAAATGTTAAAGTTAAGGGTGATATATGATTTTTTTTCAAAATACACAAGTAGTTATAAAATAATCATTGTTGTCGGGGAATATTCGTTTGGTCATGGAATATTCTTTCTGTCGGGGAATATTCGTACGACGGCGCAGCTATTTGTGGGCCCCATAACGAATAACTGTCGGGTGAAGAAAATGACAAATTTGAGTTTTTACAAATAACGACGTAGTTGTTACTGTTAACACTGTTGGAATACCTGGTGGTTAAAATACAGTAATACGCGTTATTGCACAGTAGCACACGGTATTGCATAGTATTTTTGAAATTATTGATTCTTACGTAAGAAGGCACTACTCAATAATTGTTACAGTAATTACTGTTCAATATTTTATTTTATTGATTCAATAATTGCTACGTTGAAATTTTATATTATTGTTGTTCAATAATTGTTGCTGCACAGTATTTCTCATTATCAGATCAATAATTCATATTATTTGAATAGTATTATTAGATAGCATTATTGGCAATGTCTAGAAAGTTCTGTCTAAGGAGAGGTTTGGTCATCTAATTGCGCGCCAGTAAGGAGAAATCCTTATTGGAAAGCCCCCTCTTTCCTGGGAACGGCCTGGTTGTCATAAATGTGATTCTGTAATATTATTTGTGAATAATTAATTATTGATTCATATGATAAGGAAATATTTATATTATGTGGATATAAATGAGGGATATATTTTTGTGGTTAAAAATGAAGGAGTTAATGTTGAGGTTTTTATCAGTATTTTTGTCGGAATGGAGGTATTAAAAATCAGGGTTTTTGAGATATTTTGCGGGGGTTATAATTTTTAATCCGACCGTTGGATCGTGGTAATTTTTGGATATGTTATACATATATAAGTTGAGTATATGTCCACAAATTTTGAACCGTTAAAAATGAACGTATGATTTGTTATGAATTTTAAGAGGTGGCTGATTCGGAAATCAGGTTATAAATCATTTTTGGTGGAAAATTCTAGAATTGGTGGGCCCCACTTGTGGTTGGTGAAGAAATGTGCTGAATTATATTTCAAATGTGGTGGGTGGGAATAGTAGCAGGTAAAGCCATCAGGTTGCAGGTCAAACCTACCAAAATTTTCCTATAAATAGAGGGCTAAGTTAGAATTGAAAATCACACCAAAAACATAAGCTTTCTCTCTTTCTCTCTCTATATTATGAAGCATATTTTGTGAGTTTTTAGATACTTGGTGAGTTGCTATTCATCAGTGCAAGTTTCCTTCAGCATCATATCCGATATCCAGTCAGAAGTACTGCTCTTTTGAGGTAAGGGATAGTAAGGGATATTAAGGGATTTTAAGGGTTGTTATGATTTTCAGTTTCGTAATTTTTCTGATCTTCAAAAATTCTGGAAAAATTTGAAATGATATTTTGATGAGTTTTATTGATTGTGTCCAAAAATGGTGATTTTTGGATGTATAGATTAAGAGTTATGAATTTTATGAGAAAAGACTATTTTAAAAGTAACCGCTTATAATTCCTTGTGGTTAACTCCAAAATTGATGAAATTTTTATTGGGAGTACATGTATATGATAGAAGTATACTCTGTAAATTTCAGAATTTTTAGACAAAAGTACAATTTTTGATAAATGTCTAAATATTCGGCTGTTTTGGCCATATGAAAAATAGTAAATGACTTTTAAAAATTCTGAGAAAAATATATGTTCACTATGGGACTATATTATGCTAAATCCCAGAAAAGAAATATTTTTGGAACTGATTTGGTATTTTTCATGAAAATGGTCTAGTTATGAGTAAATGAATTAAATATGTTTTGTGAAGAAAGAAAATTGGAAAAATAGGATTTTATGGCTTGAGAATCCTATATGAGGTATATGCAGATTTTTGATGAGGGTTTTGGTTATTGATGATGAAATTGTAAGAGTTGGCATTTTATGATGATTAAATGCATTAATTAGTAAAGTGTAAACAATTAAAATAAATTGTTTATAAATTTAAGTAATGTTATTCTTTCAATATCATTATACCGAAATATTGGTATGGGTTTTATTGTGGAATTTCTATCTTTTGTGTCGGGGTTACTATTCATGAGTTACTATTCACGATTTACTATTCATGAGTTACGAATATTACTCTTGAGATTAAAACTATATGTTGATCATATTATTTTTATCATCATATATAACATTTTTATAACCCTGATGTTGAAATTCTCTTTCACTGGAGTGTAAAGATGGGTAGATTATTGGTATGATCATGACTAGGTTTCTCTTTGGCCTGTAGTGCAAAGTTGAATTGTGACTGGTATGATCATGACCATTGAATTTATAATTGAATATCTTAAGCTTAAGTGCAAAGGTGAATTGATCAACATGGTTATAATTATTGTTTATATAAATTCTGAAATGATTATATATTTCTTTGAGATATGAATATATTTGGCCTGTAGTGCAAATATGAATTGTTGATGAATATCTTTGGCATGTAGTGCAAAGATGGCCTGTTGATGAATATCTTTGGCCTGTAGTGCAAAGATGAACTGTTGTTGAATATCTTTGGCCCGTAGTGCAAAGATGGTTTGTTGATGAATATCTTTGGCCCGTAGTGCAAAGATGGATTTGTTAGTATGATTATAAACAGAAATTGTGATTTGGTATAACCATGATCTTTGATGTTTCAGGTAAAGACAGGTGATGAAAATATTCTTCGTCCTGGGTGCGAAGAAAAATTTATAGTCACAATTATGATTATGAGTTATTCATATGATTGTGGAAAGGAACTGTTGAGTGATGTTACATGGATAAAATATTGTTGATGGATTTTTAACATGG
Source organism: Panax notoginseng (assembly GCA_016801055.1). Classification (NCBI taxonomy): domain Eukaryota; kingdom Viridiplantae; phylum Streptophyta; class Magnoliopsida; order Apiales; family Araliaceae; genus Panax; species Panax notoginseng. The sequence goes on along the minus strand of CM029018.1, from coordinate 66,743,821 downwards.
AGAAGATAATAGACTTTATAGTCTATTTGACTCTTCTAATGGATTGCTCGTTCCGCTGCAACTATGGTTGAAATTTTTATCATTTACCATATGTTCTAAATCTCTGATTTATTATTGATGAAGGCTATTGATAATTTAATTATCTTTAGTCATGATATTCTTTACTGAGCTAGTTGTGCTCACCCTTTTGCTTCACAATTCCTTTCAGGTAATAAGAGTGTAGCTGGGTCGAGCGAGGGTAACGGGGAAATAGAACGGTGGTCTCTAGCTGTGGATGTTCTCCCGAAGCAGTATAGAAAAGTTCATTTAGTAGTTATATTGGTGAATCCAATAGGGTAAGGTGTACCCAACGTTGGAAGGGTAGTTTGCCACTATCATACAAGATGTCTAACGACATACAACCTCGTGTCATCATAAGACAGGGATGTGCTCATCCACTTGCTGAGTATATATACGAGCACTACCTATATAATCTTGGTGTTTGTTTGAAGTATAATTCTCAATTAGAGACAGTGGAGATAATGATAAGTCAAGAGAAGACTCACCATTGGGAAGAATATGATAGTAATCTTCTCATTTTTCTTTGGGGTCTATTGGGTCAACCAAGGATAATTCTGTGGCCATATGATATCTATCATAACCTAGACGCATGGCCTCCCATGTACGAAGGTTTCCTTGAGCACTTCCCAAAGATTCTAATTTCTAAAACAGTTTTTGACTATACCTTTATGTAAGGTGTCATTGTGAGGTGATGTCCACGGTTGGAACATGAGTCACATTTGGTATATATTTGTATCCAAACTCACAGCATATGTGTTGTTGTATTTTGCACGACAATTGTTGTAATAAAGTTGTAGTTATTTTCTGTACCATGTATTTGGCGACTCAGAATAGGTTGGATGGAATGGACCTATTTTGGGGTCGTTACATTTGGTATCAGAGCTATAAGTAAAGAGCCCCGAGCCTCTCGCTGGTGACTTCCTGTTGATGGGGGATGCACCGAAGCCAGACTCTCCGTAGGGGACGCCGTTCTGCGGTGGCAAGCTGATAGGTATCAATGTAAGGTGCTGACATAGGTTGGTGTCCAGAGTTACATTTGGTATCAGAGCTTAGGGATATGATATCTGGCGGAGATCGGGGAATAAAACTAGGAGGGGAGAGATGAGTAAATCCTTCGCTAGTGTGTCCTACCTAAGCTTATTTGTTGGTCAGTCATAATATCGGGATATTATGTGATATGTTAATTTGTTAAATTAACACTTGTTTTGAAGCTGTATTCTAGAATGATATTTGAAATACAGGAGATGAGCAATGGAGAAATTATGATGACAGAGAAGATGGAATTTGAAATGAAAGAAGGTATTCTCAACTCTTTGAAATACCAGGTACGTAAATTTCGGGGACGAAATTTCATAAGGAGGGGAGATTGTAAGACCCCGAATTTTATGAAATAAAAGTATTCAATTTTTCTTATAATTACTATTCAGTAAATGGTTAAATTGATAAATGTTAAAGTTAAGGGTGATATATGATTTTTTTTCAAAATACACAAGTGGTTATAAAATAATCATTGTTGTCGGGGAATATTCGTTTGGTCGTGGAATATTCTTTCTGTCGGGGAATATTCGTACGACGGCGCAGCTATTTGTGGGCCCCATAACGAATAACTGTCGGGTGAAGAAAATGACAAATTTGAGTTTTTACAAATAACGGCGTAGTTGTTACCGTTAACACTGTTGGAATACCCGGTGGTTAAAATACAGTAATACGCGTTATTGCACAGTAGCACACGGTATTGCATAGTATTTTTGAAATTATTGATTCTTACGTAAGAAGGCACTACTCAATAATTGTTACAGTAATTACTGTTCAATATTTTATTTTATTGATTCAATAATTGCTACGTTGAAATTTTATATTATTGTTGTTCAATAATTGTTGCTGCACAGTATTTCTCATTATCAGATCAATAATTCATATTATTTGAATAGTAATATTAGATAGCATTATTGGCAATGTCTAGAAAGTTCTGTCTAAGGAGAGGTTTGGTCATCTAATTGCGCGCCAGTAAGGAGAAATCCTTATTGGAAAGCCCCCTCTTTCCTGGGAACGGCCTGGTTGTCATAAATGTGATTCTGTAATATTATTTGTGAATAATTAATTATTGATTCATATGATAAGGAAATATTTATATTATGTGGATATAAATGAGGGATATATTTTTGTGGTTAAAAATGAAGGAGTTAATGTTGAGGTTTTTATCAGTATTTTTGTCGGAATGGAGGTATTAAAAATCAGGGTTTTTGAGATATTTTGCGGGGGTTATAATTTTTAATCCGACCGTTGGATCGTGGTAATTTTTGGATATGTTATACATATATAAGTTGAGTATATGTCCACAAATTTTGAACCGTTAAAAATGAACGTATGATTTGTTATGAATTTTAAGAGGTGGCTGATTCGGAAATCAGGTTATAAATCATTTTTGGTGGAAAATTCTAGAATTGGTGGGCCCCACTTGTGGTTGGTGAAGAAATGTGCTGAATTATATTTCAAATGTGGTGGGTGGGAATAGTAGCAGGTAAAGCCATCAGGTTGCAGGTCAAACCTACCAAAATTTTCCTATAAATAGAGGGCTAAGTTAGAATTGAAAATCACACCAAAAACATAAGCTTTCTCTCTTTCTCTCTCTATATTATGAAGCATATTTTGTGAGTTTTTAGATACTTGGTGAGTTGCTATTCATCAGTGCAAGTTTCCTTCAGCATCATATCCGATATCCAGTCAGAAGTACTGCTCTTTTGAGGTAAGGGATAGTAAGGGATATTAAGGGATTTTAAGGGTTGTTATGATTTTCAGTTTCGTAATTTTTCTGATCTTCAAAAATTCTGGAAAAATTTGAAATGATATTTTGATGAGTTTTATTGATTGTGTCCAAAAATGGTGATTTTTGGATGTATAGATTGAGAGTTATGAATTTTATGAGAAAAGACTATTTTAAAAGTAACCGCTTATAATTCCTTGTGGTTAACTCCAAAATTGATGAAATTTTTATTGGGAGTACATGTATATGATAGAAGTATACTCTGTAAATTTCAGAATTTTTAGACAAAAGTACAATTTTTGATAAATGTCTAAATATTCGGCTGTTTTGGCCATATGAAAAATAGTAAATGACTTTTAAAAATTCTGAGAAAAATATATGTTCAATATGGGACTATATTATGCTAAATCCCAGAAAAGAAATATTTTTGGAACTGATTTGGTATTTTTCATGAAAATGGTCTAGTTATGGGTAAATGAATTAAATATGTTTTGTGAAGAAAGAAAATTGGAAAAATAGGATTTTATGGCTTGAGAATCCTATATGAGGTATATGCAGATTTTTGATGAGGGTTTTGATTATTGATGATGAAATTGTAAGAGTTGGCATTTTATGATGATTAAATGCATTAATTAGTAAAGTGTAAACAATTAAAATAAATTGTTTATAAATTTAAGTAATGTTATTCTTTCAATATCATTATACCAAAATATTGGTATGGGTTTTATTGTGGAATTTCTATCTTTTGTGTCGGGGTTACTATTCATGAGTTACTATTCACGATTTACTATTCATGAGTTACGAATATTACTCTTGAGATTAAAACTATATGTTGATCATATTATTTTTATCATCATATATAACATTTTTATAACCCTGATGTTGAAATTCTCTTTCACTGGAGTGTAAAGATGGGTAGATTATTGGTATGATCATGACTAGGGTTCTCTTTGGCCTGTAGTGCAAAGTTGAATTGTGACTGGTATGATCATGACCATTGAATTTATAATTGAATATCTTAAGCTTAAGTGCAAAGGTGAATTGATCAACATGGTTATAATTATTGTTTATATAAATTCTGAAATGATTATATATTTCTTTGAGATATGAATATATTTGGCCTGTAGTGCAAATATGAATTGTTGATGAATATCTTTGGCATGTAGTGCAAAGATGGCCTGTTGATGAATATCTTTGGCCTGTAGTGCAAAGATGAACTGTTGTTGAATATCTTTGGCCCGTAGTGCAAAGATGGTTTGTTGATGAATATCTTTGGCCCGTAGTGCAAAGATGGATTTGTTAGTATGATTATAAACAGAAATTGTGATTTGGTATAACCATGATCTTTGATGTTTCAGGTAAAGACAGGTGATGAAAATATTCTTCGTCCTGGGTGCGAAGAAAAATTTATAGTCACAATTATGATTATGAGTTATTCATATGATTGTGGAAAGGAACTGTTGAGTGATGTTACATGGATAAAATATTGTTGATGGATTTTTAACATGGAGAAGATAATAGACTTTATAGTCTATTTGACTCTTCTAATGGATTGCTCGTTCCGCTGCAACTATGGTTGAATTTTTATCATTTACCATATGTTCTAAATCTCTGATTTATTATTGATGAAGGCTATTGATAATTTAATTATCTTTAGTCATGATATTCTTTACTGAGCTAGTTGTGCTCACCCTTTTGCTTCACAATTCCTTTCAGGTAATAAGAGTGTAGCTGGGTCGAGCGAGGGTAACGGGGAAATAGAACGGTGGTCTCTAGCTGTGGATGTTCTCCCGAAGCAGTATAGAAAAGTTCATTTAGTAGTTATATTGGTGAATCCAATAGGGTAAGGTGTACCCAACGTTGGAAGGGTAGTTTGCCACTATCATACAAGATGTCTAACGACATACAATCTCGTGTCATCATAAGACAGGGATGTGGTCATCCACTTGCTGAGTATATATACGAGCACTACCTATATAATCTTGGTGTTTGTTTGAAGTATAATTCTCAATTAGAGACAGTGGAGATAATGATAAGTCAAGAGAAGACTCACCATTGGGAAGAATATGATAGTAATCTTCTCGTTTTTCTATGGGGTCTATTGGGTAAACCAAGGATAATTCTGTGGCCATATGATATCTATCACAACCTAGAAGCATGGCCTCCCATGTACGAAGGTTTCCTTAAGCACTTCCCAAAGATTCTAATTTCCAAAACAGTTTTTGACTATACCTTTATGTAAGGTGTCATTGTGAGGTGATGTCCACGATTGGAACATGAGTCACATTTGGTATATATTTGTATCCAAACTCACAGCATATGTGTTGTTGTATTTTGCACGACAATTGTTGTAATAAAGTTGTAGTTATTTTCTGTACCATGTATTTGGCGACTCAGAATAGGTTGGATGGAATGGACCTATTTTGGGGTCGTTACAGTATTAGTTAGTAGTCCTCACTATTCTATGTAATGATGTGTTAATAAATGTAATGAGGACTCCTTTTGAGTATGAATACTCTCTAGAAGATAATATTTGTATTCAAACTCACAGTTTATGTTTTATCGTATTGTACACGACAGTTGTATTAGTAAGTTGTATTTATATTCTGTACTATATATTTGACGACCCAAGATGGGTGATGTATACCTAATTTTGGGGGCGTCACACTCCTGACCAACAACGGTGATCAATGGAGATAACTCCCTCTGTACCAGCTGTTCCCTAACGACATGGATGTCTCGGGTTTCCTCCTCTGTAGGTACTATAGGTACTCGGGGTTCTTCCTCCCCAGCTTGACTAGCTTCTCCAACATTCGACATCCTGACAACAAAATTTTAAGTTTTAGTTATTAAGTCGTATCATCTAACGCAAACTTTAACACATAAACACATAAACACATAATGTATTTTATTATCTTTAATGAATTACAAAAATTCATTTCTTAGAACTCGATAATAGTTTTCCATTACTATCTTCTTTCTATATGGCTACTACCTAAGGTTGTTTCCCCACCTAAGGTTCATAACCTACGGCTTTGATACCAACTTGTGACACCCCCAAATTCGGGTACTTCGATTCCACGGGATTTGGTGTTCACTGTACAAATATCATATATCTATCTACTCATAAAAATGCAAACCATGCAATAGATAGAAATAAAATCTTCTCCTTAAGGGTTACAACATCCGAATAATAATACAAATCCTAGGTTAAACTAACCTTAAACATCTGTGCGGAAATATAAACAATAAGTCTTAAACAACATCATTAAATCAAGTCTAAACATAAATACATCATCAATAAAATAACAAGTCTTCATCACTTGCTAACTTTGCCCTTGCCTTTACTAGTGGAAGGTTCATCGGTTCTTTCGTTCTTAACTGCAATGTTATTAATAAGCAAGAATGAGCACTATTGCCCATAAGTATAACAATGACATAATAGTATAATAACATTCCAGTGAATCAAAGACATCTGAATAAAAGCTCAACTTTTGAATCAAGAATGAATAACAAGAATCAAAAGATTTCTGAGGGTCATAAAACTTTAAACTATGTCCTAGGTTATCAAGGGTTATACTTGAAACCTTTAACAGTCATAAGACTATGGACCTTTCTTCTCGTACTTAGGGGGATTAGCCCTTAGTACTATACTGTGCACAATATCTTAACGCTAACGCATAAATAAATCCCTTTATAGGGTTGTTCATCTCAGTTTGACATTCGAGTCCGCACCAAAGAAAGTTTGGTTTGGATAATTCAATAAGGGTTCTAAAATTTAGAACGTTCATCAACTAAGGACTAGTTGAATCAATGAGGTTCACTAGTCTAACAGATTCAACAATAATCATATTTGATTTGAATAATAATCTCAAGAAGTATACAATAGAACGATTATTGTATAACTGAATCATGCTTTGAAAAGATAATCAATCTTTAATATAACATTTAAACTTGAATAATAGTAATGATAATTTACTTGAGGTAAATAATAATCTTGAACAATAATGACAAGTAGGGTTAGGAAACTTGCCTCGTGCGTAGATTACACTTTAACTAAGCACGTTCTTTGAATTCAATCCTACATACCATTCACATTTACAATACCAGTTAATTATAACTTAACTAATCATCATAAACTCATTCTCTTTGTCTACTTTGATTGTTGACTATACTTGGTTAATTTACCACTTTGTCACATAATTTATACCTTATGAATAACAAGCTAATTATGCATTCATTAATTCGATCCACAAGCAATTATGTTATGGATGTGCTAAGAATTTAATTTAACATCTCATAATATGCCTAACAAATTTTTATAATCATTAGACTAAGTTGCTAACACCTTTCCATACTTGAATGCTAAAAAAATATTTTCTGGACATTCTGCTAAGTGGCGCTGCGGCGCTACTTTTGTATTGAGTCTTGGCGCTGCGGCGTGGTACTTGGCGCTGCGGCGCGAGAAATGAACTGGGAGTTGGCGCTGTGGCGCGAAACCCCAGACTCTGAATTTCCAGTTCGCGACGAACACAGAATTCAACGAAATCAACACTTTTTAAACACTAATTTCACCAATTTGCACATACCCACATGTTATAATTTATACATAATCATTACCCAATACTTTTAGAGTAATTTTAACCCACTAAAACACATAATCACAGAATTAAAACATAAAATTTTCCACTGTTCTTGATGTTCTTGAAGTTTTGAACATAAATCATAAAAATTGAAACTACGAATTCGTTATAACACCGAATCCGTTCATTTAAACTTTGGTCTTTTCGTATCAACATGCACAATAATATACGAGTGTAAATTTTACAAAAACATTTATGTTTGGCACACTAAAATTACGTATAAGGGCCATAAGGCCAAAAACCCAAACTCTGTGAATTTTGAAATAACAAGTCATCGTTTTATGAAACTTATGATATGGAATCATGCAATATATATATAAAACATGCTATACTTCTCGAATTATTACACATATCCTTATAATAACACCAATTCCCAATTCACAGAGATTAACAGAAGTTTTGAAAGCCATTTTTATAAAACTTGAATACGTGAAATAGAAATTTAGGAAGGAGAGATTACCCTGAGAATAAAGTATATATATGTAGACTTAGATTCTTTCTTCAATTATTGAATTCTAACAAATCCTCTGAACTTTCTCTTGAATTCTCTCTGACTCTCAACTTAGCAAATAATGAAGAATACGTACGTTAACTCGACTGAACCTTTATGCGCAGAGTTGAGGTCAGTTATTCCATTCGTGGTTTAACTGCCCCAACTCCTCCTAAGGCCACATTTGGCTAGCAAACTAAGTTCAAAGTTCTTTATTTTAATAAAACCTTTTATCATATAGTTTAATTCATGTCACACCCAATTCAAATATCTTATTTAAATTAAATAAATAACATATAATAATCTCTCACAAATTCACGTAATCATATAATTAATTTTCCCAGTAATAAATAATGTCAAATTATTAACTCTCTAATTAATAATTAAATTACTTAAATAACATCATGCTTAATTAAATATTTTATTTAATTGAATAAGCTCACATAATTACATACTTGAATAATAATTATTCTCTACATTAATTTAATAAATGTAACGCATATAATTAAATTAATCTACCACATTTGTATCAAATAATTATTTAATCCAATAATTAAATCATCGAAAAAATATTTATTTAATTCAATAAATATTAAAATTAAATTACAAAATTCTCGTTCGTCACACCAGCAGTCTTGGAACTTCTTAGTTCACTTAGAACTCTTCAAGTCCAGCAGACTTGGAACTTCTTAGTTCACTTAGAACTCTTCAAGTCCAACAGACTTGGAACTTCTTACTTCACTTAATGATAGTTGAGTTCTTGAATGGTGCTACTCAGTTGTCGTTAAGCTTGTGTTTAAAAGAACTGAGTAGCTAAGAAAGCTTTCTTTACAGATCGTAGCGTTGAGCGTTGAGTGTTCTTTAACTTTTTATTGTGTGCTTGCTTGCCCCTTGCATTTGTATCTGATTTGCATATAAGGAGCCTTTGAAATATGTTCGTTTAAAAGCATCATGTTAGTTCCCAGAGGGCACACAATAGATCTAGAAGGGAGGGTTGAATAGATATTTTTTTATTTCAAAAATATTTTCCATTTTAGTTTGCATTGCTAAGTAAATAGCATATGACAAACTTAGGAATTATTTAAAACACAACAGAATAAGTTAAGGTTCCCCTTCATAGATGTTATGTTAACCAATTATCTAGAGTTAGTTTAGTTGTAAGTAGTTATCATGTTGTTAGAAGTTATACTGTAAATGATAAAATGTAAAAGACACAAGGGATTTTAAGTGGTTCAGAGACTCAAGCTCCTAATCCACTCTTCTACTTGGACGAGCAAGGATTCCACTAAGGAAGTCTTTACATCAATGAATCATTAAGATTCCTTCAAGGCCAGCAGGCTTGGAACTTTAGTTCACTAAGAACTCTTCAAGTCTAGCCGACTTGGAACTTCAGTTCACTAAGAACTCTTCAAGGCATGTAGCCTTGGAACTCTGTTTAGTCCCTTGGATAAGGACCATTATGGCACTGGCTCTTGTTGTTGTTGGTGGTGGTGCTGCGCTACCAAGATGACTTTAAGCTTGTTCATCCTTGATTCTTAGCAGCTTGTTGTGATCCTCTTTTTATTTTTCATCGAGACTGGATCACCATTGGACATACTGCTAAGTTGTTCATGAAGCTCGATCTCTTTGAGTACTTAGCAGTTTGTCACTTCTTCCTTAGTGCAGCTGATCTTGAGGTTGGTCTTTTTCTAATCTTAGCTTTCACTCTTTCACCACATGAGGTTTACTAAGTCTTTACATCTTTGGTTGGCTTCGTCTGGAACTTAGCATTCCTTGAACCTTGGTTGTCTTGTGTACATATTTGGTTTTGTATATTTTCTTCTTTAGCTCTTGGTGGTTCATGGTGATTCGTAAACTGGCTCTTTGAATCTTCTTTCTGATCTGCCAATCTCTTGAATGCTTTTATCTTGGCCTTCTCGGCTCTCAGCTTGGCTGACATTCTTAATGGAATTCTCATTGTTGTTGACTGAAGTCTTTTTCTATTAAAGCTCTTTTCTTAACTTGCTTCTCTTCTACCTTCGTAGTCTCACTGCCACTGAGACATATTCTGTCTTTTCTCTGTAGAACTCGTAGAGTCAACAACATGTCAACAAAAAAACAAAACTTCTTCTTTTTAAGCTTCTGTTGTTAAATAACCTTTCATAAGGTTTTCGTTGGATTATAGCCATTGGAAGTTATTCAAATTAATTTGCAGATCTTGAGTTATTTGGTGTAGACTGTAGATGTGACATGACATCCCCTTTTTTACTCTTCTGACACCGCAGTATACTATTTCACCTACCCCATCAGAAATGTCACTTTAGTGTGTCAGGCAGGTAGTCACCTTTATTTCTTCTTTCTGATTCCTCGATCAGATCATCAGGAGTAGTCCTTCTGTATCGATGTTTTCAATATCCAACGTTTAAATGTCAGTCTTTGCATTGAGACATTGCCAAGAATTCAATACTCAGATGACTGAACTCTACTATTCTGATGCATATGACCTTGAACTTGATCGTAGTTAGTCTGTTAAATATTGCTCGTTGACTGATTGAGATAACACTACGATTCTGACAATGTTCCTTGGATTTGCATTGTAGAGCCTCTCTTACTCCATTCATGCAGTGCTTCATCACTTCTGTGTTCCTTGACTTACATTAGGTACTGATAACTTGTCTGATTACTCTGGCCCTTCCTTAACTTCAAGACTTAACAGGTTTGTTATGCTCTGTCTTTTTCTCCTTGTGATCTCCGGTTCACATATCATCAATGGTCTGACCCATGTTTAACCTTTTATATCTATTCTGTATAGGTTGGCCAGTGTCTCTGTTATAGACCCCATCAGTTTCTGCTTCTATCATGGCAAGCACTACGGTCATAGTTGTATCCAAGATAATCATCTTTTGTTTATCTTGGCAGCTACTGCATTGCTGACTTCTTTTAGTCATTCACATCATCTGAAGTCTTCTTACTATTGCTTGTGGAAGACTTCCCTTAAATGGCTCCACTACTCAATCAGGATGTTGATTGAATTGGCATTCTGATCTTCTGTTTCCTTGTAATCCATTTGGTAAATGCTCTCTGGCTTCCTTGAGGTAGATTGCATTTTTATAGTTATGTCCAGAGGCTTCATTCTTTGGATGCTTTGGGAGTGCTCATGTGTTAAGAATCGTGTTAACACTACGATTCTTCCTTGGCGTTGTGAGCACTGATAGAATTTGTAGAAGACTTTGTTCTGCAGACTACGATCTAGCTTTGGTTCTGCAGACACTATGACTCTGAGTGTAGATTGTACATCAGACTACAATTTTTGCCTCTGGTATGATCAGTAGACTCTACAACTTCAAGTGTGGTCTACGATTCTTGACTTGGCTTGGCAGGTGCTTGGACCAACTCTACGATTTTGAGTAAGGCCATCCAACGCAGACTACGATCTATAGCCACTTTCTTGATACTCTACGATTCTGCTCGACAGACTATGATTCAGCCTTGATAGTTTCCGAGTTCCTTGTTTCTCTTGGCAGACTTTGAAGACTTGTGTAGTACTCAACGATTAAGCAAGCCTATCTATTACATCATATACGATCAACCTAACAAGCTTGAACTTTCTATACTTAGTCCTTATACATCTTGTTCTTTTGAAGGACTTTACAAAGCTGTTTTATTCATGTAGGATCAACCTAACATATTTGATCATTTTAGTCTGAGTCCTTATACATATATTCCTATTGTCTATTCAAGGACTTCACATCTTATTCCAATGCAGACATATTTGCATATTCATTCATTAAGACCATAATCAAATCTTATATAAATAGGAATATCATTCACATGCTTATCCCTAACACATCCGTTCAAGCATTAATTGTATTTGACATTTCTAAGCACTGATGGTGACTTTCTGGAAGTCTTCTGTCCAGTCGTCTAAACCACTGACACAATAGACTGTTATCTCACCTAACACCTGAAAAGGTGTTTTCAGCTGACATGTAGTACTTTCCTTAGCTTCTTAAATATGTTTCTTTGTTATATACTAAGGATGAGTGTTAGATCATTGGGATTCCCAAGAGTCTTAACGTCTATAATCTTTTCCACATTTGTTGTATTTTATGCTTTAACAAATGGAGAAAGCTCGACGCTTCTGATGCAGACAGATGATGCACTACGATCATGATCGTGGTGTTTTGCCACATTAGTGTCTGATCCGGTACTGATAAAAGAGAAAACTACGATTTCTCTTAAGCACTGGTAGACTATGATCTTTGCTCGCTTGGTTTGCAGACTCTACGCTTCCAAGAGCACACTACGCTAAACGGTGCTATAGTTCACACAAACATTCAATTGAAATGCCTCAAAAGAACGAATATGTCTTATATATATTCAAAATAATATTAACATTCCCCTAGGTTCTTCATAACCATTACAATTGTTCTTGTCATAATATCAAATATTATCATTACAAACCTATACTATTACATAGGTAATCTATGGGTTCGCCTTAGCCTTCCCTTTATCCTTGCCGGATCCGTCGGTCCGTTCGATCTTAGCTGCATTCATATGGTTCAAGCAAGAGTGAGTCTAACTAGTTCAACAAGTATAATAATGCTAATAACACCGCATGCTTGAAACATAGGAATCACATATCTTCAATAATTGAACAATAGTTATGAAGTACGATCTATAATTCAAAATAGCACTTCTTTTCATTCAAAACGTTTTACAATGACAATATTCAGTAAAACATCAATTTTGGTCTAAGACCATGAGCATTTCATAAGTTCTTTGAAAAAGACATCCCGACACTAAGTCCGTAAGTCCGGCATAGCTTACGAGCACGTCTAGGTCATCAGCCTATAGTACTCTATGTTGATCAACACTACATTCATTAAACATATGTACGTTTAAGTTGTGGCAACCTCGCGTGCCTGTCGGTTGACGACGAAATAATTTAGCATACTCAGTCTTCATTTGAAAACCACCCCAACATAGTTTGGTAAAATATTGACAGTACTTTAATAGATTATAAGAAATCCAACATTTCGTAAGTCTAGTCGAAAGAATTGGCGTTGACTTCATCAAACATTAACTCATGCGTAAGAATACATGAATCACAAAGCTTGTCCAGATTGAACTGGAACAAGGGTTAGAACACTTGCCTTTAGCGTCTGCTACAGTTATAACACGTGCACTTTAAGTCTTTAATTAAGGTCTCTACAGTAGATGATAACATCACATAACACATTAGGTCATGAATAACATACATGGTTCCTATATAATCTTACCCTTCTTCTCAATCTAATTATGTATTAGATTTATTATTATTGGTTCCGGCTTTCCGTTACGTCGTTCTTACGTTCACATACAATTGACTTATCTTAACCCTAAGTGATCATACTTGAGGTTTATACATGTATTAACAATGTTACATTAAGTTCCTTAGTTCATTGTTAATCAATTACCATGCATGCTGTACTTGTAACCATTCTTTACTGTCTAAACCCTAAGGCTGGCTGTAACAACCTGATATTTTTTATATAATTAAATCAAAAATTTTGCGTATAATTTTTTTTTAAAGATGAGGATTTGTATAAGATAAAGAGTATGTATTTATGTGATAAATAAAAATATATTTATTACATGATTAAATATAAATAATTTTATTTTAGAATTATTGGTTATTATAAAGTATATTCTTATAATAATTAATATACAGTAAAAATATTTTTATTAATTATTTTCCATGAAAACATGATTATTATATTATTTAAATAATATATGAAACGATTATAGAATTATTATAATAATTATTTTATTTTATTATATGAATTTATTTCAGATTAATTAAGTTATTTATTTTTAACTTAATTATTAAGGTTATATATGACAGATAAATCAGATATGGAATCCAAACCCTAATTTTAAATTTTTGATCAAGGAATGAGAATAATAATATTATATTATTATTTGTCAGTATTATAGATACATGTAGGCAAAACTATGATTTTTACCATTAAACTTGGCACGTTTTACTTAATACACCACTGAACTTTTAATTTTTTGGCTTACATCATTAAACTAATTAAAATTTTTTAATTGGGTCATTCCGTCCAAAATAGTTGACAGACGTTAAAGTGGCGCTGACGTGGCGCTGATATGGAAAAAAAAATTGCTTATGTGGCAAAAAAAATCAAAAACAGATTTTGAAAAAAATAAATAACATTTTAAAGTTTTAAAAATAACAAAAACATAATAAAATACAATAAAAAATTTCAAAAAACAGATTTTTTTTAAAAAAAATAGAATTCTACAAAAAATATATTTTTTTTAAAAACAGTTGTTTCAAAAAATCAATTTTTTTAAAAAACAGATTTTTTTTAAAAATAGAATTCTAAAAAAAATATACTTTTTTAAAAAAACATATTTTTTAAAAAAAATAGAATTTTTTTTAAAACAGCGTTTTAAAAAAAAACAAATTTTTATAAAAAGAGAATTTTTAAAAAAAAGATTTTTTAAAAAATGGAACTTTTTAAAAAAACATATTTTTCAAAAAAGTAGAACTTTTTTAAAAAATTTGACTTTAAAACAGTTTTTAAAAAAAAATCTATAAAAAATAAATTTTTTTTAAAAACATTTTTTTTAAAAAAAATAGATTTTTTTTAAAAAAACATATTTTTTAAAAAACAGAATTTTTTGAAAAAACAGATTTAAAAAAAAATAGAATTCTAAAAAAAATATACTTTTTTAAAAAAACATATATTTCTTTAAAAAAATAGAATTTTTTTAAAAACAGATTTTAAAAAAAATAGAATTTGTAAAAAACGGTAGAAATTTTTTTAAACAGATTTTTAAAAAACAGTAGAAATTTTTTTAATTTTTTTTTATAAAAATAGAATTTATAAGATTTTTAAAAAACGGTAGAAATTTTTTTAAACAGATTTTTTAAAAAAGCTGTTTTTAAAAAAAATCTATTTTTTTTAAAAAAATATGTTTTTTAAAAAAGTATATTTTTTCTAGAATTCTATTTTTTTTAAAAATCTATTTTTAAAAATCAATTTTTTTTAAAATCAATTTTTTTTAAAATCTATTTTTTTAAAAAGTCCCGTTTTTTACAAATTCTATTTTTTAAAAAATCCGTTTTAAAAAAAACTGTTTGAAAAAAATTCTATTTTTTTAAAAAATATATATGCTTTTTGAAAAAAATATTTTTTTTAAGAATTCTATTTTTTTTAAAAAGCTGTTTTAAAAAAAAGCTATTTTTTTGGAAAAAAAAACTGTTTTTAAAAAAATTGTTTTTTTTAAAAAAACTATTTATTTAAAAAAACTGTTTTTAAAAAAAAGTAATTTTTTTATAGAATTCTATTTTTTAAAAAAAATTTGTTTTTTAAAAAAATATAATTTTTATAGAATTCAAATTTTTTAAAAAAAAATCTGTTTCCAAAAAATATATTTTTTAAAAAAATCTATTTTTTAAAAAAAATTTTAATTTTTTGTTTTATTTTATTATGTTTTTGTTATTTTTAAAACTTTAAAATGTTAAAAAAAATTAAAATCTTTTTTTGATTTTTTTTGCCACATAAGCAATTTTTTTTATTTTTTTGCCACATCAGCGCCATGTCAGCGCCACGTCAGCGTCACTTTAATGTCTGTCAACTATTTTGGACGGAATGACCCAATTAAAAAAATTTTAATTAGTTTAATGATGTAATCCAAAAAATTAAAAGTTTAGTGGTGTATTAAGTAAAACGTACCAAGTTTAGTGGTAAAAATCATAGTTTTGCCGATATGTGTATTATGTGTGTAATATTAATTTGTGAAACAGTTTGGATGGAAAAATAAAAAACCCTAGTATTAAGGTTTAACAATTCAAAAGTCGGATGCCAGCTTAAGACTGTTATGTAATCATGTTAACGAGGGAAATGACCGGTAATAAAGGTATTAACCCTAATTAGGGAGAATCTTAAATATTCAAAACCCTAATTGTTTTTTTTTGGATAAACCCATATTATTTTTCTAAATTATAAACCCTAATTTGCTTATGGTAAACCCTAATTGATAAATTGGGAAGTGTAATGTTAATTAGCGTCTCTTAAACCTAATTAACAAAGTGCTAAGTAATTAAAAACCTAATTGATTAAGAAACCCTAATTACATTTTTTTTTGAAACTAAATTTTTTTTTTAAAACCCTAAACTAGAAATGCTTTAATTTTGGGTTAAACCCTAAGGGTCAAACCCTAAGGGATAGACCAATGATTAAAATGCCATTAAATTCATAGGGCTAATGACAATTTTACCCCTTGTTGCATTATTGGACAAAACTTGTAAATCTGGTTATCATGTAGTTGGTGACCAACCATTGACTTCCCATATGACTAACATACCAACTGATCAGCCATATCATGCCAGCCAAGATCATTGTATCACAATATATATAGAGTTAGGGAGAGAAAAGTGCATTATTTGTCTCATTTTCTCTCATACACCTAACCAAAGTCTCTCAAGCTCAAGACCCACAAAATTATTAGCTAGACCAGTTCCAAAACACAGCCCCACAAAATCTACTAACAAATCAGAAGCCAAGAAATCAGATTTGCTCATTTAAAGGTATAAACCCTAGTTGAAAAATTCAATCTTGATCCTCTGTTAGATGTTGTGTTTTTGTGTTAGAATATGTTGTTTATAGTGGTATTAAGTGATCTGAGTTGATAGATGTTGGATCAATAACATCTATACGCTCGGATCTAGTTTTTTTGCAAATCTGGAAATTTTATTTTATGAGTGACAACTTAATGTCAGACCACTTTAATCTTTCCCTGTTATGTATTTTTGTTGTTTGAAGGTTGCTACTTGTAGTCTGTAACGTGGTCTTTGTTCTGCAACTCGAATCAAGGTGTGATGATGTCTGGAATTCATTTTATAAATGGTCAAAACCCGTTGACCGGGCGTGACCGGCTGAATTATGGGTAACCCAGAAAGTCGTAAGCAGCGTCTGACAAGAGTTTTGGAAGCTTTGATCTGTCAGATGTTAAGCTTTTTGTTGATGTTAGTATAACCAGATTGTAGTGTGCTGTATGAACTATATATTCATGCCTTTTTATTCCTTATATCACAAATAGGATCGATGTAGTATATGGTCAAAGTGGGTCACTCGATCACGAAGTTGGGTTTCTAGAATTTCCAGAAACCGTTAGAACAAGTATTCTGACAATGTTTGACCGAACATGATCTCTTAGATTTGATGTTGTTAGCTTGTCATTATGTATTAGATATGTTGTCTTGTATATTGTCTACAACCTGAAAGTCTAAGATCACAAAAACGTTACCAGGATTGCATGTTATAGAGATCCAAAGTAGCCAGCTAGCTGGAACTGTTCTTCATTTATGGAAAACCCAGAAATGAAGAACAACTTCTGACATATTTTTAGAGGCTTAAATCTCTTTTGTTTTATGTTGTTGGATCGTGTTGTTTATTGGAGCTTGTAGTATTACACTATATTTACAAGATCTGACCATTTTCTTTCACAAAAACACCATACACTAAGATTTAATCTTGGTCAAAATTGCTCACTTGGCCACTGACTTGCATTTCTGGGTTTGGCTAAGAACAGCTCAAGAACACCTATAGCGACAGTTTCGTCGCTATAGGGTCCTTCAACGACAAACATTTTTAGAAATTAATTATTTTATTAAATAATTATAGAAAATTAGTTTTTAATTATTAAAAATACAAAATAAAGTATTAAAAATTATTTTAAAATCCAAAAATTTGTTTTTAATTATTTTGAATATATTTCACAAATACTTAATATTTTTGGAATATTAAAAGTATTTAATTTATTTAATTATAATATTAAATTAATTATTTAAAAATGATTTTAATACTTGAAAAATTATTTAAATTTATATTATGGTACAAGAAAATAATTTAAGTTACTTTTGATAACTTTTAATATTTTGTGATGAATTTCATTAATATTAATGGTAATTAATTTATATATTGAATATATTAAATAAATTATGAAAAATAGAATTAATAATTTAGAAATTATAGAAAAAATGATTTAAAGGTTATAAAAGTATTTTACGTTATAAAATATAACTTTTGATATTTTGTCATGAAAAATTATAATATTTTAATATTAATGATATTTAATTTATTTAATAATTATATTAAATAAATAAGTTTAAAAATGATTTTAATATTAGAAAAATCATTTTAAATGAAAATAAATAGTTTAAAAATATTTTAAGTTATAAAATATAACTTTTAATATTTAAAGGTAAATTTCATTAATTATTTACTATTAATGATATTAGAATTATTTAATAATTATATTAAATAAATTAGTTTTAAAATGATTTTAATATTATAAAAATTATTTAAAATAAAAATAAAGTGTTTAAAGATATTTTAAGTTATAAATTATAAATTTTGATATTTAAAGAAAAATTTCATTAATAATTTAATATTAAATGATATTAAATTTATTTAATAATTATATTAAATAAATAGTTTTAAAATGGTTTTATTTATTTAAAAATTATTTAAAAAGGATATAAATGAATTAAAAATATTTTAAGTTATGATTAAGGACTTTTAATATTTTGATAAGTAATACATTAATACTTTAATATTAATGATAATTATTTAAAAATGATTTTAATTCTTTTAAAAATCATTTAAGGGTAATATTAATACTTTAAAAGTATTTTGAGTTATTATAAATAACTATAACCTTTTGGCAATGGTTTCATTAATAGATTAATATCAATTAAATATTAATGATAATAAAATTATTTAATATTTAAATCATTTAATTATAATTCCGGTGTTTGAAAATTCATAATTTATTATAATAAATGTTTAAAAATTATTATAAGTCATTTAAAAATAATATGACCGATACTTACAGATATTGAACTACAGGATAGAGTCTTAGACTCGATAATTACCCGATAAAGCCGTCGGTACATCGACATGTTTTAGAAATTGATCTGGACTTAGATATTTTGATTATATTAGTGATTGTTTGTGATTCAATGACTGTTGTATATGTGTGACAAGGTGATTAGGTTATGTGCTGACTGTAATAAGCCGTGCTATGTGTTATATTATGTTATTCTAATCGAACGAATGATCTTATTAATGATAGGTCGTGATATAAAAGATAAAGCTAAATTGCGAATTGTAAGCAGCGCATCAGGCAAGTATCCTACCTTTGCATTTCCTTTATGCAATGGACATGAGTAAGAAGATTCAGATTTATATTATTATTGTACTAGATTATTAACCCTATTGTCGTATATATTATATCCGATCATTGTTTATCAACATGATATTATATTATATAACTCATGTATATATTTTGTTCGTTAATTTCGAAATTTGGTTATACAAGTGTCCTTACTTAGATAATCATTGTAGTTAAACACATGTTGATATATATATATATATATATATATATATATATATATATATATATATATATATATATAAGCTGTCTAAGCTATTTGACCCAACTAGACACAGATTCAGAAATATCGTTGAATAAGTTAAAACCTTTTTGTATCCAATCAAATTGTTTTGGTTCGGATTTCAGACTAAATATGAACATCCCAATCAAGGGATAAACTTTTATGCGCTCAAGGCGGATAGAGTGAACGATCCTATCGTTCTTGCAATGTAGTATTGATCAATACAGGGTCCATGGGATGTACACCCTCGTGCCCGTAAGTTATGACGGCTTGCAGATGAAGTTCTGCTAAACCTTATCGAAAATTTAAAACAATGTTCATAGTATGTCACTTAAACCCCTTTATAGTCAATACGTAGTTTCAAAAATTTGAGATATAATTGTTTTATTATTATTATCGGATCAGTTTACTTCATAACTATTGAATCGTTGTAGAAGTGATGTAAAAGAAAACATTTAATCCTTTCTGCTAAATATAATTATAATTACTATTACTTGTTGGGCACTCAAATGTTCATCCTTGCTTAATTTAAATGTTTTCAGCTAAGTGTGAACAACTAGAAGGTTCGACCAAGAACAAGGGAAAAAGAAAGCAAACAGAATATGTTTAATGGTATCTTTTGTAATAGTTAAACTGTATTAAGACAATGATATGTATTATCTATCATGTAAGGAATTATAGTAAAGGCTGCGTAATTAGGATTAGACTCTGATAAATGTAAATTAAGTTTGATTTTTATATTATTGTTATTATTATTAGTATTATTCTGCTCATAGAAATGATATCGTGAAGCACCGAGTTCGGGTTGCAAGTACCCGAATTTGGGGGCTTTACAAGTTGGTATCAGAGCTTTAGGGTTAGAAACCTTAGGTTGGCTAGACCTTAGGCTATAATCTTGGAATAGAGGGAAACGTTGAAAATACAATTAACTCATTTAGAGTTTAAAAAGGAGATGAATTGAATTAGTTCATCGTCAAATCAAATAAAAGATAACTTGTATAAAATTATTATTTGCTGTGTGTATATATTAGTTGATAATCAGGATAACTTAGGTGTGTAGATGTCTGATAGCAAAGGAGTAGGATACCCTTAGATCATAAAGAAGGAGCCGATCTCCGTAATCGAGCCAATATCAAAGCCAATAGCTGAAATAAGAGGCTCACATTGAAAGCTACCTCAATGAGGTGGTTATTTTGGAAAGTATAGTACCGGACCCAGAAACGATAGTATAACTGATAGGTAAAGTATAGTTAAAGAATATGTGGTCAATGTCGTGTTCATAAACTCATATGGTTGTGGTGAGATCTTAAACTCATAATGTATGGTAAGTTAGACGAACTAGGTATAGTTAGGAATGAATGGATTATCGAGGATAATGGGAATATATAGAATACTAAGCAATCGATCCTTAGTGAAGGTCTAAGAAGATAAGTAGTATTAATATTACGTGAATATGTATGATTCTATGTTATGTATATGATAGGTATATTTGTATAAGGTAATATTTTTCAAATTTTATATTAATTGTGGCAGCGATTCCCGACTTTTGAGTCACAAAGGGATAGCGGATGATTAAAGCAATACGTGCTAAGGTATGTCAAGTGTTATGAATATGAGTCTATGTGGGATTAACAAAATAAGTTGTTATAAAGATAGTAGATATTTATCTAAACACTGGTTAATATAGTAAACCCAGTTTTCAAAATTCAATATTTTGAATACATGATTATTGAATAGAAAATTTTGTGTTATATGTTAAGCGTATACGATAAGGTTTAGAATGTAAGTTAATAAGAATAATTTATGATAATGCCGCCAAGATGAAAACGAAACTAAAGGGAAGAAGAACTTGTCAACAAAGTTGGAGGACAACCAGACCTGATACAGAATTTTGCGAATATGGACGATCAAGCTATGCAGAATGGAATACCAGCCGTGGGGAATCAGCCAGATAATAGATTAGCGAACTTCAAAGAATTTAAGGCGGTCGTACTGCCAGGATTTAGAGGATCAAATGTTCCAATCCAAGAATGTACAGTAGCTGTTTTATTTGTGAATTAATGGAGCATAAGGTGAAAGACTGTTCAAGAAGGAGAAGGGAGGCAAGGAATGTGAATACGGGAAAAGGCAACAGGACATTGGCGACAATGGGACCAACATCAACAAACAAACCAACGAAATCAATCGCAAGCGTCTTCAACATGACCGTTCAGGATTCGGTAGCAGCCAGGGATGCAACTCCAGGTATTATTTGAACAAATTATATTTTCTTATATATGATTTTCTTATATATAGTAAATTATTTTATAAATTATTTTGAAGGAGGAATTTGAGTTCTTTTAGAAATCATATTTCTATTTAAAAAGATAGATAAACTTTATGCTGAATAGTTAAAGATCGGTTTGATCAATTATGATCGAGATCTAATTACAATGATTGTGTATGCTATGTACTCGTGTATGTATAGGTTTTAAAACGGTGATTTCGGGGACAGAATCTTTATAAGGGAGGGTGAATGTAACAACCCGATATTTTCTATATAATTAAATCAGAAATTTTGCGTATAATTTTTTTTTAAATATAAGGATTTGTGCAAGATAAAGAGTATGTATTTATGTGATAAATAAAAATATATTTATTACATGATTAAATATAAATAATTTTATTTTAGAATTATAGGTTATTATAAAGTATATTCTTATAATAATTAATTTACAGTAAAAATGTTTTTATTAATTATTTTCCATAAAAACATGATTATTATATTATTTAAATAATATATGAAATGATTATAGAATTATTATAATAATTATTTTATTTTATTATATGAATTTATTTTAGATTAATTAAGTTATTTATTTTTAACTTAATTATTAAGGTTATATATGACAAATAAATCAGATATGGAATCCAAACCCTAATTTTGGATTTTTGATCAAGGAATGAGAATAATAATATTATATTATTATTTGTCAGTATTATAGATATGTGTATTATGTGTGTAATATTAATTTGTGAAACAGTTTGAATGGAAAAATAGAAAACCCTAGTATTAAGCTGTTAAACCCCAATTCAAAAGTCGGATGCCAGCTTAAGACTGTTATGTAATCATGTTAACGAGGGAAATGACCGGTAATAAAGGTATTAACCCTAATTAGGGAGAATCTTAATTATTCAAAACCCTAATTATTTTTTTGTATAAACCCTTATTATTTTTCTAAAATATAAACCCTAATTTGCTTATGGTAAACCCTAATCGATAAATTGGGAAGTGTAATGTTAATTAATGTCTCTTAAACGTAATTAGCAAAGTGCTAAGTAACTAAAAACCTAATTCATTAAGAAACCATAATTACATTTTTTTTTGAAACTAAAATTTTTATTTTTTTAAACCCTAAACTAGAAATGCTTCAGTTTTGTGCTAAAGTCAAACCCTAAGGGTTAGACCAATGACTAAAATGCCATTAAATTCATAGGGCTAATGACAATTTTACCCCTTGTTGCATTATTGGACAAAACTTGTAAATCTAGCTATAATATAGTTGGTGACCAACCATTGACTTGCCATGTGACTAACATACCAACTGATCAGCCATATCATGCCAGCCAAGATCATTGTATCACAATATATATAGAGTTAGAGAGAGAAAAGTGCATTATTTGTCTTAGTTTCTCTCATACACCTAACCAAAGTCCCTCAAGCTCAAGACCCACGAAATTATTATCTAGACCAGTTCCAAAACACAGCCCCACGAAATCCACTAACAAATCAGAAGCCAAGAAATCAGATTTGCTCATTTAAAGGTATAAACCCTAGTTAAAAAATTCGATCCTGATCCTCGGTTAGATGTTGTGTTTTTGTGTTAGGATATGTTGTTTATAGTGTTATTAAGTGATCTGGGTTGATAGATGTTGGATCGATAACATCTATAAGCTCGGATCTAGTGTTTTTGCAAATCTGGAAATTTTATTTTATGAGTGACAACTTAATGTCAGACCACTTTAATCTTTGCCTGTTATGTATTTTTGTTGTTTGAAGGTTGCTACTTGTAGTCTGTAATGTGGTCTTTGTTCTGAAACTCGAATCAAGGTTCGATGATGTCTAGATTTCATTTTATAAACGGTCAAAACCCGTTGACCGGGCATGATCGGCTGAATTCTGGGTAACCCAGAAAGTCTTAAGCAGCGTCTGACAAGAATTTTGGAAGCTTTGATCTGTCAGATGTTAAGCTTTTTGTTGATGTTAGTATAACCAGATTGTAGTGTGATGTATGAACTATATATTCATACCTTATTATTCCTTATATCACAAACAGGATCGATGTAGTATATGGTCAAAGTGGGACACTCGATCACGAAGTTGGGTTTCTAGAATTTCCAGAAACCGTTAGAACAAGTATTCTGACAATGTTTGACCGAATGATCTCTTAGATTTGATGTTGTTAGCTTGTCATTATGTATTAGATATGTTGTCTTGTATATTGTCTACAACCTGAAAATTTAGGATCACAAAAACGTTACCAGGATTGCATGTTATAGAGATCCAAAGTAGCCAGCTAGCTGGAACTGTTCTTCATTTATGGAAAACCCAGAAATTAAGAACAGCTTCTGACATATTTTTGGACTCTTAAATCTCTTTTGTTTTATGTTGTTGGATCGTGCTGTTTATTGGAGCTTGTAGTATTACATTATGTCTACAAGATCTGACCATTTTCTTTCACAGAAACACCATACACTAAGATTTAATCTTGGTCAAAGTTGCTCACTTGGCCACTGACTTGCATTTCTGGGTTTGGCCAAAAACAGCTCAAGAACACCTATAGCGACAGTTTCGTCGCTATAGGGTCCTTTAGCGACAAATATTTTTGGAAATTAATTATTTTTATTAAATAATTATGGAAAATTAGTTTTTAATTATTAAAAATACAAAATAAAGTATTAAAAATTATTTTAAAATCTGAAAATTTGTTTTTAATTATTTTGAATATATTTCATAAAAACTTAATATTTTTGGAATATTAAAAGTATTTAATTTATTTAATTATAATATTAAATAAATTATTTAAAAATAATTTTAATACATGAAAAATCATTTAAAATTATATTATGGTACAAGAAAATAATTTAAGTTATTTTTGATAATTTTTAATATTTTGTGATGAATTTTATTAATTAATTAATATTAATGATAATTAATTTATTTATTGAATATATTAAATAAATTATGAAAAATAGAATTATTGATTTAGAAATTATAGAAAAAATAATTTAAAGGTTATAAAAGTATTTTAGGTTATAAAATATAACTTTTGATATTTTTTTCATGAAAAATATTAATATTTTAATATTAATGGTATTAGATTTATTTAATAATTATATTAAATAAATAAGTTTAAAAATAATTTTAATATTAGAAAAATCATTTTAAATGAAAATAAATAGTTTAAAAATATCTTAAGTTACAAAATATAACTTTCAATATTTAAAGGTAAATTTCATTAATTATTTAATATTAATGATATTAGAATTATTTAATAATTATATTAAATAAATTAGTTTTAAAATGATTTTAATATTGTAAAAATCATTTAAAATGAAAATAAAGTGTTTAAAGATATTTTAAGTTATAAATTATAACTTTTGATATTTAAAGGAAAATTTTATTAATAATTTAATATTAAATAATATTAGATTTATTTAATAATTATATTAAATAAATAGTTTAAAAATGGTTTTATTTATTTAAAAATCATTTAAAAAGGATATAAATGAATTAAAAATATTTTAAGTTATGATTAAGAACTTTTAATATTTTGATAAGTAATACATTAATACTTTAATATTAATGATAATTATTTAAAAATGATTTTAATTCTTTTAAAAATTATTTAAGGGTAATATTAATACGTTAAAAGTATTTTTAGTTATTATAAATAACTTTAACCTTTTGGCAATGGTTTCATTAATAGATTAATATTAATTAAATATTAATGATAATAGAATTATTTAATATTTAAATCATTTAATTATGATCCCGGTGTTTGAAAATTCATAATTTATTATAATAAATATTTAAAAATTATTATAAGTCATTTAAAAATAATATGACCGATACTTACAGATATTGAACTACAGGATAGAGTCTTAGACTCGATAATTACCCGATAAAGCCGTCGGTGCAACGACATGTTTCAGAAATTGATCTGGACTTAGAGTTTTTGATTATATTAGTGATTGTTTGTGATTCAATGACTGTTGTATGTGTGTGACAAGGTGATTAGGTTATGTGTTGACTGTAATAAGCAGTGCTATGTGTTATATTATGTTATTCTAATCGAACGAATGATCTTATTAATGATTGGTCGTGATATAAAAGATAAAACTAAGTTGCGAATTGTAAGCAGCGCATCAGGCAAGTATCCTACCTTTGCATTTCCTTTATGCAATGGACACGAGTAAAAAGATTCAGATTTATATTATTATTGTACTAGATTATTAACCCTATTGTCGTATATATTATATCCGATCATTGTTTATCAACATGATATTATATTATATAACTCATGTATATATTCTGTTCGTTAATTTCAAAATATGGTTATACAAGTGTCCTCACTTAGATAATCATATATATATATATATATATATATATATATATATATATATATATATATATATATATAAGCCGTCTAAGCTATTTGACCCAGCTAGACACAGATTTAGAAATATCGTTGAATAAGTTAAAACCTTTTTGTATCCAATCAAATTATTTTGGTTCGGATTCCAGACTAAATATGAACATCCTGATTAAGGGAAAAACTTTTATGCGCCCAAGGTGGATAAAGTGAACGATCCTATCGTTCTTGCAATGTAGTATTGATCAATACAGGGTCCATTGGATGTACACCCTCGTGCCCGTAAGTTATGATGATTTGCAGATGAAGTTCTGCTAAACCTTATCGAAAATTTAAAATAATGTTCATAGTATGTCACTTAAACCCCTTTATAGTCAATATGTAGTTTCAAAAATTTGAGACAGAATTGTTATGTTATTATTATCGGATCAGTTTACTTCATAACTATTGAATCGTTGTAGAAGTGATGTAAAAGAAAACATTTAATCCTTTCTGCTAAATATAATTATAATTACTATTACTTGCTGGGCACTCAAATGTTCATCCTTGCTTAATTTAAATGTTTTCAGCTAAGTGTGAACAACTAGAAGGTTCAGCCAAGAACAAGGGAAAAAGAAAGCAAACAGAATATGTTTAATGGTATCTTTTGTAATAGTTAAACTGTATTAAGACAATGATATGTATTATCTATCATGTAAGGAATTATAGTAAAGGTTGTGTAATTGGGATTAGACTCTGATAAATGTAAATTAAGTTTGATTTTTATATTATTGTTATTATTATTAGTATTATTCCGCTTATAGAAATGGTATCGTGAAGCACTGAGTTCGGGTTGCAAGTACCCAGATTTGGGGGCTTTACACTGGCGCTGTGGCGCCAGCATTCCTTCTCTGTGCCGCGCTGCGGCGCCATACACTAGGGCTAGAAAACCCAGACTCGGCGCTGCAGCGCGAGTCCCCTTCGTTACGGCCGCGCTGCAGCGCCAAACTCCAGTAGGTCACAGCTTTTCCCAGCCAAGCTCGACGCTATGGCGCCACCTATTTGGCCTTAGGCTGGCGCCACGGCGCCAGCTCTGTGCACCAGAAAACTTAGACAGTTTTTCAACTTTACGAAACTCCCGGGGTCGTAACTTCTTCGTTATAAGTCCGAATTGGCTCGTTCAAGAGCCTATGGTTCACAAATTACATACTCTATATGTTCATGAAAGAATTTTATCTATTTGACTTCGTTAACTAAAATTTCACCTATTAGTCCATTTTTAATGAAAACGATAAACGTTCATGAACGTTCAACGCTCGTTTCTTCGTTCTAATTCGGAATTCGGTCATTTTCAAGTTCGTAACTCTATAATTCCAAATAAAACTTGTCTCCATCCAAAACTAACATTTTCGAGTTCAAACATAAAATTCGACTGCCATTCCGAGAATTTCATAAATTTGACGATTATCGTCCAATCGTGGGAATTTCGGCAAAACTTCATTACTAATGATTTGTTCATCGTTCCAAATTGATTCAATCCATCAATTAGAAATCTCAACCTACATATTACAACAACTTATTTTCTTGTTAAGTCATTAAATGTTCTTCATGAACTTATTTACTTATCAAAGTATAATTTGCATATAACTTTGTTTCTCAAGGCTTATGATAGTTAAAGTCTTCTAACCATCATTTCTACATCTTATTATCATACTCTTCTTCATTCATATAGACATGATATAAGTTTTTCAAGATCTTCTTTAGTTCATAGCCTATTCATGGACAAAGTGCTTATTTCTACCTCATTAATACTTAAGTCATTAGCTTATCCCTTCTTATAATTTCTTAACATACAATACCATCACTTCAGTAACAAGCTATCATGGAAGAGATCGAAGAATATATGATAAGAGTCTTACCCTTGATGAACTAGTTCTTCTTCTTCTTGAAACAAATATAGAAGTTTAGCTTATAAGTGCTTATTCTCTCTAACACTTAAGTTGCTTTGTAAAGGAAAGTTGTTGGATGAAATTTGAACAAGAAAATAATGAATCCAAGCTTGGTATTTATAGGACTTCCAATGTTAGTGCATAAGAGTCATTAAGACATCCACCTCCTTAGTAAACTTCCTTACTATTCACTACTTAACCCCTAAGTAAACTTGCTAACCACACATCTTTTTTGCCCACCACACCAAGTTCTTGGTCACCAAGTTCACCGATGGGTTGCCCCATGGATCCTAATTACCCAATGGATCATAGCATTGGGCTTAGGTTTTAAATTACTTAACTTATCTTTGGGCTTGTCTTAAATCACTTTGGGCTTCACATTAACAATTACTTGGGCTTTACATATTAATTCACATTGGACTTGTACATCCTATATAATCCACATTTCT
Source organism: Panax notoginseng (assembly GCA_016801055.1). Lineage (NCBI taxonomy): Eukaryota > Viridiplantae > Streptophyta > Magnoliopsida > Apiales > Araliaceae > Panax > Panax notoginseng. Next base: position 66,715,400 of record CM029018.1, on the reverse strand, counting down.
ATTTATAAATGGCTTAAAGCCTTAGGACGTATTCTATATGTATAATCCTCGTATTCTAACTCGTATACTAATTTCTAATATACGGTATTCCATTATTCACAAATACTCATTTAATACTTCGTATCATACTCGTATTCATTTACTCGTACAATACATACGTATCATATGATCATTACATTAAATTCTTAATGCTTGATTTTCCTAACATTCTCAAATTAAGTCCGCATGTGAAATATTACGTTTTCCATACTTGAATTATTATTACATAATCCATCTCACCTTGATATTATAACGTTACGTATTTATCGGAAGTTCAAAAATAATTCCTGAGCGAAAAATGATGAATAATATTTTTCGAAAAATTGCTCGGAAAGCTTTTATTTTTGTCTTGGAAATTCAAACACTTTAATTCCTTTATGTAGTTAAAATAATACGACTTTCTGACGTTTCTAGCTTATAGAATGACATTTATCTTACTAACACATAATAATAACAAATAAAATAATTTTATTCAATATTTAATTATTTAAAAGTATTTTACAAAGGATCCGAATTTTGCGGTCATTACATTCTTCCCCCCTTATAAAGATTTTATCCCCAGAATCTCGCCTCACATTACGCAAACAAATGAGGGTAATCATTCCTTATCTTTTCTTCCAATTCCCACGTTGCTTCTTCGGTATCGTGGTTCTTCCATAACACCTTTACCGACGGTATGACTTTGTTATGCAGAACTTGCTCTTTTCTATCGATGATTTGAATCGGCATCTCTTTGTACGTTAAGTCCTTCTCTATCTGAATAGGCTCATACTCTATTATGTGTTTATAGTCCGGTTTGTAAGGACGTAACACCGATACATGAAATATGTTATGTATTCATTCTATGTCTGGAGGTAACGCTACTATATAAGCTACCCCGCCTACCCTTTTTAACACTTCAAAAGGTCCTATAAACCTTGGACTTAGTTTCCCCTTCTTTCCAAAGTGTATCTTTCCTTTCCAGGGAGATACCTATAGAAATACATACGAGCCTACCTCAAACTCCCTATTTTCTCAATGTAAGTCTGTATACTTCTTCTGTCTGTCTTGAGCTACTACGAGATGCATCCGTATCAACTTCACTACATCCGCTGTTTACTGCACCAATTCTGGTCATAGCATTCAGTGTTCTCCCACTTCATCCCAACACAACGGTGTTCGGCACTTCCTTCTATATATGGCTTTGTAAGGCGACATACCTATGCTTGCATGATAATTATTGTTATACGCAAACTCTACTAATGGTAGATGATCATCCTAATTACCCTTGAAATCCATGACGCAAGATCTCAACATATCTTTTAACGTCTGAATTGTTCTCTCGCTCTATCCATCAGTTTGTGGATGATATGCCGTACTCAACCTTAGTTGCATCCCCAACTGTTCTTGCAGACTCCTCCAAAAGTTTGACGTGAATCGTGGGTCACGATCTGACACAATCGAAACTGGTACTCCATGTCTGGAAATAATTTTTTTAACATAAAGTTTAGCTAATTGATCTAAGGTGTTATTTGTTTACATCTGATTGCCTCTTAATGGACTGCTTCTTATTCGCTAAGAGGCATAATGATGTTTGTTTATTTTTTTGATACCTCTGAATGCCTCTTAATCGGTAAGACAGAAAATGAAATCTTAAAAATTAAGAGGTACCTCTTAATGAATTTTTTTGATAATTTTTTTTATATAAATATATTCAACAATATTATGCACTCATTTTTATTAAATTAAATATTTAAAATTATTAAATAAAATTTTACACTTTAAAATGGTAAAATAGTGTCATTAAGAGACAACTTACTTTTTAGTTATCAAACAATTTTTTAGATTCAGACCTCATAACCATTCAGATGATCTAATTTATTAAGACATTATAACCATTCAGATCTTAATTCTTAGATTTATCAAACACAACCTAAGTTATACTTAACCTGAATTGGCAAAAAGTGAGCCGACTTTGTCAACCGGTCCATTATTACCCAAATCGCATCATACCCCTTCTGAGTAATCGGAAGTCCCACCATAAAGTCCATCGTGATATGCTCCCACTTTCACTCCGGAATCTCCAATGACTGTAAACAAGCCACTTGGTCGTTGATGTTCGGCCTTAACTTTCTGACAAGTCAATCACCTACTCACATACTCGGCTATTTCTCTCTTCATGTTCGGCCACCAAAAACTCTGTCGAAGGTTTTAATACATCTTAGTGCTACCAGGATGAATCGAGTACCTCGAACTATGAGCCTCTTATAAAACTTACTCCTTTAATTCTGTCTCATTCGAAACCCAAATTCTTCCTTCAAATCTTAATAATCCCTTATTATCAAGACTAAATTGTATGTCTTTTTCATTGGTTAACCTCTTCTTCATCTGGTCACACTCATCAGTTTTGAGTTGCACCTCCTTAACTCTCTCTATGATGGTAGATTGCATCTCCATCACAAACAGTCTATGTCCCGATTCATTCGATAATTTCACCTCTATATCCATCCTAGCCATCTTTGTTATTAACTCGGTTTGAGCCATTAATATAGACAACTTCTCCTGACCCTTTCTACATAAAACGTCGGCCACTACATTGGCTTTTCCAGGGTGATACATGATTTCACAGTCGTAATCCTTTATCAACTCCAGCCATCTCCTCTGTCTCATATTTAACTCCTTTTGTGTGAAGATATATTTTAGACTCTTGTGGTCCGTGTATATCTCACATTTTTCCCCATAAAGATAATGTCGCCATATCTTTAAGGCAAACAGTACCGCGGCCAGTTCCAGATTATGAGTAGGGTAAACTTTCTCATAATCCTTCAACTGCCTTGATCCATACGTAATGACCTTGCCATGCTGCATGAGCACGCAACCAAGTCCTCTATGTGAAGCATCACTATAAACTATGAAATTTCTCGTGTCATCGGGTAATGACAAAATAGGCGCTTCACTTAACCTCTTCTTCCATTCTTAAAAACTGTCCTCGCATTTCTCAATCCATGCGTATTTCACCGTCTTCCTTGTCAAGTTAGTTAACGGAGTAGCTATCTTTGAAAAATCTTAGATGAATCTCCGATAGTATCCTACTATCCCTAGGAAACTTCGCACCTCAGTCGGCGTTTTCGATTGTTCCCAATTCATCACGGTTTCAACCTTCGCTGGATCTACTGAAATCCCCTCATGGCCAATGATATGACCTAAAAACTGTACCCTCTCTAACAAAAATTCACACTTCGTAAATTTTGCATATAACGTCTCCTTCCTTAGTGTCTCCAACACTATTCTTAGGTGTTCAGCATGATCTTCTGGCGTCTTAGAATAGACTAGAATATCATCGATAAACACCACGACGAACTTGTCCAAATATTATTGGAACACTCTGTTCATGATATCCATAAATGCAGCTGGTGCATTAGTCAACCCAAATGACATCACCAGAAACTCGTAATAACCATAACGAGTCCTGAATGCTATCTTTGGTACGTCTTCATTCCTAAACTTCAGTTGGTGATACCCCATCCTTAAATCTATTTTAGAAAAATACTTTACCCCTTTCAACTGATCAAAAAGATCATCGATCCTGGGCAATGGATATTTATTCTTTATCATTATCTTGTTCAACTCTCGGTAGTCGATACAAAGTCTTAACGATCTGTCCTTCTTCTTAACAAACAGTATCGGTGCTCCCCACGATGAAACAATCGGTTGAATGTACTTCCTGTCCAACAATTCTTTCAACTGCACAATCAACTCCTTCATCTCCACTGGCGCCATATGATACGGTGCCCTGGAAATTGGTGCCGCTCTTGGCATAATGTTTATTACGAACTCGGTCTCCCTATCCGGTGGAAGACCCGTCAAATCACTTGGAAATACATCCATGAATTCACTCACTATAGGTATTTGTTCCATGGTCGCTCCCACTCTCTGGGTATCAACAACATGGCACGGATAACCTACACACCCCTTCCTCAATAGTTTCCTAGTTTGTGTCATGGTAAGACAACACGAACGTCCCAGCGATTTATTACCGTAAAATATTACATGAGGTTGTCTTAACATTTTAATATTTACTCTTTTATTTTGACAATTTATAATTGCCCCATAGTTAACCAACCAATCCATTTCGAGAATTGCGTCGAATTCTCCTAGCTTTATCGGTATCAAATCTACCGATAATTTACAACCCCGTATGTCTACGCAACAACTCCTATGAATATCTTCAACAAGAATTATTTCTTCATTTGTTACCTTAATGTTAAAAGGTATTGGCAACTTTTCAGGAAGTAATCCTAATCGTCTAGCAAAATCACATGCGATAAATGCAAGTAGCACCCGAGTCAAACAACACGTAAGTATTTAGGTCATTGATCGGAATAATGCATGCGACTACGTCCCTCGATGCCATCGCATCTTGGACTGTAATGTTAAAGGTATGGGCCATCGGCCTACCCGGCTACGCTGAACCCCCAATAGTTAACTTACCACTATTGGCGCCCTTGATCCCGTCTGTCCCCATCTTCGGGCAGTTCTTTGCCATGTGGTCAGTTGACCCACACACAAAGCATCCGTGGTTCTTCTTTGGACTTGGACAGTTAGGCACAATGTGCCCCTCCTGTCCATAATTGTAGCATACGGCCTTCCCCTTGAGACATACTCCTAAGTGAGTCTTCCCACAGGTCTTACAGGCCTCCATTCTCTTCTTCGGGTCTCCTTGCTTTACTCCGGTATTCCCAAAGTTAAATACTTTCTGCTTCTGTCCCTCGCCACTCCCGCTGGCTCCTTTAATCTTCACTCCCCCATCAACTTTCCCCTTATTCTTCTTGTCTTTGTGGTACTGGCTCAACGCCTCGCTACCACCTTTGGTGATTATCGCCTTCTCTAATATAGTCCCAAACGAAGTACTTTGGAACACTAATATGTGATTATAGAGCCAGGGTTTCAAGCCCTACTCGAACCGTCGTGCCTTCCTAACCTCGGTGTCCACTTGGTGTGGAGCAAACCTCGGCAGTTCATTAAACTTGGCGGCATATTGTGGAACCGTCATGTCCCCTTATTTCAAGTCTAGAAACCGCATCTCCATCCTTCCTTGCATGCTCGTGGGAAAATAGTTCTCAAAGAAAATCTCCTTAAACATTACCCATGTTATATTTTTGATCCCGGCCCTAGCCTGATTGGCCTCCCACAAAAATTTGGCCTCTCCCTTCATCATATAGGTTACAAAGGCAACCTTCTGGCCCTCGTCGACATTTTCTATGACAAATGCCTTCTCAATTTCCTTCACCCATGTTTGGGCTTCAATAGGGTCCTTAGTTCCTTTGAACTTCGACGGACCCACGCTTTTGAAATCCTTAAACGTAGTAGCTCGTACTACACCAGGATTTACGAGGATATTAGCCCCAGTTCTATTAAATGCGGCTGTTAAAAATTAACAAACTCCTGCATAGGATTAACCGGACCTCCGTCTGGTTGATTTACGTTAGCACCTTGATTACGTGGTACTCTTCTAGGCGGCATTTTTCTATTACAACAAACAACACATTCCGTTATTATCCGTTTCCTGTTAGTTAGTTATTATTCAAGTTTAAATAATAAATTAAACATTCATTACTCAATATGTTCCGAAAAAAACTTATATTGATTAATTCATTGTAGTATAATACTACATCGTTTAAATTATACAACCTAAGATGATTACATTACTTTCCCGCAATTGCTTTCCAAATATTAGGATTTACAAAAGAATACCCTTTGTTATACAAAAAAGGGTTTTACGTCACTACTAGATACACAGTATTTACATATCTAGACTACTCTATCTACTAATAAATTACATCTGCCTCAAGGCATTATCAAAATCTGCCTTAGCAAGATCGGCAATAATATTACGGCTGATACTATGCCGCGTCTGCCCTGCCTCTATGGGATAGCCAGCTACCTGCTGCTGGAAGTCTGCATGAGAACTCCTATGAATATAGGACATTCTCCCTATCTTCTGCTTTTTGGTCTTTAGCTCCCCCCTGAGCTCAATGACCTCCTATTTCAGCTCATTGACCTTGTCCTTAGCAAAAACTCTCTCATCGTGCTCCTGTTCCCACATGGACTCCACGTCTATCTTATCCTCTAAGACAGCCTGGAGCTCTGCTTTTAGCTCCTTAACCTCGTGACAGTAATGGATATTTCTAGCCAACACAAACATAAAAAGTGACATCATTGACACCCCCGGAGCCATCTCTGCTGCTATTGCTACTGGGTTGAAGGACACTACTTGTGACACCCCCAAATCCCAGTACTTCATTACCTCAAGATTTGGTGTTCACTTAAACAAAACAATCATTTCTAACTACCCAATCATAATAGAATTGATTAATAAACCTGCCCATACAGGATTATAATAAATAAAAATCTCCCAAGTCATTTAACCGTTTCTATACAATCATTCAAATGCGAAAAATAAATAAACTTCATTACAACCATTCAAACTAAAGTCTGATAAATAAAATATCCAATGATTACAAGTCTTCAATACTTGTTCATCTTTCCCTTTCCCTTACTGGTGCTAGGTACATCGACCTTATCATCTTTAGCTGTAATGGTGATACAAGCAAGAGTGAGCAAACAAAGCTCACTTGGAATAACAATGAATAAAACTTTTACATCCTTTGCCAAATACTAGGCTCAATAGAACTGAACAATATGTTCTATTAATGAAAATCATAACATTCAACTTAGGGTCTAATGACCACGAACCATGACCACAGTTATAAGTAATCTTTTAACTTTAACTTTAATAGTCATAATACTATAAGGACTCCAATGTACTTAGGGGGATCAATCCTTCGTACAATGTATTGTGCACAAACATTTCAGCGCAAAGTGTAAACTAAGCGTAAATCCTTAATAAAAAGGTTGTTCATCTCAGTATTTAGAGTACAAGTCTGCACCAAAGTAAGTTTGGCTTGGATACACTTCAAGGTAATTTAGAATTCAATGGACATCAACTAAGGATTAGTTGAATAAAAGGTAATAACACTATGTTATGGAATACTCATAACTAAATGAACATTTCATTCTAAGTTCATGCTTTAGGAATAATCTAATAGTATAAGTGTCGAATAATACACATACCTTGCTTTGAACAACGTCACTAAGCTAAGGTTAAAATCTTAAAATTGAATATTAAGTATGCATGACAATTAATAACTTGAACGATAAACTTGTTCATCAGAATAAAGATACTTGCATGCTAAAAATAATAGAACTAGCTCAACGAAAGGGTTGAATTAGGAGAACTTGCATAATTTACTCAACAAAAGTGTAGAGTTAAGAAACTTGCAAAATAATAACAAGGTAAGGTAATAACTTGTTCAACGAAAGTAATCTTGCTCAATAAGGTATAGGATTAGGAAACTTGCATAAACATAACAAACTAACTCAACGAGAGTATAGAGTTAGAAAACTTGCCTCGCTTGTAGGCTAAATTGTTATAATTCAAATCACAATTATCCTATGTACATATGTCATCATGACATCATCAATCATTATCAACACTATATCTTTACATCACGTATGATTTGATTCTAAATCACATAATTAAATTCTATCAATTAAGAATAATAACAACACTTGTTACATGTTAACTCTGAGCTCATTCATAGCATTATAATACCATAATAATAATATTACATGTTTAACAATCATCATATCACATAACATTAAAATTACAGACTTTTGTGCAAGACCAAAAGTTGTTTCTGGACTTTCTGCTAAGTGGCGCCGCGGCGCCACAGTTTGCACTGTGGGCCGCACTGCGTCTCGGTTCTGGCGCTGCAGCGGGAAAGTGGCACTGTCTTTGGCGCTGCGGCACGAACTTCGGGGCTGGGGCTCTGATTTTGGCGCTGAGACGCCGAACTTATAGAACTCAACCCACGAAGAACAGAACAACTAAATTTTTGTCAATAACTTAATTTATAACACTAATTCATCAAGTATAACACACATAAATTACTCATAACCATAACCAATCATACATATCCTAATTTAACACAACTTAAACAAAAATTTAAGAAAATTACATCCTTGAAACACTGTTTTTGAAACAAAACTCCATTGTTGACATATTTTGACACAGTGAACACTGTAAGTCCTAATAAAAACTAATTTGATTCCTTTAAACTATGTTCTCTGAATTTCATAACAAATCAATATACTCAACGTTCAATTCCACGGTTAGCTAACCACCAATTGCTCATTTATTACCAAGCCATGTTCATACCCATATGATCACTATAAAACTAATTATCTTCCTTTAACACGTAAGTAGCATACAGTCATATATATATATATATATATATATATATATATATATATATATATATATATATATATGTGTGTGTGTGTGTGTGTGTGTGTGTGTGTGTGTGTGTGTGTGTGTGTGTGTGTGTGTGTTAATTGTTAATTATAACAATTTCAATTACAAATACATGTAATATCATAACCAATTATAAAAATATGGTTTACGCACAATTTTTGTAAAACTTTATACACAGTGAATGAATTTAAAAAACACAGAGAACATAAAACATATATAGTATATAGTATTAAGATTATGGGAAAATACTTTTTGATGCTTGGTTAATCCTTGCTAATCACTGAAAATAGTTTGAATAATTCTTAACTTTCTCTTGCTGCTTCTCTTTCTCAGACTCCATCTCAAATTCTCAGACAACTCTTTCTTCTTTGAAAACCTTTTCTTTTCTTTCTTCTCTCAGTATTAGACTAGGTACTAACAATAGTAAGCGTAAACTAACTAATAGGATAGCCAACATAATAAAACTGATAAATAATAATACGCCTACTAATGACCTTATTAAAAACAGCGGTTAACAAACATTATTATATATATATTATTTATATTTTGTTTATTTATATTATAATAATAATTCAAAATTCAAAATAAAATCCAAAAGCCGTAAGGCTCTGTTTGGCAAAACTATTTAAAATTAAAGAATTAATATCTTTAAGCATTGTTTGGGTAAAACTGAATTAAACTACTTTAATTTATTTTAATAACTCCTTATAATATAGTTATTTGTCACACTTTATTTATTTAAGTTTTCATACTTAATTAATTAATTCAAATAATAATTTAATAAATAATCACTTAATCACATAACTCAATATAAATAATTAACCATCAAATTAAAATAACAATATAATAATAATTTCCTTAACTCATTAATTATTTATTTAACAAATAATTAACTAAATATTTATTCAACGATAAACACATCTATTAAATATTTATAAAATTCAATAAATATTTAATATTACAATTTAAAATTCTGGAATGTTACATCTTTCCTTTCTTACAAGGATTCTGTCTCCAGAATCATAATTCAAACAATTCATTCGTTACATTCTTCCCTACTTACAAAGGTTCTGTCCCCAGAATCGAAGACACAGATTAAATAAATAACTCGGGGTAATTTTTTATCATTTTCTCTTCGAGTTCCCACGTAGCTTCTTCAGCATTGTGGTTCCTCCATATCACCTTCACATAAGGTATCACTTTATTCTTGAGCACTTGTTCTTTCCTATCGACTATCTGGATAGGAATCACTTCATAGGACAAGTCTTTATCGAACTGCAACGGTTCGTACTCGATCACGTGTTTGTAATCGGGTCTATACGATCGTAACATCGAAATGTGAAAAACATTGTGAATATTTTCCAACTCTAGAGGTAGAGCTACCTCGTAAGCCACTTCTCCAACTCTTCGCAGCACTTCAAAGGGTCCGATAAACCTCGGGCTTAGCTTTCCCTTTTTATCGAAACGAATTTTCTCCTTCCAAGGAGAAACTTTTAGGAAAACGTAATTTCCTACGACGAATGCACGATCTTGCCTGTGTTGATCAGCATACTTCTTCTGCCTGTCTTGGGCTACTACCAATCTAGCTCTGATGAGTTTGACAACCTCAGCAGTTTGTTATACCAGTTCTGGTCCTAACAGTTGACATTCACTGACTTCATCCCAGCACAGTGGAGTTCTGCACATTCTGCCGTAAAAGCTTCGTAAGGCGGCATGCCGATGCTCGCGTGGTAACTATTATTGTAGGCGAATTCCACCAACAGTAAATGTTCTTCCCAGCTTCCTTTGTAGTCCATGATACATGCTCTCAGCATATCTTCTAATGTTTGGATTATTCGTTCTCTTTGGCCATCGGTTTGCGGATGATAAGCAGTGCTCATTCGCAACTGTGTTCCCATGCATTCTTGTAGTCTTTTCCAAAAGTTTGACGTGAATCGTGGATCTTTATCTGACACAATTGACACAGGAATCCCGTGTCTCGAAACGATCTCTTTAACATACAATCTTGCCAACTGGTCAAGATTGAACCTAATCTTTATTAGTAAAAAGTGTGCTGATTTCGTCAGTCTGTCCACTATCACCTAAATCGCATCGCATCCTCTCTGAGTAGTTGGAAGACCCACCACAAAATCCATTGTGATGTGTTCCCACTTCCATTTTGGTATTTCTAACGGTTGAAGTTATTCGCTTGGTCTTTGATGCTCGGCCTTGACTCTTTGACATGTCAAACATTTCGCCATGCATTCTGCAACGTTCCTTTTCATATTTGTCCACCAAAAATGACAACTTAAATCTTGATACATCTTCGTGCTTCCTGGATGAATCGAATATCTTGTGTTGTGTGCTTCGGTCAAGATTTCTTCTCTAATATCTGGTACTGCTGGAACCCAGATTCTTCCCTCTAACCGTAGTAGTCCTTCGGTATCGATCTTGTATTTCACCTCTTTACCTTTACTCACACCTTCCTTTATTTTTCTACATTCTTCATCCTGTAGTTAAGCATTCTTCACCTTGTCCACCAAAGTTGGACTAGCTTCTATCTGGAATAGTCATTCATCGGATTCTTCTAAAAATTTTATTTCTAACTCTAGCTTTGCCATTGCTAATATAAGCTCCTCCTGAGTGGTTATCAGCTTCAACTTTTCCCGGCCTTTCCTGCTTAACGCATCTGCAACCACATTCACTTTGCCCGAATGATAAAAGATCTCACAATCGTAATCTTTTATCAATTCCATCTATCTTCTTTGACGCATGTTTAGGTCCTTCTGAGTGAAAATATACTTCAAACTCTTATGGTCTGTGTAAATTTCACATTTCTCTCCATAGAGATAGTGTCTCTATATCTTGAGAGCAAATACTACTGTAGCCAATTCCAAATCATGAGTCGGATACCCTTTCTCACAATCCTTCAGTTGTCTTGATGCATATGCAATAACTTTGACGTTCTGCATTAGAACACAATCCAATCCTTTGTGTGAGGCATCGCTATACACCATAAAATTTCTTGTACTATCTGGTAATGACAACATAGGTGCCATACTTAACTTCTTCTTCAAGTCCTGGAAACTTTCTTCATATTTCTCCGTCCAAACAAATTTTACAACTTTCCTTGTCAAATTTGTTAGCGGAGTGGCTATCTTGGAAAGATTCTGAATAAATCTTCTATAATAACCGGCCAGTCCTAAGAAACTCCTCACCTCCGAAGGTGTTCTTGGTTGTTCCCAATTAATTACAGCTTCCATTTTTAATGGATCCACTGAAATCCCATATATGTCAATCACATTACCCAAAAATTGTACACGATCGAGCCAAAATTCGCACTTAGAGAATTTTTCGTACAACTTTTCCTTTCTTAGTGTCTCCAATGTCAAACGTAAATGTTCCACATGCTCTTCTTGAGTTTTGGAATAAAACAGAATGTCGTGGATAAATACCACTACGAACTTGTCTAAGAATGGTGTAAACACCATGTTCATCAAATCTATGAATGCAGCAGGGGTATTTGTTAAACCAAAAGACATCACCAGAAACTCGTAATGTCCATACCGAGATCTGAATGCCGTTCTAGGTATATCTTCCTTCCTTACCTTCAATTGGTGATACCCACTTCTCAAATCTATTTTCGAAAAGTATTTAGCACCCTTCAGCTGATTAAACAAGTCATCTATTTTTGGCAATGGGTATTTGTCCTTAATAGTGACTTTGTTTAACTCCCTATAATCAATGCAAAGATGCATTGATGCATCCTTCTTCTTCATGAATAATACTGGCGCTCACCACAGTGATACGCTTGGTTGAATATACTTCTTGTCTAACAGCTCTTGCAATTACACCATCAGTTCGTTCATCTCTACCGGATCCATTCTATACGGGGCCTTCGATATCGGTGTTGTTCCTGGCGCTAAGTTGATCACGAACTCAATCTCTCTATCAGGTGAAAGTCCTGGCAAATCTTCTGAAAACACATCTACGAATTCCTTAGCCATTGATATCTCTTCCAGTTTTACACCCTTCTTCTGAGTATCGACTATATAAGCTAAATAACCCACACAGCCTTGACTCAACAACTTCTTGGCCTGCATAACCGTCAGACATTTCATTTGTCTAGGCGATTTGCTACCATAGAAAACTACCTTTGATGAAGTCATAAGGTTTACACATTTCTTTTGGCAATCAATTACTGCTCCATAATTGAATAACCACTCAATTCCCAAAATAACATCAAATTCTCCAAGTCTAAATGGGATTAAATCTACCATCATGATATTCCCCTTAATGTTCACCCTACAGTTCTTGTATACGAATCTAACAGGAATCACTTCCCTATTCACAATTTCTATGTTCAAAGGGAAATTCAGTTCTTCTCTAGGCAATTCTAACCTTTTAGCAAATTCATCAGACATAAATGAGCAAGTAGCACCCGAATCAAACAATACATAAGCATCAATATCATTGATTGGGATAATACCTGACACCACATCTTTTGATTGCATAACATCTTGCACAATCATGTTGAATGTTCTGGCTGTGGGTTTGTTTAATGCTGTAGGTCCAGCTATGGCCCATGTTCCTCCACTGTTACATCCATTGCTTCTTGCTGTCTCTCCAGTCTTCTTCTTAGGGCATTCACGAGCAAAGTGATCCTTGGATCCGCACATGAAGCAAACGTTATTCTTAGGTTGGGTGCAATTTGGGGTAATGTGAGCCTCCTGTCCATAGTTGAAACATGCACGTTTCCCTATCAAGCACACACCCTTGTGAAACCTCCCGCATGTAGCACATGCTTCAAACTTCCTATTCTGCTTGTTACCCTGCTGGTTTCCAGTGGCCACATTTCCATTCCACTTCCTCTTTAGATTGTTGTTGTTGCCATTTCCACTACTACCACCTCCATTCTTAATCTCCACTTCATTTTTCTTCTTCTTCTGTTCCTGATTAAACTTTGTCACAGCCTCGCCTCCACCTTTAGTGAGTATTGCCTTCTCCATCGTTGCTACAAACCTCTTCAACTGGAGTAGGGAGACCCTACTGTATAACCAGGGCTTCAGTCCCTGTTTAAACCTCTTCGCCTTGCATTTGTTTGTACTGACTTGATATGGCGTAAACCTCGCCAATTCGTTCAATTTCGCGGCATACTCAGACACCGTCATCGTTCCCTGCTTTAGTTCTAAAAACTAAACCTTTAGCTAACTCTTCGAACTCTCTAGGAAATAGGTCTCGAAGAACAACTCCTTAAACCTATCCCAAGTTATCACTCCTGGTCCTTCCCGAGTTTTATTGGCCTGCCACCAATAACTAGCTTCTGCTTTCAACATGAATGTTGCAAAAGCAGTCTTCTGATCATCCCCTACCCTAGCGACATCAAATACCTTCTCTATCTCCATAATCTAGGTTTGTGCCTCGACTGGATTCATGGACCCACGGAATTCAGGTGGTCCAACCGCCTTGAAATCCTTAAACGTTGTACCTTGATTTTGAGGTTGATTCTGCAATGTTCTTGTTAGTAACATCACTAGTTGTTGGACGGGGTTAGCATCTACATTGTTGTTATTGTTGGTTCCCTCATTGGTTCTCTGTCGTGGTGGTTGACATCTTGGAGGCATTTTCTGTTAAAATATACACTCATTAGATTATTACTCAACTTCTTTAAGTATTTTCTATTTAACTTGCCTCTATAAAAAAAATAACCAAATAACATATAACACTTTGAATAAAATAATAACTTTTATTTATTCAAAATCTCTTTGAAAATATCAAACAATAGCATCACTGCTATTTACATCACTTTCCTGAACTATAAAAGTTTCAGGATAACATCATCGTTATCATATCCTATGGTTACATAACACTAGGGATTTACACATTATTTAACATTTATTATTTGCATAACAGACACATGTCCTACGATGTTCTATTAAGATACTCCGTAGCCTTTCGACGCTCTTCTTTGATAATTCGGAACATTATTCGGCGATCTAACACGTACGATGGCAGAGTCTCGAACTAAATCTGATAACCCATGACCTGATCTTGAGCTCGATTGATCATGGTATTGAATACTTTATCCATCTCCTCCATCTTAATCCTTTTTGCTTGTGCGTCTCTTGCTGCTATCCCGGTTTGTTGATAAGCTTCTTCGTATGCGTCCTCGGCCCTTGCCCTTTTTGTAGACTCTTCCTTCAGCTTGTTCTTCAGTTCTGTGATCACCTCAATCAGTTGTTCATTTACTCCTTCAGTGTGTACCAGCTTGTCTTCGACATTAGTCAGATGTTCATCACGATCCTGGATCTCGTCGTCCTTCTGTGTCATTACAGTCTATTGCTCCCTATTATCTCTTACAACTCCTCGACTATATCCTGAAGTTCCACATTATGGTCGTAGACTTCATCATATATACAAGCAGCTATCGAGGTTAGTGGAGTCTCTTCCTCCTCATCCTCGTCATCCTCATCCTCCTGTGGCAACTCAACGGGATCCTCCTCATCCATTTCCACATCATCATCATCCTCTTCAACCACTGTGACCAACGGGGCTAACTCCCGTGGCAGTAGTTGTTCCCAAATAACCTGAATGTCGCGAGGCTCCTCCTCTATATTCATATGAGGTCCTTCCTCCCAAGCCCGACTGGATTCTCCGACATTAGTCATCCTGACAACAAAATTTTAAGTTTTAATTATTAATCATTACTACTCGACACTCACGAGCACATAAGTTATAAACACATAAGCACATAAGTGTTTTATTAATTCTTCCTTAAAACTCGATAAGAGTTTATCGCCACTATCTTTTCAAAGGTTACTTCCTAAGGCTTTTCCCCACCTAAGGTTCATAACCTAAGGCTCTGATACCAACTTGTGACACCCCCAAATTCTAGTACTTCATTACCTCAAGATTTAGTGTTCACTTAAACAAAACAATCATTTCTAATTACCCAATCATAATATAATTGAATAATAAACCTGCCCATACAGAATTACAATAAATAAAAATCTCCCAGTCATCTAACCTTTACATACAATCATTCAAATGCGGAAAATAAATAAACTTCATTACAACCATTCAAACTAAAGTATGATAAATAAAATATCCAATGATTACAAGTCTTCAGTACTTGTTCATCTTTCCCTTTCCCTTACTGGTGCTAGGTACATCGACCATCTCATCTTTAGCTGTAATGGTGATACAGGCAAGAGTGAGCAAACAAAGTTCAATTGGAATAACAATGAATAAAACTTTTACATCCTTAGCCAAATACTAGGCTCAATAGAACTGAACAATATGTTCTATTAATGAAAATCATAACATTCACCACGAACCATGTCCACTGTTATAAGTAATCTTTCAACTTTAACTTTAACAGTCATAAGACTATAAAGACTCCAACGTACTTAGGGGGATCAATCCTTCGTACAATTTATTATGCACAAACATTTCAGCGCAAAGTGTAAACTAAGCGTAAACCCCTAATAAAAGGGTTGTTCATCTCAGTATTTAGAGTACAAGTCCACACCAAAGTAAGTTTAGTTTGGATACACTTCAAGGTAATTTAGAATTCAACGGACATCAACCAAGGATTAGTTGAATAAAAGGTAATAACACTATGTTATGGAATAATCATAGCTGAATAAACATTTTATTCTAAGTTCATTCTAAGTTCACTACCTCCACCTCTTCTTCTAGTATGCCGTTGAACATGGACATAAGGTCTAGGCTCTCTGAATCTCCAGACTCAACCACTACAACTTCGGGCTCTGCTGCTATGGGGTTCTGTATAATCTCTATCTGATTAACCAATCCTTCACTGACTACCTGTACGTCTCTAGACATTCCATTTTCTCCTGACATCTACAACAACACAAATAAGTTTGATTAGTACACATCAGTAGAATAATAAAAATACAACATATATAATGCATTTTTATAAGGTTCATTTCCATCTTTTATTTCTTGGACTTTTCTTAAGGTTATGACTTAAGGTTTAAATCTCCCCTTAAGTTTTATAACCTAAGGCTTTGATACCGACCTATGACGACCCAAATCTGAGTATCTTCCAACCAGACATATGGTGCTACACGGTGCTACAGCTCACACAAACATTCAATTGAAATGACTCAAAAGAACGAATATGTCTTATATATATTCAAAATAATATTAACATTCCCGCAGGTTCTTTATAACCATTACAATTGTTCTTGTCATAATATCAAATATTATCATTACAAACCTATACTATTACATAGGTAATCTATGGTTTCGCCTTAACCTTCCCTTTATCCTTGCCGGATTCGTCGGTCCGTTCGATCTTAGCTGCATTCATACGGTTCAAGTAAGAGTCAGCCTAACTAGCTCAGCAAGTACAACAATTCTAATAACACCACATGCTTGAAACATAGGAATCGTATATCTTCAATAACTGAATAATAGTTATGAAGTACTATTTATAATTTAAAATAGCACTTCTTTTCATTCAAAACATTTTACAATGACAATATTCAGTAAAACATTAATTTCGGTCTAAGACCATGAGCATTTCATAAGTTCTTTGAAAAGGACATCCCGACACTAAGTCTGTAAGTCTGGCATAGCTTACGAGCACGTCTAGGTAATCAGCCTATAGTACTCTATGTTGATCAACACTGCATTCATTAAACATATGTACTTTTAAGTTGTGGCAACCTCACGTGCCTGTCGTTTTAGGACAAAACAATTTAGCATACTTAGTCTTCATTTGATTCATTTGAAAACCACCCCAACATAGTTTGGTAAAACATTGACAGTACTTTAATAGATTATAAGAAATCCAACATATCGTAAGTCTAGCCGAAAGAATTGGCGTTGACTTCATCAAACATTAAGTCATGCGTAAGAATACAAGAATCACAAAGCTTGTCCAGATTGAACTGGAACAAGGGTTAGAACACTTACCTTTAGCGTCTGCTACAGTTATAACACGTGCACTTTAAGTCTTTAAGGTCTCTAAAGTAGATGATAACATCACATAACACATTAGGTCATGAATAACATACATGGTTCCTAAAGAATCTTACCCTTCTTCTCAATCTAATTATGTATTAGATTTATTATTATTGGTTTCGGCTTTCCGTTACGTCGTTCTTACGTTCATATAAAATTGACTTATCTTAACCCTAAGTGATCATACTTGAGGTTTAACCATGTATTAACAATGTTACATTAAGTTCCTTAGTTCATTGTTAATCAATTACCATGCATGCTCTACTTGTAACCATTCTTTACTATCTAAACCCTAAGGCTGGCGTTGCGGCACCAACATTCCTTCTCTATGCCGCGCTGCGGCACCATACACTAGGGCTAGAAAACCCAGACTTGGCACTGCGGCGCGAGTCCCCTTCGTTATGGCTGTGTTGCGGTGCCAAACTCCAGTAGGTCACAGCTTTTCTTGGCCAAGCTCGGCGCTGCAGTGCCACCTATTTGGCCTTGGGCTGGCGCTGCGGCGCCAGCTCTATGCACCAGAAAACTTAGATAGTTTTTCAACTTTGCAAAACTCTTAGGGTCGTAACTTCTTTGTTATAATTCTGAATTGGTTCGTTCAAGAGCCTATGGTTCATAAATTACATACTCTATGTGTTCATTCAATAATTTTATCTATTTGATTTCGTTAACTAAAAATTCACCTATTAGTCCATCTTTAACAAAAACGATAAATGTTCGTGAACGTTCAATTCTCGTTTCTTCATTCTAAGTCAAAATTCGGTCATTTTTGAGTCCGCAACTCTATAATGCCAAATACGACTTGTCTCCATCAACAACTAACATTTTTGAGTTCAAACACAAAATCCGACTTTCATTCCGAGAATTTCACGAATTCAACGATTATCGTCCAATCGTGTGAATTCCGGCAAAACTTCGTTACTAATGATTTGTTCATCGTTCCAAATAGATTCAATCCATCAATTAGACATCTCAACCTACATATTACAATAACTTATTTTCTTGTTAAGTTATTACATGTTCTTCGTGAACTTATTTACTTATCAAAGTATAATTTACATATAACTTTGTTTCTCAAGGCTTATGATAGGTAAAGTCTTCTAACCATCATTTCTACATCTTATTATCATACTCTTCTTCATTCAAATAGACATGATATAAGTCTTTCAGTTCTTCTTTAGTTCATAGCCTATTCATGGACAAAGTGCTTATTTCTGGCTCATTAATACTTAAGTCATTAGCTTATCCCTTCTTATGATTTCTTAACATATAAGACCATCACTTCACTATCAAGCTATCATGGAAGAGATGGAAGAATATAGGACAAGAGTCTTACCCTTGATGAACTAGTTATTCTTCTTCTTGAAACAAATATGGAAGTTTAGCTTATAAGTGCTTATTCTCTCTAACACTTAAGTTGCTTTGTAAAAGAAAGTTGCTGGATGAAATTTGAACAATCAAATAATGAATCCAAGCTTGGTATTTATAAGACTTCCAATGTTAGGGCATAAGAGTAATTAGGACATCCACCTCCTTAGTAAACCTCCTTACTATTCACTACTTAACCCCTAAGTAAACTTGCTAACCACACAACTTTCTTGCCCACCACACCAAGTTCTTGGTCACCAAGTTCACCCATGGGTTGCCCCATGGATCATAATTACCCAATGGATCATAGCTTTGGGCTTATGTTTTAAATTAGTTAACTTATCTTTGGGCTTGTCTTAAATCACTTTGGGCTTCACATTAACAATTACTTGGGCTTTACATATTAATTCACATTGGACTTGTACATCCTATATAATCCACAATTCTATTTACAAATGGCTTAAGGCCTTAGGACGTATTCTATACGTATAATCCTCGTATTCTAACTCGTATACTAATTTCTAATATACGGTATTCCATTATTCATACATACTCGTATAATACTTCGTATCATACTCGTATTCATTTACTCGTACAATACATACGTATCATATGATCATTGCATTAAATTCTTAACGCTTGATTTTCTTAACATTCTCAAATTAAGTCCGCATGCGAAATATTACATTTTCCATACTTGAATTATTATTACATAATCCATCTCACCTTGATATTATAACGTTACGTATTTCTCGGAAGTTCAAAAATAATTCTCGAGTGAAAAATGATGAATAGTATTTTTTAGAAAATTTCTCAGAAAGCTTTTATTTTCATCTTGGAAATTCAAACACTTTAATTCCTTCACGTAGTTAAAATACTACGACTTTTCGATGTTTCTAGGTTATAGAACGACATTCATCTTACTAACACATAATAATAACAAATAATATAATTTTATTCATTATTTAATTATTTAAAAGTATTTTACAAAGGATCCGAATTTCTCGGTCGTTACAGCGTTTGGACCACTCTACGATTCTGGGAGAGGCTCTCCAAAGCAGACATACTACGATTCTCGATGCTCTACGATTCTGCCTTGGCTTCTGCAATCTCTTGACTTACTCGACAGACTACGATTCTATTGAAGCCTATCTATTACATCTCAAAAACTAGATCAACCTAACAGCTTTGATCTTTTCTTCTATACATTCATTTACAGAATGATAAACATAAAGCACAGATCAAACCTAACACTTTTGATATATCACTAAGTCCTTGTACATGTATTTCTTGAAGGACTTTTCATATAAGCATGATTATTTACTTTCAACATCAAATTTAAATATGCAATTTCCTAACACTTATAACTTCAAGATCCACCATAATCTTCACTTAACCAACCACCAATAATTAATCAAATAAAAATAAAAGATGAAGAGTTGAAAGCATTGAATAGTGTTTTGATGAGTGAGTTTTATACCTATGAATCGGGTTCCTATTTGGACTTAAACGGTGTTTATTATGTCAATTTTATTTTTGTTTTACTTGTGTTTGTGTTTGTTTTGTGTGCAGGATGTATTATGTGTTAGTTAAACTATATGGTGGCAATGTGGTGGGACTTGGCAGGAAAAGAAAGGAAATCAGTAAATTTGCAGCTTGATACCGACCGGGACGGGCGTTTTACAAAGTAAATACCCCACTGGGGCAGGGGTATACTTGGTAAGAAATCAGCACCCTGTCGGAACAGGCATTCTCAAGGCTTAAACCCCCATCGGGGTGGTTGCGCAGATAGAAAAGAGGTCTTCTGATTCAGTTCAATCACTACAGTGGTGTGTGTAGACACTCAAAATTTTATGTACACCTATTACTGACATTGCAGGAGGACAGATTCGTCTTTCAGAGATAACCCTAGAAGACAGCTCACATCCAGTCCGGATATTACAGGAAGTTCAACCTCAACCCCGGAACACACACCGGGAGCATTAGTTCCAACTTCAGAGATAACCCCGAGGCATGCAGTTCTAATACCAAAAATTCCATCAGAGAAGGCCAATCCATCTCGGAGATAACCCCGAGATATTCAGTCTCAGTCCCGACACTGGGAGTAGCGGTTACAAACCTTGGAGATAACACCGAGGAATGCAGTTCCGGAGATAACCCTGTAAATACTTGTTTCAAAAGTAATCAGCTTCAACCTCAGCACTCACACCGAGGCACTTAGTACAAAACCCGAAGATAACACCAGGAAGACATGCACACCTCAGAGATGACACTGAGGACCTTCAACACTTACAGTAGTCCAATCTCAGAGATAACCCTGAGCAACGTCTGCTTTATCAGCTCAAACCGACGATAACCCGGGTGAGGGGCAAAGTCGTCATCTTGCCACCTTGACGCCACATCGTGCCGTCTCAACATTTTAAACATATATTTCTACACAGCAATGTCCCACAAGAACCAAGGAGGTCCAATCTCGAGTGACTATTACGCAGGACAACGGATAGAATTTGAAGCTTGAAGACCAGAGGGCATGTTCCCATCTTCCTGACTTCGTACAACCTCTAATCCCATGTTATTAAGTAACTCTCGACAATGGCGGTCTGAAATAGGTCTTACATACCTCAGTCGGTTGCCCGAATTGCAATTCTAAAAGTTAGAGCAGACATTATAGTGCATGCGTACACATACTTCGAGACGAGAGGCCCGCGAAGCTCGGGGCAACCCGGCCAGCCGTAGGTACATCTGTGGCCTAGCACCCCTCTCTATAAATAGAGGGCTTGGGGTTGCCATTTTTGATAAATAGATTTTATACCTACTTATTGGATATCAATTCACGAGAACTATTCTCATCTCATGTACATTTTAGTATATTTTTGTTGCATTTTGTTTTATTTTGCATTACTTGTAATTAAAACTTCTCTGGTGTAAAAATGTAGGAAATGGCATAGCTTAGTAGTGGCATGTGTGATGATAATAGCGAAGGCATGGCACGTGAGATGAATGGAGATAAGGAATTAAACAGTGATGAAGGAACAAGCTACAAGCAGTGGAGCATCAGGAAACAGCAGCAGAAAACAAGAATGCATAACACAGAAGCTGCGCGGCCGCGCGACTGAACAAGATAAATTGCGCGCACCCGCACCATCATCCTGCAGTAGCTGGAAACACACACGCGCGCGCCCAAACTTGTTTTGTATAGAAACCTCGCGTGGTCGCGCGCGTCATTGATTGCTGTTGTTTGACTTTATTTTAAATTGGAAATTGGAAGCATAACTAAGTGGGAGAGTTCAACTAGGGCTTATATACTAGACTTATATCAGTTATAAAGTGGAGATACCACCCCTTGGGGGATCAATAAGCTATCATTATTTGCTTTCTTCTCTTTAATTTCGATATTAGATTAGAGTAGATTAGAGTAGTGATTTCTAGAGTTGATGAGATTGAAGACTTGAAGCAATTGGGAAGCATCAGAGATTCCATCTTGGAGCAGGAGAACAGATTTATACTTCAATTCTCTACTTTTATCCTCTCTTTGATTCTTATTTGTAATCTTATGATGTTTATTCAATGTGTGGATGATAGATTTGATTCAACTATGATTTAAACTCTATTCTGAGATTGCAATAGATTCTATGGATTAGTTTATTCTGATATATTTCATCGTTCACCTTATTGATTGCTATAGGATTGTCTATTTAGATTCATGCTATTTGCTTAGTTGATTGGCCATCAATTACTGTGACAATCCATATGGACTTGAGAGACGATGTATGGGTTTGGATCTGATGATCTTAATAGTTTGTGATGATATATTCTATATTATGATGGGATGTATGATTTGTGCTTAGGATAGACATATACCGAAGCACCATTCATATGAGAACTTGGGCTTAAACCCTAATTATTTATAAATTACATAGACATATAGTGGTTTAGGTAATGTGGGTGTTCATGTGCATTCTATCAACTGTGGATTACATGTGATATGGGTATGGTACATTGAGAAATGGCTATATTTCACTTTCGTGTTCTTGACTAATAATTCGGTACAATTAGTTTGGCTTAACACGAAATGTGTGGATTTGAATGAGTCAATAGATGAAATTGTGATATCAGGTCTTCATTATCTAGTCTCACTCTAGGAATAGTTAGGTTTATTTAATTTAATTGTTTAAATATAAAATATAATATCATTCGTTTAAATAAGACTGAAATGGTTATGGGCTAGTGCTTGGTGAACTTTATTAGTTAATTCTCTGTGGGAACGATACTTTATTTACTCTTTATTACTTGTTGACCGTGTATACTTGCATGCATATATTGATCAGTAAAACGACTAACAAGTTTTTTGCGTCGTTGTTGGGTAATTATCTTAATAAATTTTTGCTAACATTAATTTCAATTAAATTGGTCTTAATTTAAACATTTTTTTGTTTTAATTATCTTCTTATATTTCTCTCTTTTCAGGTACCATGGATGACTTTGCTTATCAATGGCCTTATGCAAATATGACTCAACCAAGGAACACAAGAACTGAAGGACTCAATATATGTTCTACATTGTCAGCACAAATTGCAACACTTTCGAAGAGGTTGGATGTTCTTGCAGCCCAACATACTCGAGAGATAGCAGTTATATGTGAATATCGTGCTTGCGAGCATCTGAGTTATCAGTGCAACATCGGGGTCGGACAAGTACAGTTTGGGAGTGAATACTCCAACAACCATGCTAATCCCAATTATCATCAAGGTTGGGAGTATCACCCAGATTCTGAATGGAGTTATAACTATCAAGAACAATACTATGTCCCAAGTCTAACACATCCATCAGATTTCTTATATCCACCTCCACTGCGACAGGAAGAAAATTCAGGGTTAAAGGAATTCATGTCTAAGTGCATAGCAGACCAGGAAGAGATGATAATGAGTTAGGAGTTATCAACCCAGAATCTTAATCGACAGATGGAACAACTCATTAACTCCTCAATGAATGGCCCTCAATACAAGAATTTTGAAACTGAACAAGATAATTCAAGACTTGAGGATTTGTAGTTTAAGTTTATAGCATCAACCGAGGAGAAGATGATTGAGCAAGAGATGTCAATTCAAAATCTTCAGAATCAGATGTATCAAATGTTTGAAGCCTTGAACAATCGCCCTCCAAACAATTGGTGCTATGATATGGACGATGAAACTGATGGAGAGAAAAAAGTGTACATGCCACTAAATGAACTGAAAGGAGTGGGCATTGAGGAGACAACTGGGGGTACAAAAAATGAAGAACATGAGCTGGCTTGTATAATACCCCAAGTGCCTTCTCAGTTAGAGTTGAAAAATTTAGTGAATTTTGCACACCCATGTCCCCTTGGTAGTCACATCCAAAGCAAGAATTTCTGCGATTATGAGGCCTCTTACAAACCATGGTGGGTTGAGGAAGAGATAATAGAAGAAGAAAATCCCGTTGTATTTTTCATGCCACAATGCAAAAATCTATTCACAGATACAACGGGAGAAGCACCTGGCTATGCAATAGAACTGGGCACATCATGTACAGGAAATATGCTAGGTAGCTTCAATCCAAAGACTTTAATGATGGGGAACCTACCAAAGCACATAGCGGTTCTAATGGATGGACGGTTCTTAGCTTATAATAGAGGAATTGGATAGCGATGTCAAGAAAAGAGTCCAGCTAACGGACTATAAACCGAGCGCTAGATGGGAGGCACCCCATCCAATCTTTCTCCCTCCTTGTTTAATTCTTATTTACATTTCCATATTTGGTAGATGTTAGATAGTGGTAAGTTTTAATAATAGTTTTATTGTTCCCCTCTCAGGTTCAATCTAATTGCTATAAGCATTCAGGATCAAACAGAAGTAAACCAAAACTAAAGCTGCCAGAATACAAGGTAGCGCGGCTGCGCCCAACTACAAGCCAAACACAACGCGGCCACGCCATAGCTCAGTCACAGAAAAAAATTGCTAAATTTTTAGAATTTCTGACTCAAGCATTCGGACAGTTAGAAGCCCACACTCAGTTTCCAACTATAAAATATTTCAAACTTAGCCATCGCCTGATATACCATCGGATCATGAGGAGGCGAACGAAGATGACATTGCCACTTAGGGGAGTATTCTTTCACTTTTAATTACAATGAGGGCATTGTTTATTTTAAGTTTGGGGGTATTGGGTTGTAGTGAGTAGTTGTTGCATATAGTTAGTTGCTTATAGTTTGATTGCATGTTTAAGTTGCATAGTAGGGGTATTTTAGTATCTTTGTAGTTAAATTTTGCATATAGTTTGATTGCATGTTTAAGTTGCATAGTAGGGGTATTTTAGTATCATTGTAGTTAAATTTTATATGATTTTTTTTTTAGTTTTCTTTTGTCTTGTTTACTTAGTATGTGTTTAGTTGCATAACATTGCATAATCCCAGGCTTTTAGTTAGTTGAATTCTAATTTGGCCAATGATGAAATAGAAATGTGATAGATTTTTGAACTCTGTTGATAACTTAAACTTAGTTATAATTTCATACATGATGTAATCTATGCCTGTTGTTTAGATGTTACCGGGTAGCACGACAATGTTCCTATTTGCTTGTTGATTAAGATTAGCATGCTTGTCTGCTGAGAGAAAAATGTTGTTTTTAATGATAGAATTGTGTAGGAAGTGAGTAATGACTATGAAGACACTGAAACTCAAGTTTTGGGAACACATGGGTATGCTTACTTTATAAAAAAAGGAACAAAAAAAAGAAGAAAAAAAAAGGAAAAAAAAGGAATAATTACTGTGGCTAGTCTTGTTTCGGGGCCTTTGTTACTTAAGTAAGTATGCCCGAGGGAATTGTCTCTACACCTAGCGTCCTAAGGTCTTAATGGTCTGGGAGTCGTTGGTTGAAAGCTCGCTATGGCGTAGCACTGTTAGCCTAATGGAATGAGACATTGCACAGTCATGGGAAATATATATATATATATATATATATATATATATATATATATATATATATATATATATATATATATATATATATATATATAATTCAATAAACACCGCGGGAAAGTGTGAAAATCACCCTAATGAGTAAAAATAAAGCAGAATAAACCCATTGTTGAACCTTAATTTGTATTGATGTGTTGGAGTAGTTGATGTCTCATTAGTATATGCAGTTCTTGATTTAAACTTCAATTTTCTGTCTTAAGCAATTTAGCATGTGGTATCTTCATCTTTGTCAAGCTTATCTGTGAACACAACACACACACACACACACACACACATCATCCCTATAGCAGGTTAAGATTGTCTGATTGTATGTCATTATGCCTTTAGCTTAGATTGATGCTTTGTTCTTGGATCTTAATATTTCTCTGAGGCATATCTTATTAGAATTCTAAACATGGCTGGAAATCTGGGGATTCATTTGCATAGTAGCATAGCTTGCATAGCATGTAGATTGCATTATGTTGTGTTGCTTATACACATTTTTATTTTCATTTGTATTGCTTGAGGGAAAGCAATAGTTCAAATTTGGGGGTATTTGATAAGTAGATTTTATACCTACTTATTGGATATCAATTCATGAGAACTATGCTCATCTCAAGTGTATTTTAGTATGTTTTTAGTTGTATTTTGTTTTATTTTGCATTACTTGTAATTAGAACTCCTTTGGTGTGAAAATGCAGGAAATGGCATAGCTTAGCAGTGGCATGTGTGATGATAATAGCGAAGGCATGGCACGTGAGACGAATGGAGATAAGGAATTGAACAGTGATAAAGGAACAAGCAACAAGTAGTGGAGCATCAGGAAACAGCAGCAGAAAACAAGAATGCAGAACATAGAAGTCGTGCGGCCGCGCGGCTGAACAAGCTGAATTATGCGCGCCCACGGCATCATCCTGCAGTAGCTAGAAACTCACACACGCGCGCCTGCGCTTTTTTTGTATAGGAACCTCGCGCGGCCGCGCGCGTCATTGACTGATGTTGTTTGACTTTATTTTAAATTGGAAATTCGAAGCGTAACGGAGTAGGAGAGTTCAACTAGGGCTTATATATTAGACTTATATCAGTTGTAAAGTGGAGATACCACCCCTTGGGGGATCAATAAGCTATCATTATTTGCTTTCTTCTCTTTAATTTCGATATTAGATTAGAGTAGATTAAAGTAGTGATTTCTAGAGTTGATGAGATTGAAGACTTGAAGCAATTGGGAAGCATCAGAGATTCCATCTTGGAGCAGGAGAACAGATTTATACTTCAATTCTCTACTTTTATCCTCTCTTTGATTCTTATTTGTAATCTTATGATGTTTATTCAATGTGTGGATGATAGATTTGATTCAACTATGATTTAAACTCTATTCTGAGATTGCAATAGATTCCAGGGATTAGTTTATTTTGATATATTTCATTGTTAACCTTATTGATTGCTATAGAATTGTCTATTTAGATTCATGCTATTTGCTTAGTTGATTGGCCATCAATTACTGTGACAATCCATATGGACTTGAGAGACGATGTATGGGTTTGGATCTGATGATCAGAATAGTTTGTGATGATATATTCAATATTGTGATGGGATGTATGATTTGTACTTAGGATAGACATATATCGAAGCACCATTCATTGTCAATTGAAAACTTGGGCTTAAACCCTAATTATTTTTAAATTACATAGACATATAGTGGTTTAGGTAATGTGGGTATTCATGTGTATTCTATCAACTGTGGATTACATGTGATATGGGTATGGTACATTGAGAGATGGCTATATTTCACTTTCGTGTTCTTGACTAATAATTCGGTACAATTAGTTTGGCTTAACACGAAATGTGTGGATTTGAATGAGTCAATAGATGAAATTGTGAACTCGGGTCTTCATTATCTAGTCTCACTCTAGGAATAGTTAGGTTTATTTAATTTAATAGTTTAAATATAAAATATAATATCATTCGTTTAAATAAGACTGAAATGGTTATGGGCTAGTGCTTGGTGAATTTTATTAGTTAATTCTCTGCGGGAACGATACTTTACTTACTCTTTATTACTTGTTGACCGTGTATACTTGCACGCATATATTGATCGGTAAAACGACCAACAATTTTGTAAGAGAAAAAGGCGAGGAAGCCCTGTCAAATTAGATCTATACTCATCCTACACTGAGTGTTTTCCCATTTTAAACACTTGTGAGCTCACATATAGCTACTTTTTGTACCGGCGAGAGCCGAGTGTTCATCCCTTTAAAGATATAGAAGTCTTCTTTGGCAGCCCACTGTAAGACTTCTCACATACTTTAAACCCTTTCTCTTCATCTTTGCACACACTATTCTTCATGTTGAGAGTCGTGTTGCGTGTGTTTGCCCGGACTTCGGTCCGTGGTTTTATTTCAGTATATATATATATATATATATATATATATATATATATATATATATATATATATATATTTACTGCTTTTATATATATACCTGATTACTTCTTTATTATCAATTGCGGCATCATGTGAGCCTAGGAATCATGTGATCACAAATTCAGTCTACTGGATCTAGATTCGGTTCCCGTAATGGACATTTTCAGCTGTAAGCAGCATGTAAATTTATTCACGGTATTTGAATTTCCTCAGATGATTTTCATACCCACGAGGAGTTCGACATCATTTTGTATATTATTTTCTCGAAGATGCTTCGCATCTCAAAAAATTAAAAACAATCAAGTCGAACACTTAATAAAAAATGGGAGTGTAAAAGGTCTCAATTACTATTGAGCATATGGGTTTGAAAAACCTCTTTCCTAAAACATCACTGTTATATCTTATTTAAAACTGAATTTGTACACAAATTTAAACCCTGTGTATATAGGTGTGAACGAGGCCTCGCACTACTTCCAAATAATTGCACATTGATCCACACACACAAACATTTATATAACAGTTTCTTAAAAAGTGGCGATCACTGTGGTAACACGGATGTGGGGGGGTGCCTAACACCTTTCCTCTGCATAATCAAGTCCACGGACCTTAATGAATCTCGGTTTCACCGACCCGTTTAGCAGTGTCACATCACTGGGTCAATGTACAAACCTTTTCTCTGTTGTGTTGGTACTACCATATAAAAACCCAGCTGGCGACTCTTAACAGCCCATCGTCGACATGATACATGTCGAACATTTTTCACTTGTTTTTTCAAACAAATCTCACCTAACATGAGGACACCAAAAAACAAGTAACGAAAAGAGACAAATAAAAATCCCGACGTCGACAGGTGGCGACTCTGCTGAGGATTACTAGTACGAGGACTTAAGCCGCTATTGCAAGCTTTTTAAAACTGTTATATGCTTGTGTGTGAATGTTGTATTTACATTTATGATGAATGTGTACGAATGCATATATTTTTCTGCGCTTAATGCTTTACACTATATCTGCTTGTGATATTAGTGCTTCGCACATGTCATCATTTTCATAAACTGTGAGACACGTTGTATGTGAATGTATGTTGTGTGGTTCCTCGATCAGGAGGCTATCATGTCGGTGTTTGATTACCGGACTCGTAGGAATACTAATTCCAACGAGGCTCAGGAAAGGCACCACCCAAATTCTCTCCAGTTGAAAGACCGGATTAATTTCCCGTCAATTAAATTGCAATGATTTGGTAACCTTCATGCCAAAAAGCCACGAGAGTAATCTAAGATAAGCCAACCTCTAATAAACCAATCACGGAGGAAAGTCTCTTCATGCTTTCTCATTTTAAATTACTTGTAAAATCAATTACTTGTAATTTCATTCCATATTCATCTCCATGTAATGAGAAATATGAAGAAACATGTGTACATACATATTTAAATTAACATGCTATCCTGTATTACAAATAACAAACATCCACCTTGCAGGATAATATTCCTAGAATGAATACATAGCATGTAAACATTTACACATTCCCTAAAGACTAAACTATGCAAATCTTTTGCAGGGAAGCAATCGGACCTATTACCTGATCAAAATCCAAAAAGGCCACGAGCCTACAGTCAATCATGTCGTCATTAGACCAGACTGACCTTAATCCAGTTTTGCACAAAGAATTTGACGGATTAAGTAAACAAATCACAGATTTGGTTATTCTGCTTAAAGAACTACACTAGTCTACTCAGGGTACGAGGATACCCATACATGTTGAATCCTCTACACAAGGAGGAACCCAAGGTCCTGATAAAGCCATTACAGAACCTGAACTTCAGTTGGATATTACCAACAAGATTCATGATATCACCCATCTCAAAGGACATCCAGAAACTGGTGACATCAGGAAGAAAGTCCTTCAAATAGAAGAAACCCTTCGTTCTATCAAAGGAAATGGAGCACACATGAATCCACATAAGCATAATAAGATTCCTCCAGCTTCAATTACACAACGTTTGTCTCCACCTACAAATCCTGAGTCCGCACAACCTCCTGTAAAGGTGCTAGCCAGCGTAATGGTTATGTTATTTCCCAAGCCGATACCCGTAAAGGAGAAAGAAGTCTTTGTTCTAGACCCTATAGTGAAAGAGGAGGAACAAAGAATTAAGCAAGACATCGTTAGAATGATGTCAGACATACGCATCATTGTCCATGATGAACAAATGAACAGATACACCCCAGACGATGATTGCCCAAACGTAATGGTCATCATTCGGGAAAAAGAGGATGATGACAACCCGCCCTCGACAATTGGAGCAGCACTCCTTGCATTGGTCGACGAGGGTAAAACAGGCAGGAACTCTTTCTGCCTTGTAGATATCATAACTGCTTACTTTTCTGTACAGTATTAGCAGTTGTTTTGTCAGTACATGCTAACACTATGTATGATCAAACCATTTCATATATACTAAGTGAAAGCATATTTTGTTTTAGGACTCTAAATTTATATGTGCCTGTACTTGCTGATAAGGTGCCTCTTCTCCACAAGGATTATAACTTTGATGTAAAGTTGGATTCAGCCTTGATGGAAATACATGAGGACATTGAGGTGCCTCCGGAGATTACAGAATGGGTTGAAGACAAACCTAAACCCAACCTTGATCAAACCACTTCCTTCAATCACGGAACCTTAGAAAGCCCTAAGTTAATCCACAATGGTTCAGACCTTACCCCAAAGCCAAAGGAATGACATGGTTATGCTACTAACCCAATTCCAGGATGTGTTTGCATGGTCTCATGAAGACATGGTGGGTTTGTCCATTGACATTGTTCTTCATCGCCTTCCCATTAAAGAGGGATTCAAGCCAGTCAAGCAGAAGCTCAGGCGATTGAAGCCTGAGTGGAGTTTAAAAGTAAATGAAGAAATTGTGAAATAATTTTAAGCTGGTATTATCATGGTGTCCACATATCCTAAATGGATATCCAACATAGTTCCCGTGCCTAAGCCTGGAGGAAAGGTGCGAGTTTGAGTTATTTTCTTTTAATACTCGTAAGGATTGTTACTCCATTCTTTATTATTCTGTTGGAATAACCTGTCTACGCGGACTACCGTATGCATGGTGAAATTCTTATATTATTTAATTCTTTATTATTCTGTTGGAATAACCTGTCTACGCGGACTACCGCATGCATAGTGAAATTCTTCTACTATTCTATTCTTTATTATTCTGTTGGAATAACTTGTCTATGTGGACTACCGCACGCATGGTGAATGACCCTTCGTATTCATTCTTTATAAAATTGTGGAAATGATCTGTCTACGTGAATTACCGCATGGCGGGTGAAAATCTATTTGCAGTTTTATATATTCTATTATATTCGTATGAGATATCATTTCTTTTGTACTCGTCATGGAATATCGTTTTCTTTTGTATTTTCTTTTTATGAGTACTATCCACGGAGTACTATTCATGGGTACTATTCACGTATACGTCACTATTCACGTATACGGTACTATTTATGAATACGAGTTACTATTCACGAGTTACTATTCACGTGATACTATTCACGACAAATTTGGTTTCTTTTTCTGACCAAATTATCATTGATTTATGAATCTTACTCTTGAAATTAAATCCATGTTTTGATCATATTGTTTTTATTATCATATATAACATTTTTATAATCCTGGTGATGAAATTTCTCTTTGACTTAAGTGTAAAGATGGGTAGATTATTGGTATGATCGTGACTATGGGTTCTCTTTGGCCAGTAGTGCAAAGATGAATTGTTGACTGGTATGATCATGACCATTGAATTTATAATTGAATATCTTTAGCTTAAGTGCAAAGGTGAATTGATCAACATGGTTATAATTATTGTTTTTATAAATTCTGAAATGATTATATATATCTTTGAGATATTAATATCTTTGGCCCGTAGTGCAAAAATGACATGTTGTTGAATATCTTTGGCATGCAATGCAAAGATGAATTGTTGTTGAATATCTTTGGCCGTAGTGCAAAGATGACCAGTTGTTGAATATCATTGGCCCGTAGTTCAAAGATGAACTGTTGATAAATATCTTTGGCCCGTAATGCAAAGATGAATTTATTAGTATGATTATGAACATGAACTTTGATTTGGTATAACCATGATCTTTGATTTTTCAGGTAAAGACAGGTGATGAAAATTATCTTTGTCCTGGACGAGAAGAGGAATTTAGAACTACAATTATAATTATGAGTTATTCACATGATTGTGGACAGGAACTGTTGATTGATGTTACAAGGATAAAACATTATTGGTGGACTTTTAACATAGATAAGATAATAGACTTTATGATCTATTTAACTCTTCTAATGGATTGTTCGTTCCGCTGCAACTGTGGTTGAAAAGTTTTATCATCTACCATATGTTCTAAATTTTTGATTTATTACTGACGAAGGCTATTGATAATTTAATTATCTTTAGTCATGATATTCTTTACTAGGCTAGTCGTGCTCACCCTTTTGCTTCACAATTCCTTTCAGATAATAAAAGTGTAGCTGGGTCGAGCGAGGATAACAGGGGAATAGAACGATGGTCTATAGTGTTGAGGTTTCCCCTAAAACAGTATAGAAATAATTTTATTGATAATTTAAGATAAGTGTGTCGTATTTTATACGTCATTTTAACCGTTGATTTTGGTGAACCGAATAGGGTGAGGTGAACCCAACTTTGAAAGGGTGTTTTGCCACTATCATACAATATGTCTAATAACAGACGAATTCGTGTTATCATAAGACAGGGTTGTGCACATGCGCTTGCTAAATATATCTATGAGCACTACCTATATAATCTTGGAGTTTGGTTGAAATATAATTCTCAATTGGTGACAATGGAGATAATTATATGTCAAGAGAAGACTCACCATTGGAAAGAACATGACAATAATCTTCTCATTTTTCTTTGGGGTCTATTAGGTCAACCAAGGATAATTCTCGAGTCATATGAATATCTATCATAACTTAGATGCATGGCCTCCCATGTACGAAGGTTTCCTTGAGCATTTTCTAAAGATTTTAATTTTTAAAACAGTTATTGATCGTACTTTAATGTAAAGTACCATTGTAAGGTGTTGTGGTCGAGGCACCATGAGAGTTACATATATTTATATTAAAACTCATAGCTTATGTGTTGTTGTACTCTACACGACAGTTCAACAATTGTATAAATGAAGTTTGTATTTGATTTCTGTAGTGTGATATCTGGCGACTCAGAATGGGTCGTGTGGACCAATTTTGGGGGGCGTCATAAATGGTATCAGAGCTTAGGGATATGGTCGCTGACGGAGATATGAGTCTAGAACTAGGAGGGGAGAGACGAGTAATATACTTCGCTAGTGTGTGACTTACCTAAGCTAAAATTATTTACTTGATAAGTTGACAAATTATGATATGTCAATTAACCTTTGTTTTGAAGATATATTATAGATTGATATCTGAAATGCAGGAGATGAGCAATGGGAAAATCATGATACAGAGGAAATAACCGGGAAGGCACAATCTGAAAAGAAATCAAGGTATTCTCATCTCTTCGGCATACCAGGTACGTAAATTTTGAGGCTAAAATTTCATAATGAGGGGAGATTGTGAGATCCAGAATTTTATGAAATAAAAGTATTCAATTTCCTATAATTATTATTCTGTTTAGTAAATGGTTAAATTGATAAAAGGTTAAAGTTAAGGGTGATATGTGAAAAACTTTTCAAAGTAAGCACGTTGTCATAAAATAATCGGTGATAAAAGTACAGTAATACGTGTGGTTGCAAAGTAGCACACGGTATTGATTATTGATGCTTACATGAGAAGTCACTCAGTTATACTCAGTTATTGCTACAGTAATTGCTGCATAATATCTCTCATATTATTGATTCAATTATTATCACAGTATCATCTTCATAATATTTATTATTGAGACGACAAATTTATTCATATTATTATTTGTAATATTGACGATATCTAGAAAGTTCTGTCGAGGAGAGGTTTGGTCACCTAATTGCGCGCCAATAGGGATAAATCCTTATCGGAAAGCCCCCTCTTTCTTGAGAACAATCTGGTTGTTAATATTGTGAGTTATAATATTAATGATGAATAAGTTCGTGTTAATTAAATATGAAATTGATATTTCCATTTTGTTGGGATTATTAGTGTTAATGGAAATCGACATCTATTCCGATAATAATTGATGTCTGGAGGTTATATTGACCAATCGGGTAATTAATCAAATAAATGAGTAATTAATTGCTATTAATTCACATGCTTATAACTATTTGGTCACATGTGTGTACTATTGAGTCACATGAATGTACTATTAGGGGAGGTGGTGCAAGATTGATAATACTTGCATAACTAAATTAAAAATGAAGGTATAGATGAAGGTACTATACTGTAATTATTTTTTTCACATGATTGTACTATTGAGTCACATGATTGTACTATTGATTCACATGATATGCTATTAGGGGAGGTGGTGCAAGTTTGATAATACTTACAGGACTAAATTAAAAATGAATGAAAAGATGAAGTCATATACTGTAATATTTCGAGCCCCAAAATGTGCAATTATCGAAACTATATTTTCCTATAAATAGAAGCTCATTCTTCCTTCATTCTCACCAATTCACTAAGACTCACAAGAGCAATTATAGAAAGAGAAGCTATAGAGAGAGAAGCTTTAGAAAGAAAGTAGAAGAGAAGTCTGCTACCTCACTATTCCAGTATCCAGTCTTCTTCTAAGGTAAGGGTGTTATTTATTTCATATTCTCTTACGATATTATTTTTCGTATTCGTAAGGAATATTATCTTTGTTCAATACTCATAAGGGGTATTATTTTTTTTCGTATTCAAGAAGAGAGTTATTTTCTTTCAATACCCGTAAGGGTTATTACTCCATTCTTTATTATTCTGTTAGAATAACCTGTCTACGCGGACTACCGTATGCATGATGAAATTCTTATGTTATTCCATTCTTTATTATTCTGTTGGAATAACCTGTCTACGCGGACTACCGCATGCATGGTGAAATTCTTCTGTTATTCAAATCTTTATTATTCTGTTGGAATAACCTGTCTACACGGACTACCGCATGCATGGTGAATGACCCTTCGTATTCATTCTTTATAAAATTGTGAAAATGATCTGTGTACGTGGATTACCGCATGGCGGGTGAAAATCCATTTGCAGTTTTATATATTCTATTATATTCGTATGAGATATCATTTCTTTTGTACTCATCACGGAATATCGTTTTCTTTTGTATTTTCCTTTTATGAGTACAATCCACGGAGTACTATTCATGGGTACTATTCACGTATACGGTATTATTTACGAATACAAGTTACTATTCACGAGTTACTATTTACGAGTTACTATTCACGGGGTACTATTCACAATAAAATTAGTTTCTTTTTCTGACCAAATTATCGTTGATTTATGAATCTTACTCTTGAAATTAAATCCATGTTTTGATCATATTATTTTTATTGTCATATATAACATTTTTATAATCCTGGTGATGAAATTTCTCTTTGACTTAAGTGTAAAGATGGGTAGATTATTAGCATGATCGTGACTATGGGCTCTCTTTGGCAAGTAGTGCAAAGATGAATTGTTGACTGTATAATCATGATCATTGAATTTATAATTGAATATTCTTAGCTTAAGTGAAAAGGTAAGTTGATCAACATGGTTATAATTATTGTTTATATCAATTCTGAAATGATTATATATATCTTTGAGATATTAATATCTTTGGCCCGTAGTGTAAAGATGACCTGTTATTGAATATATTTGGCATGTAGTGCAAAGATGAATTGTTGTTGAATATCTTTGGTCGTAGTGCAAAGATGACCTGTTGTTGAATATCTTTGGCATGTAGTGCAAAGATGAACTATTGATGAATATCTTTGGCCCGTAGTGCAAAGATGAATTTATTAGAATAATTATGAACATGAATGTGATGATTGGTATAACCATGATCTTTGATGTTTCAGGTAAAGACATGTGATGAAAATTATCTTTCTCTTGGATGAGAAGAGGAATTTAGAACTACAATTATAATTATAAGTTATTCACATGATTGTGTATAGGAACTGTTGATTGATGTTACATGGATAAAACATTATTGGTGGACTTTTAACATGGAGAAGATAATAGACTTTATGGTCTATTTAACTATTCTAATGGATTGCTCGTTTCGCTGCAACTGTGGTTGAAAAGTTTTATCATCTACCATATGTTCTAAATCTTTGTTTTATTAGTGACGAAGGCTATTGATAATTTAATTATCTTTAGTCATGATATTCTTTACTGGGCTAGTCGTGCTCACCCTTTTACTTCACAATTCCTTTCAGATAATAAAAGTGTAGCTGGGTCGAGCTGGGGTAACAGGGGAATAGAACGATGGTCTATAGTTGTTGAGGTTTCCCCTAAAACAGTATGGAAATAATTTTAATGATAATTTTAGATAAGTGTGTCATATTTTATACGTCATTTTAACCGTTGATTTTGGTGAACCGAATAGGGTGAGGTGAACCCAACTTTGGAAGGTGTTTTTGGCACTATCATACAATATGTCTAATGACAGACGAATTTGTGTTATCATAAGACAGGGTTGTGCACAGTACTTGCTAAATATATCTATGAGCACTACCTATATAATCTTGGAGTTTGGTTGAAATATAATTCTCAATTGGTGACAATGGAGATAATTATATGTCAAGAGAAGACTCACCATTGGAAAGAACATGACAATAATCTTCTCATTTTTCTTTGGGGTCTATTAGGTCAACCAAGGATAATTCTCGAGTCATATAATATCTATCATAACCTAAATGCATGTCCTCCCATGTACGAAGGTTTCCTTGAGCATTTTTCAAAGATTTTAATTTCTAAAACAATTATTTATTATACTTTTATGTAAAGTACCGTTGTAAGGTGTTGTGGTCGAGGCACCATGAGAGTTACATATATTTGTATTTAAAACTCATAACTTATGTGTTGTTGTACTCTTCACGACAGTTCAACAGTTGTATAAATGAAGTTTGTATTTGTTTTATGTAGTGTGATATCTGGCAACTCAGAATGGGTCGTGTGGACCTATTTTGGGGGCATCACAAACATAGCTGAGTATGAAGGCTGTCTTATGGGGCTAAAACTTGCTTGTTCAATGGGCATCAGGCAGTTAACTGTAAGACTCCAACTTTTATGAATGGAGATTAATTTTTCTCGAAATATATTTTTGAATATTATGGTGTGGATTTGATATAATGTTATAGTTGTGGGTATTATTTACAAACTTTGCAAAGTAAGCAAGTGGTTATATAATATTCGATTGGTCAGGGAATATTCGTTTTAACAGGGAATATTCGTATGACGGAACAATCATTAGTGGACCCCACAACGGAAGTATTGTCGTAGTTAGAAAATGACATAATTATCTTTTATAAAAATAACGGCGAAAGTTTTACCATTAAACTGTTGAACTACCCGGTGGTAAAAGTACAGTAATACGCGTGGTTGCATAGTAGCACACGGTATTAATTATTGATGCTTACGTGATAAGTCACTCAGTTATACTCAATTATTGCTACGGTAGTTGGTGCATAATATCTCTCATATTATTGATTCAATTATTGTCATAATATCATCTGCATAATATTTGTTATTATTAAATCAATAATTGAGACGACAAAGTTATTCATATTATTATTTATAATATTGACAATGTCTAGAATTTCTGTCAAGGAGAGGTTTGGTCACCTAATTGCGCACCAATAAGGAGAAATTCTTATCGGAAAGCCCTCTCTATCCTGAGAATGATCTGGTTGTTAAATATTGTGAGTTATAATATTTATGATGAATAAGTTCGTGTTGATTAAAGATGAAATTGATAGTTCTATTGTGTTGGGATTATTAGTGTTAGTGGAAATCGACATTTACTTCGACAATAATTGATATCTGGAGGTTATATTGACCAATCGGGTAATTAATCGGATAAATGAGCAATTAATTGCTATTATTTCACATGTTTGTAACTATTTGTTCACATGTGTGTACTATTAATTCACATTCATGTACTATTAGGGGAGGTGGTGCAAGATTGATAATACTTGTATGACTAAATTAAAAATAGAGGTATAGATGAATACACTATACTGTAATTAGTTTTTTCACATGATTATACTATTAACTCACATGAATGAACTGTTAATTCATATTATTTACTATTAGGGGAGGTGGTGCAAGTTTGATAATACTTGCAGGACTAAATTAAAAATGAAGAAAAAGAGGAAGGTATTATACTATAATATTTCGAGCCCCAAATCGTGCAATTATCGAGATTATATTTTCCTATAAATAGGAGCTCATTCTTCTTTCATTCTCACCAATTCACTAAGTCTCACAAGAGCAATTATTATAGAGAGAAAATTATAGAGAGAAAGAAGAAGAGAAGTCTGCTACCTCAGTATTCCAGTATCCGGTTTCTTTTAAGGTAAGGGGTATTATTTCTTTAATATTCATGAAGAGAGTTATTTTCTTTCAATACTCGTAAGGGTTGTTATTCCATTCTTTATTATTCTGTTGGAATAACCCGTCTGTGCGGTCTATCGCATGCCTGGTGAATTCATTTGTTATTCCATTCTTTATTATTCTGTTGGAATAACTTGTCTGTGCGGTCTATCGTATGCCTGGTGAATTCTTTTGTTATTCCATTCTTTATTATTATGTTGGAATAACCTATCTGTACGGTCTATCGCGTGCATGGTGAATTCTTCTGTTATTCCATTCTTTATTATTCTGTTGGAAT
The DNA here is from genome assembly GCA_016801055.1 of Panax notoginseng. Classification (NCBI taxonomy): domain Eukaryota; kingdom Viridiplantae; phylum Streptophyta; class Magnoliopsida; order Apiales; family Araliaceae; genus Panax; species Panax notoginseng. The sequence continues at coordinate 66,676,436 of CM029018.1, read as the reverse complement.
AACCTGTCTATGTGGACTACCGCATGATGGTGAATGATCCTTCGTATTCATTCCTGATTAAATTTTGGAAATGATTTGTCTACGTGAATTACCGCATGGCGGGCAAAAGTCCATTTGCAGTTTCATATATTCTATTATATTCAGTTGATTAAAGTTTTGGCTTCTATACTCCATGAAATTAGTAGAATATAATGGATATTTGCACTTCATCCAGTATCTTTTTATGAAAATATTCTTCTATGCATTCTTGAATTTTACTCCACATAACAGTATCTTGTTGACAATTTGGACGTTATTGATTTCTGGATAAATTAAACTATAAATCTTTAAAATTTATCCTTGAACTTGTTTATTGAATTCTTATATCATTGTCATCATCCTCATGTTTTATTATATGTTGAAAGTCATCTGTGGCCTGTAGTGCATAGATAGACTTGGTATGATTATGATCAGGGATTATTCGGTATAATCA
>CM029018.1:66545004-66675864 GCA_016801055.1 Panax notoginseng | reverse complement strand
TATTTTCTTGTTAAGTTATTACATGTTCTTCGTGAACTTATTTACTTATCAAAGTATAATTTACATATAACTTTGTTTCTCAAGGCTTATGATAGGTAAAGTCTTCTAACCATCATTTCTACATCTTATTATCATACTCTTCTTCATTCAAATAGACATGATATAAGTCTTTCAGTTCTTCTTTAGTTCATAGCCTATTCATGGACAAAGTGCTTATTTCTGGCTCATTAAATACTTAAGTCATTAGCTTATCCCTTCTTATGATTTCTTAACATATAAGACCATCACTTCACTATCAAGCTATCATGGAAGAGATGGAAGAATATAGGACAAGAGTCTTACCCTTGATGAACTAGTTATTCTTCTTCTTGAAACAAATATGGAAGTTTAGCTTATAAGTGCTTATTCTCTCTAACACTTAAGTTGCTTTGTAAAAGAAAGTTGCTGGATGAAATTTGAACAATCAAATAATGAATCCAAGCTTGGTATTTATAAGACTTCCAATGTTAGGGCATAAGAGTAATTAGGACATCCACCTCCTTAGTAAACCTCCTTACTATTCACTACTTAAACCCTAAGTAAACTTGCTAACCACACAACTTTCTTGCCCACCACACCAAGTTCTTGGTCACCAAGTTCACCATGGGTTGCCCCATGGATCATAATTACCCAATGGATCATAGCTTTGGGCTTATGTTTTAAATTAGTTAACTTATCTTTGGGCTTGTCTTAAATCACTTTGGGCTTCACATTAACAATTACTTGGGCTTTACATATTAATTCACATTGGACTTGTACATCCTATATAATCCACAATTCTATTTACAAATGGCTTAAGGCCTTAGGACGTATTCTATACGTATAATCCTCGTATTCTAACTCGTATACTAATTTCTAATATACGGTATTCCATTATTCATACATACTCGTATATAATACTTCGTATCATACTCGTATTCATTTACTCGTACAATACATACGTATCATATGATCATTGCATTAAATTCTTAACGCTTGATTTTCTTAACATTCTCAAATTAAGTCCGCATGCGAAATATTACATTTTCCATACTTGAATTATTATTACATAATCCATCTCCTTGATATTATAACGTTACGTATTTCTCGGAAGTTCAAAAATAATTCTCGAGTGAAAAATGATGAATAGTATTTTTTAGAAAATTTCTCAGAAAGCTTTTATTTTTATCTTGGAAATTTAAACACTTTAATTCCTTCACGTAGTTAAAATACTACGACTTTTCGATGTTTCTAGGTTATAGAACGACATTCATCTTACTAACACATAATAATAACAAAAATAATATAATTTTATTCATTATTTAATTATTTAAAAGTATTTTACAAAGGATCCGAATTTCTCGGTCGTTACAGCGTTTGGACCACTCTACGATTCTGGGAGAGGCTCTCCAAAGCAGACATACTACGATTCTCGATGCTCTACGATTCTGCCTTGGCTTCTGCAATCTCTTGACTTACTCGACAGACTACGATTCTATTGAAGCCTATCTATTACATCTCAAAAACTAGATCAACCTAACAGCTTTGATCTTTTCTTCTATACATTCATTTACAGAATGATAAACATAAAGCACAGATCAAACCTAACACTTTTGATATATCACTAAGTCCTTGTACATGTATTTCTTGAAGGACTTTTCATATAAGCATGATTATTTACTTTCAACATCAAATTTAAATATGCAATTTCCTAACACTTATAACTTCAAGATCCACCATAATCTTCACTTAACCAACCACCAATAATTAATCAAATAAAAATAAAAGATGAAGAGTTGAAAGCATTGAATAGTGTTTTGATGAGTGAGTTTTATACCTATGAATCGGGTTCCTATTTGGACTTAAACGGTGTTTATTATGTCGATTTTATTTTTGTTTTACTTGTGTTTGTGTTTGTTTTGTGTGCAGGATGTATTATGTGTTAGTTAAACTATATGGTGGCAATGTGGTGGGACTTGGCAGGAAAAGAAAGGAAATCAGTAAATTTGCAGCTTGATACCGACCGGGACGGGCGTTTTACAAAGTAAATACCCCACTGGGGCAGGGGTATACTTGGTAAGAAATCAGCACCCTGTCGGAACAGGCATTCTCAGGCGCTTAAACCCCCATCGGGGTGGTTGCGCAGATAGAAAAGAGGTCTTCTGATTCAGTTCAATCACTACAGTGGTGTGTGTAGACACTCAAAATTTTATGTACACCTATTACTGACATTGCAGGAGGACAGATTCGTCTTTCAGAGATAACCCTAGAAGACAGCTCACATCCAGTCCGGATATTACAGGAAGTTCAACCTCAACCCCGGAACACACACCGGGAGCATTAGTTCCAACTTCAGAGATAACCCCGAGGCATGCAGTTCTAATACCAAAAATTCCATCAGAGAAGGCCAATCCATCTCGGAGATAACCCCGAGATATTCAGTCTCAGTCCCGACACTGGGAGTAGCGGTTACAAACCTTGGAGATAACACCGAGGAATGCAGTTCCGGAGATAACCCTGTAAATACTTGTTTCAAAAGTAATCAGCTTCAACCTCAGCACTCACACCGAGGCACTTAGTACAAAACCGAAGATAACACCAGGAAGACATGCACACCTCAGAGATGACACTGAGGACCTTCAACACTTACAGTAGTCCAATCTCAGAGATAACCCTGAGCAACGTCTGCTTTATCAGCTCAAACCGACGATAACCCGGGTGAGGGGCAAAGTCGTCATCTTGCCACCTTGACGCCACATCGTGCCGTCTCAACATTTTAAACATATATTTCTACACAGCAATGTCCCACAAGAACCAAGGAGGTCCAATCTCGAGTGACTATTACGCAGGACAACGGATAGAATTTGAAGCTTGAAGACCAGAGGGCATGTTCCATCTTCCTGACTTCGTACAACCTCTAATCCCATGTTATTAAGTAACTCTCGACAATGGCGGTCTGAAATAGGTCTTACATACCTCAGTCGGTTGCCCGAATTGCAATTCTAAAAGTTAGAGCAGACATTATAGTGCATGCGTACACATACTTCGAGACGAGAGGCCCGCGAAGCTCGGGGCAACCCGGCCAGCCGTAGGTACATCTGTGGCCTAGCACCCCTCTCTATAAATAGAGGGCTTGGGGTTGCCATTTTTGATAAATAGATTTTATACCTACTTATTGGATATCAATTCACGAGAACTATTCTCATCTCATGTACATTTTAGTATATTTTTGTTGCATTTTGTTTTATTTTGCATTACTTGTAATTAAAACTTCTCTGGTGTAAAAATGTAGGAAATGGCATAGCTTAGTAGTGGCATGTGTGATGATAATAGCGAAGGCATGGCACGTGAGATGAATGGAGATAAGGAATTAAACAGTGATGAAGGAACAAGCTACAAGCAGTGGAGCATCAGGAAACAGCAGCAGAAAACAAGAATGCATAACACAGAAGCTGCGCGGCCGCGCGACTGAACAAGATAAATTGCGCGCACCCGCACCATCATCCTGCAGTAGCTGGAAACACACACGCGCGCGCGCCCAAACTTGTTTTGTATAGAAACCTCGCGTGGTCGCGCGCGTCATTGATTGCTGTTGTTTGACTTTATTTTAAATTGGAAATTGGAAGCATAACTAAGTGGGAGAGTTCAACTAGGGCTTATATACTAGACTTATATCAGTTATAAAGTGGAGATACCACCCCTTGGGGGATCAATAAGCTATCATTATTTGCTTTCTTCTCTTTAATTTCGATATTAGATTAGAGTAGATTAGAGTAGTGATTTCTAGAGTTGATGAGATTGAAGACTTGAAGCAATTGGGAAGCATCAGAGATTCCATCTTGGAGCAGGAGAACAGATTTATACTTCAATTCTCTACTTTTATCCTCTCTTTGATTCTTATTTGTAATCTTATGATGTTTATTCAATGTGTGGATGATAGATTTGATTCAACTATGATTTAAACTCTATTCTGAGATTGCAATAGATTCTATGGATTAGTTTATTCTGATATATTTCATCGTTCACCTTATTGATTGCTATAGGATTGTCTATTTAGATTCATGCTATTTGCTTAGTTGATTGGCCATCAATTACTGTGACAATCCATATGGACTTGAGAGACGATGTATGGGTTTGGATCTGATGATCTTAATAGTTTGTGATGATATATTCTATATTATGATGGGATGTATGATTTGTGCTTAGGATAGACATATACCGAAGCACCATTCATATGAGAACTTGGGCTTAAACCCTAATTATTTATAAATTACATAGACATATAGTGGTTTAGGTAATGTGGGTGTTCATGTGCATTCTATCAACTGTGGATTACATGTGATATGGGTATGGTACATTGAGAAATGGCTATATTTCACTTTCGTGTTCTTGACTAATAATTCGGTACAATTAGTTTGGCTTAACACGAAATGTGTGGATTTGAATGAGTCAATAGATGAAATTGTGATCTCAGGTCTTCATTATCTAGTCTCACTCTAGGAATAGTTAGGTTTATTTAATTTAATTGTTTAAATATAAAATATAATATCATTCGTTTAAATAAGACTGAAATGGTTATGGGCTAGTGCTTGGTGAACTTTATTAGTTAATTCTCTGTGGGAACGATACTTTATTTACTCTTTATTACTTGTTGACCGTGTATACTTGCATGCATATATTGATCAGTAAAACGACTAACAAGTTTTTTGCGTCGTTGTCGGGTAAATATCTTAATAAATTTTTGCTAACATTAATTTCAATTAAATTGGTCTTAATTTAAACATTTTTTTGTTTTAATTATCTTCTTATATTTCTCTCTTTTCAGGTACCATGGATGACTTTGCTTATCAATGGCCTTATGCAAATATGACTCAACCAAGGAACACAAGAACTGAAGGACTCAATGTATGTTCTACATTGTCAGCACAAATTGCAACACTTTCGAAGAGGTTGGATGTTCTTGCAGCCCAACATACTCGAGAGATAGCAGTTATATGTGAATATCGTGCTTGCGAGCATCTGAGTTATCAGTGCAACATCGGGGTCGGACAAGTACAGTTTGGGAGTGAATACTCCAACAACCATGCTAATCCCAATTATCATCAAGGTTGGGAGTATCACCCAGATTCTGAATGGAGTTATAACTATCAAGAACAATACTATGTCCCAAGTCTAACACATCCATCAGATTTCTTATATCCACCTCCACTGCGACAGGAAGAAAATTCAGGGTTAAAGGAATTCATGTCTAAGTGCATAGCAGACCAGGAAGAGATGATAATGAGTTAGGAGTTATCAACCCAGAATCTTAATCGACAGATGGAACAACTCATTAACTCCTCAATGAATGGCCCTCAATACAAGAATTTTGAAACTGAACAAGATAATTCAAGACTTGAGGATTTGTAGTTTAAGTTTATAGCATCAACCGAGGAGAAGATGATTGAGCAAGAGATGTCAATTCAAAATCTTCAGAATCAGATGTATCAAATGTTTGAAGCCTTGAACAATCGCCCTCCAAACAATTGGTGCTATGATATGGACGATGAAACTGATGGAGAGAAAAAAGTGTACATGCCACTAAATGAACTGAAAGGAGTGGGCATTGAGGAGACAACTGGGGGTACAAAAAATGAAGAACATGAGCTGGCTTGTATAATACCCCAAGTGCCTTCTCAGTTAGAGTTGAAAAATTTAGTGAATTTTGCACACCCATGTCCCCTTGGTAGTCACATCCAAAGCAAGAATTTCTGCGATTATGAGGCCTCTTACAAACCATGGTGGGTTGAGGAAGAGATAATAGAAGAAGAAAATCCCGTTGTATTTTTCATGCCACAATGCAAAAATCTATTCACAGATACAACGGGAGAAGCACCTGGCTATGCAATAGAACTGGGCACATCATGTACAGGAAATATGCTAGGTAGCTTCAATCCAAAGACTTTAATGATGGGGAACCTACCAAAGCACATAGCGGTTCTAATGGATGGACGGTTCTTAGCTTATAATAGAGGAATTGGATAGCGATGTCAAGAAAAGAGTCCAGCTAACGGACTATAAACCGAGCGCTAGATGGGAGGCACCCCATCCAATCTTTCTCCCTCCTTGTTTAATTCTTATTTACATTTCCATATTTGGTAGATGTTAGATAGTGGTAAGTTTTAATAATAGTTTTATTGTTCCCCTCTCAGGTTCAATCTAATTGCTATAAGCATTCAGGATCAAACAGAAGTAAACCAAAACTAAAGCTGCCAGAATACAAGGTAGCGCGGCTGCGCCCAACTACAAGCCAAACACAACGCGGCCACGCCATAGCTCAGTCACAGAAAAAAATTGCTAAATTTTTAGAATTTCTGACTCAAGCATTCGGACAGTTAGAAGCCCACACTCAGTTTCCAACTATAAAATATTTCAAACTTAGCCATCGCCTGATATACCATCGGATCATGAGGAGGCGAACGAAGATGACATTGCCACTTAGGGGAGTATTCTTTCACTTTTAATTACAATGAGGGCATTGTTTATTTTAAGTTTGGGGGTATTGGGTTGTAGTGAGTAGTTGTTGCATATAGTTAGTTGCTTATAGTTTGATTGCATGTTTAAGTTGCATAGTAGGGGTATTTTAGTATCTTTGTAGTTAAATTTTGCATATAGTTTGATTGCATGTTTAAGTTGCATAGTAGGGGTATTTTAGTATCATTGTAGTTAAATTTTATATGATTTTTTTTTAGTTTTCTTTTGTCTTGTTTACTTAGTATGTGTTTAGTTGCATAACATTGCATAATCCCAGGCTTTTAGTTAGTTGAATTCTAATTTGGCCAATGATGAAATAGAAATGTGATAGATTTTTGAACTCTGTTGATAACTTAAACTTAGTTATAATTTCATACATGATGTAATCTATGCCTGTTGTTTAGATGTTACCGGGTAGCACGACAATGTTCCTATTTGCTTGTTGATTAAGATTAGCATGCTTGTCTGCTGAGAGAAAAATGTTGTTTTTAATGATAGAATTGTGTAGGAAGTGAGTAATGACTATGAAGACACTGAAACTCAAGTTTTGGGAACACATGGGTATGCTTACTTTATAAAAAAAGGAACAAAAAAAAGAAGAAAAAAAAAGGAAAAAAAGGAATAATTACTGTGGCTAGTCTTGTTTCGGGGCCTTTGTTACTTAAGTAAGTATGCCCGAGGGAATTGTCTCTACACCTAGCGTCCTAAGGTCTTAATGGTCTGGGAGTCGTTGGTTGAAAGCTCGCTATGGCGTAGCACTGTTAGCCTAATGGAATGAGACATTGCACAGTCATGGGAAATATATATATATATATTATATATATATATATATATATATATATTATATATATATATATATATTATTATATATATAAATTCAATAAACACGCGGGAAAGTGTGAATAAATCACCCTAATGAGTAAAAATAAAGCAGAGAATAAACCCATTGTTGAACCTTAATTTGTATTGATGTGTTGGAGTAGTTGATGTCTCATTAGTATATGCAGTTCTTGATTTAAACTTCAATTTTCTGTCTTAAGCAATTTAGCATGTGGTATCTTCATCTTTGTCAAGCTTATCTGTGAACACAACACACACACACACACACTCACACATCATCCCTATAGCAGGTTAAGATTGTCTGATTGTATGTCATTATGCCTTTAGCTTAGATTGATGCTTTGTTCTTGGATCTTAATATTTCTCTGAGGCATATCTTATTAGAATTCTAAACATGGCTGGAAATCTGGGGATTCATTTGCATAGTAGCATAGCTTGCATAGCATGTAGATTGCATTATGTTGTGTTGCTTATACACATTTTTATTTTCATTTGTATTGCTTGAGGGAAAGCAATAGTTCAAATTTGGGGGTATTTGATAAGTAGATTTTATACCTACTTATTGGATATCAATTCATGAGAACTATGCTCATCTCAAGTGTATTTTAGTATGTTTTTAGTTGTATTTTGTTTTATTTTGCATTACTTGTAATTAGAACTCCTTTGGTGTGAAAATGCAGGAAATGGCATAGCTTAGCAGTGGCATGTGTGATGATAATAGCGAAGGCATGGCACGTGAGACGAATGGAGATAAGGAATTGAACAGTGATAAGGAACAAGCAACAAGTAGTGGAGCATCAGGAAACAGCAGCAGAAAACAAGAATGCAGAACATAGAAGTCGTGCGGCCGCGCGGCTGAACAAGCTGAATTATGCGCGCCCACGGCATCATCCTGCAGTAGCTAGAAACTCACACACGCGCGCCTGCGCTTTTTTTGTATAGGAACCTCGCGCGGCCGCGCGCGTCATTGACTGATGTTGTTTGACTTTATTTTAAATTGGAAATTCGAAGCGTAACGGAGTAGTAGGAGAGTTCAACTAGGGCTTATATATTAGACTTATATCAGTTGTAAAGTGGAGATACCACCCCTTGGGGGATCAATAAGCTATCATTATTTGCTTTCTTCTCTTTAATTTCGATATTAGATTAGAGTAGATTAAAGTAGTGATTTCTAGAGTTGATGAGATTGAAGACTTGAAGCAATTGGGAAGCATCAGAGATTCCATCTTGGAGCAGGAGAACAGATTTATACTTCAATTCTCTACTTTTATCCTCTCTTTGATTCTTATTTGTAATCTTATGATGTTTATTCAATGTGTGGATGATAGATTTGATTCAACTATGATTTAAACTCTATTCTGAGATTGCAATAGATTCCAGGGATTAGTTTATTTTGATATATTTCATTGTTAACCTTATTGATTGCTATAGAATTGTCTATTTAGATTCATGCTATTTGCTTAGTTGATTGGCCATCAATTACTGTGACAATCCATATGGACTTGAGAGACGATGTATGGGTTTGGATCTGATGATCAGAATAGTTTTGTGATGATATATTCAATATTGTGATGGGATGTATGATTTGTACTTAGGATAGACATATATCGAAGCACCATTCATTGTCAATTGAAAACTTGGGCTTAAACCCTAATTATTTTTAAATTACATAGACATATAGTGGTTTAGGTAATGTGGGTATTCATGTGTATTCTATCAACTGTGGATTACATGTGATATGGGTATGGTACATTGAGAGATGGCTATATTTCACTTTCGTGTTCTTGACTAATAATTCGGTACAATTAGTTTGGCTTAACACGAAATGTGTGGATTTGAATGAGTCAATAGATGAAATTGTGAACTCGGGTCTTCATTATCTAGTCTCACTCTAGGAATAGTTAGGTTTATTTAATTTAATAGTTTAAATATAAAATATAATATCATTCGTTTAAATAAGACTGAAATGGTTATGGGCTAGTGCTTGGTGAATTTTATTAGTTAATTCTCTGCGGGAACGATACTTTACTTACTCTTTATTACTTGTTGACCGTGTATACTTGCACGCATATATTGATCGGTAAAACGACCAACAATTTTGTAAGAGAAAAAGGCGAGGAAGCCCTGTCAAATTAGATCTATACTCATCCTACACTGAGTGTTTTCCCATTTTAAACACTTGTGAGCTCACATATAGCTACTTTTTGTACCGGCGAGAGCCGAGTGTTCATCCCTTTAAAGATATAGAAGTCTTCTTTGGCAGCCCACTGTAAGACTTCTCACATACTTTAAACCCTTTCTCTTCATCTTTGCACACACTATTCTTCATGTTGAGAGTCGTGTTGCGTGTGTTTGCCCGGACTTCGGTCCGTGGTTTTATTTCAGTATATATATATATATATTATATATATATATATATATATATATATATATATATATATTTACTGCTTTTATATATATACCTGATTACTTCTTTATTATCAATTGCGGCATCATGTGAGCCTAGGAATCATGTGATCACAAATTCAGTCTACTGGATCTAGATTCGGTTCCCGTAATGGACATTTTCAGCTGTAAGCAGCATGTAAATTTATTCACGGTATTTGAATTTCCTCAGATGATTTTCATACCCACGAGGAGTTCGACATCATTTTGTATATTATTTTCTCGAAGATGCTTCGCATCTCAAAAAATTAAAAACAATCAAGTCGAACACTTAATAAAAAATGGGAGTGTAAAAGGTCTCAATTACTATTGAGCATATGGGTTTGAAAAACCTCTTTCCTAAAACATCACTGTTATATCTTATTTAAAACTGAATTTGTACACAAATTTAAACCCTGTGTATATAGGTGTGAACGAGGCCTCGCACTACTTCCAAATAATTGCACATTGATCCACACACACAAACATTTATATAACAGTTTCTTAAAAAGTGGCGATCACTGTGGTAACACGGATGTGGGGGGGTGCCTAACACCTTTCCTCTGCATAATCAAGTCCACGGACCTTAATGAATCTCGGTTTCACCGACCCGTTTAGCAGTGTCACATCACTGGGTCAATGTACAAACCTTTTCTCTGTTGTGTTGGTACTACCATATAAAAACCCAGCTGGCGACTCTTAACAGCCCATCGTCGACATGATACATGTCGAACATTTTTCACTTGTTTTTTCAAACAAATCTCACCTAACATGAGGACACCAAAAAACAAGTAACGAAAAGAGACAAATAAAAATCCCGACGTCGACAGGTGGCGACTCTGCTGGGATTACTAGTACGAGGACTTAAGCCGCTATTGCAAGCTTTTTTAAAACTGTTATATGCTTGTGTGTGAATGTTGTATTTACATTTATGATGAATGTGTACGAATGCATATATTTTTCTGCGCTTAATGCTTTACACTATATCTGCTTGTGATATTAGTGCTTCGCACATGTCATCATTTTCATAAACTGTGAGACACGTTGTATGTGAATGTATGTTGTGTGGTTCCTCGATCAGGAGGCTATCATGTCGGTGTTTGATTACCGGACTCGTAGGAATACTAATTCCAACGAGGCTCAGGAAAGGCACCACCCAAATTCTCTCCAGTTGTTGAAAGACCGGATTAATTTCCCGTCAATTAAATTGCAATGATTTGGTAACCTTCATGCCAAAAGCCACGAGAGTAATCTAAGATAAGCCAACCTCTAATAAACCAATCACGGAGGAAAGTCTCTTCATGCTTTCTCATTTTAAATTACTTGTAAAATCAATTACTTGTAATTTCATTCCATATTCATCTCCATGTAATGAGAAATATGAAGAAACATGTGTACATACATATTTAAATTAACATGCTATCCTGTATTACAAATAACTAACATCCACCTTGCAGGATAATATTCCTAGAATGAATACATAGCATGTAAACATTTACACATTCCCTAAAGACTAAACTATGCAAATCTTTTGCAGGGAAGCAATCGGACCTATTACCCGATCAAAATCCAAAAAGGCCACGAGCCTACAGTCAATCATGTCGTCATCAGACCAGACTGACCTTAATCCAGTTTTGCACAAAGAATTTGACGGATTAAGTAAACAAATCACAGATTTGGTTATTCTGCTTAAAGAACTACACTAGTCTACTCAGGGTACGAGGATACCCATACATGTTGAATCCTCTACACAAGGAGGAACCCAAGGTCCTGATAAAGCCATTACAGAACCTGAACTTCAGTTGGATATTACCAACAAGATTCATGATATCACCCATCTCAAAGGAGATCCAGAAACTGGTGACATCAGGAAGAAAGTCCTTCAAATAGAAGAAACCCTTCGTTCTATCAAAGGAAATGGAGCACACATGAATCCACATAAGCATAATAAGATTCCTCCAGCTTCAATTACACAACGTTTGTCTCCACCTACAAATCCTGAGTCCGCACAACCTCCTGTAAAGGTGCTAGCCAGCGTAATGGTTATGTTATTTCCCAAGCCGATACCCGTAAAGGAGAAAGAAGTCTTTGTTCTAGACCCTATAGTGAAAGAGGAGGAACAAAGAATTAAGCAAGACATCGTTAGAATGATGTCAGACATACGCATCATTGTCCATGATGAACAAATGAACAGATACACCCCAGACGATGATTGCCCAAACGTAATGGTCATCATTCGAGAAAAAGAGGATGATGACAACCCGCCCTCGACAATTGGAGCAGCACTCCTTGCATTGGTCGATGAGGGTAAAACAGGCAGGAACTCTTTCTGCCCTGTAGATATCATAACTGCTTACTTTTCTGTACAGTATTAGTAGTTGTTTTGTCAGTACATGCTAACACTATGTATGATCAAACCATTTCATATATACTAAGTGAAAGCATATTTTGTTTTAGGACTCTAAATTTATATGTGCCTGTACTTGCTGATAAGGTGCCTCTTCTCCACAAGGATTATAACTTTGATGTAAAGTTGGATTCAGCCTTGATGGAAATACATGAGGACATTGAGGTGCCTCCGGAGATTACAGAATGGGTTGAAGACAAACCTAAACCCAACCTTGATCAAACCACTTCCTTCAATCACGGAACCTTAGAAAGCCCTAAGTTAATCCACAATGGTTCAGACCTTACCCCAAAGCCAAAGGAATGACATGGTTATGCTACTAACCCAATTCCAGGATGTGTTTGCATGGTCTCATGAAGACATGGTGGGTTTGTCCATTGACATTGTTCTTCATCGCCTTCCCATTAAAGAGGGATTCAAGCCAGTCAAGCAGAAGCTCAGGCGATTGAAGCCTGAGTGGAGTTTAAAAGTAAATGAAGAAATTGTGAAATAATTTTAAGCTGGTATTATCATGGTGTCCACATATCCTAAATGGATATCCAACATAGTTCCCGTGCCTAAGCCTGGAGGAAAGGTGCGAGTTTGAGTTATTTTCTTTTAATACTCGTAAGGATTGTTACTCCATTCTTTATTATTCTGTTGGAATAACCTGTCTACGCGGACTACCGTATACATGGTGAAATTCTTATATTATTTAATTCTTTATTATTCTGTTGGAATAACCTGTCTACGCGGACTACCGCATGCATAGTGAAATTCTTCTACTATTCTATTCTTTATTATTCTGTTGGAATAACTTGTCTATGTGGACTACCGCACGCATGGTGAATGACCCTTCGTATTCATTCTTTATAAAATTGTGGAAATGATCTGTCTACGTGAATTACCGCATGGCGGGGTGAAAATCTATTTGCAGTTTTATATATTCTATTATATTCGTATGAGATATCATTTCTTTTGTACTCGTCATGGAATATCGTTTTCTTTTGTATTTTCTTTTTATGAGTACTATCCACGGAGTACTATTCATGGGTACTATTCACGTATACGTCACTATTCACGTATACGGTACTATTTATGAATACGAGTTACTATTCACGAGTTACTATTCACGTGATACTATTCACGACAAATTTGGTTTCTTTTTCTGACCAAATTATCATTGATTTATGAATCTTACTCTTGAAATTAAATCCATGTTTTGATCATATTGTTTTTATTATCATATATAACATTTTTATAATCCTGGTGATGAAATTTCTCTTTGACTTAAGTGTAAAGATGGGTAGATTATTGGTATGATCGTGACTATGGGTTCTCTTTGGCCAGTAGTGCAAAGATGAATTGTTGACTGGTATGATCATGACCATTGAATTTATAATTGAATATCTTTAGCTTAAGTGCAAAGGTGAATTGATCAACATGGTTATAATTATTGTTTTTATAAATTCTGAAATGATTATATATATCTTTGAGATATTAATATCTTTGGCCCGTAGTGCAAATATGACATGTTGTTGAATATCTTTGGCATGCAGTGCAAAGATGAATTGTTGTTGAATATCTTTGGCCGTAGTGCAAAGATGACCAGTTGTTGAATATCATTGGCCCATAGTTCAAAGATGAACTGTTGATAAATATCTTTGGCCCGTAATGCAAAGATGAATTTATTAGTATGATTATGAACATGAACTTTGATTTGGTATAACCATGATCTTTGATTTTTCAGGTAAAGACAGGTGATGAAAATTATCTTTGTCCTGGACGAGAAGAGGAATTTAGAACTACAATTATAATTATGAGTTATTCACATGATTGTGGACAGGAACTGTTGATTGATGTTACAAGGATAAAACATTATTGGTGGACTTTTAACATAGATAAGATAATAGACTTTATGATCTATTTAACTCTTCTAATGGATTGTTCGTTCCGCTGCAACTGTGGTTGAAAAGTTTTATCATCTACCATATGTTCTAAATTTTTGATTTATTACTGACGAATGCTATTGATAATTTAATTATCTTTAGTCATGATATTCTTTACTAGGCTAGTTGTGCTCACCCTTTTGCTTCACAATTCCTTTCAGGTAATAAAAGTGTAGCTGGGTCGACCGAGGATAACAGGGGAATAGAACGATGGTCTATAGCTGTTGAGGTTTCCCCTAAAACAGTATAGAAATAATTTTATTGGGAATTTAAGATAAGTGTGTCGTATTTTATACGTCATTTTAACCGTTGATTTTGGTGAACCGAATAGGGTGAGGTGAACCCAACTTTGAAAGGGTGTTTTGCCACTATCATACAAGATGTCTAATAACAGACGACTTCGTGTTATCATAAGACAGGGTTGTGCACATGCGCTTGCTAATTATATCTTTGAGCACTACCTATATAATCTTGGAGTTTGGTTGAAATATAATTCTCAATTGGAGACAATGGAGATAATTATATGTCAAGAGAAGACTCACCATTGGAATGAACATTACAATAATCTTCTCGTTTTTCTTTGGGGTCTATTGGGTCAACCAAGGATAATTCTCGAGTCATATGATATCTATTATAACTTAGATGCATGGCCTCCCATGTACGAAGGTTTCCTTGAGCATTTTCTAAAGATTTTAATTTTTAAAACAGTTATTGATCGTACTTTAATGTAAAGTACCATTGTAAGGTGTTGTGGTCGAGGCACCATGAGAGTTACATATATTTATATTAAAACTCATAGCTTATGTGTTGTTGTACTCTACACGACAGTTCAACAATTGTATAAATGAAGTTTGTATTTGATTTCTGTAGTGTGATATCTGGCGACTCAGAATGGGTCGTGTGGACCAATTTTGGGGGCGTCATAAATGGTATCAGAGCTTAGGGATATGGTCGCTGACGGAGATATGAGTCTAGAACTAGGAGGGGAGAGACGAGTAATATACTTCGCTAGTGTGTGACTTACCTAAGCTAAAATTATTTACTTGATAAGTTGACAAATTATGATATGTCAATTAACCTTTGTTTTGAAGATATATTATAGATTGATATCTGAAATGCAGGAGATGAGCAATGGGAAAATCATGATACAGAGGAAATAACCGGGAAGGCACAATCTGAAAAGAAATCAAGGTATTCTCATCTCTTCGGCATACCAGGTACGTAAATTTTGAGGCTAAAATTTCATAATGAGGGGGAGATTGTGAGATCCAGAATTTTATGAAATAAAAGTATTCAATTTTCCTATAATTATTATTCTATTTAGTAAATGGTTAAATTGATAAAAGGTTAAAGTTAAGGGTGATATGTGAAAAACTTTTCAAAGTAAGCACGTTGTCATAAAATAATCGGTGATAAAAGTACAGTAATACGTGTGGTTGCAAAGTAGCACACGGTATTGATTATTGATGCTTATATGAGAAGTCACTCAGTTATACTCAGTTATTGCTACAGTAATTGCTGCATAATATCTCTCATATTATTGATTCAATTATTATCACAGTATCATCTTCATAATATTTATTATTGAGACGACAAATTTATTCATATTATTATTTGTAATATTGACGATATCTAGAAAGTTCTGTCGAGGAGAGGTT
Organism: Panax notoginseng; assembly: GCA_016801055.1. Lineage (NCBI taxonomy): Eukaryota > Viridiplantae > Streptophyta > Magnoliopsida > Apiales > Araliaceae > Panax > Panax notoginseng. The sequence continues at coordinate 66,660,076 of CM029018.1, read as the reverse complement.
TGGTCACCTAATTGCGCGCCAATAGGGATAAATCCTTATCGGAAAGCCCCCTCTTTCTTGAGAATAATCTGGTTGTTAATATTGTGAGTTATAATATTAATGATGAATAAGTTCGTGTTAATTAAATATGAAATTGATATTTCCATTTTGTTGGGATTATTAGTGTTAATGGAAATCGACATCTATTCCGATAATAATTGATGTCTGGAGGTTATATTGACCAATCGGGTAATTAATCAAATAAATGAGTAATTAATTGCTATTAATTCACATGCTTATAACTATTTGGTCACATGTGTGTACTATTGAGTCACATGAATGTACTATTAGGGGAGGTGGTGCAAGATTGATAATACTTGCATAACTAAATTAAAAATGAAGGTATAGATGAAGGTACTATACTGTAATTATTTTTTTCACATGATTGTACTATTGAGTCACATGATTGTACTATTGATTCACATGATATGCTATTAGGGGAGGTGGTGCAAGTTTGATAATACTTACAGGACTAAATTAAAAATGAATGAAAAGATGAAGTCATATACTGTAATATTTCGAGCCCCAAAATGTGCAATTATCGAAACTATATTTTCCTATAAATAGAAGCTCATTCTTCCTTCATTCTCACCAATTCACTAAGACTCACAAGAGCAATTATAGAAAGAGAAGCTATAGAGAGAGAAGCTTTAGAAAGAAAGTAGAAGAGAAGTCTGCTACCTCACTATTCCAGTATCCAGTCTTCTTCTAAGGTAAGGGGTGTTATTTATTTCATATTCTCTTACGATATTATTTTTCGTATTCGTAAGGAATATTATCTTTGTTCAATACTCATAAGGGGTATTATTTTTTTCGTATTCAAGAAGAGAGTTATTTTCTTTCAATACCCGTAAGGGTTATTACTCCATTCTTTATTATTCTGTTAGAATAACCTGTCTACGCGGACTACCGTATGCATGATGAAATTCTTATGTTATTCCATTCTTTATTATTCTGTTGGAATAACCTGTCTACGCGGACTACCGCATGCATGGTGAAATTCTTCTGTTATTCAAATCTTTATTATTCTGTTGGAATAACCTGTCTACACGGACTACCGCATGCATGGTGAATGACCCTTCGTATTCATTCTTTATAAAATTGTGAAAATGATCTGTGTACGTGGATTACCGCATGGCGGGTGAAAATCCATTTGCAGTTTTATATATTCTATTATATTCGTATGAGATATCATTTCTTTTGTACTCATCACGGAATATCGTTTTCTTTTGTATTTTCCTTTTATGAGTACAATCCACGGAGTACTATTCATGGGTACTATTCACGTATACGGTATTATTTACGAATACAAGTTACTATTCACGAGTTACTATTTACGAGTTACTATTCACGGGGTACTATTCACAATAAAATTGGTTTCTTTTTCTGACCAAATTATCGTTGATTTATGAATCTTACTCTTGAAATTAAATCCATGTTTTGATCATATTATTTTTATCGTCATATATAACATTTTTATAATCCTGGTGATGAAATTTCTCTTTGACTTAAGTGTAAAGATGGGTAGATTATTAGCATGATCGTGACTATGGGCTCTCTTTGGCAAGTAGTGCAAAGATGAATTGTTGACTGGTATAATCATGATCATTGAATTTATAATTGAATATTCTTAGCTTAAGTGAAAAGGTAAGTTGATCAACATGGTTATAATTATTGTTTATATAAATTCTGAAATGATTATATATATCTTTGAGATATTAATATCTTTGGCCCGTAGTGTAAAGATGACCTGTTATTGAATATATTTGGCATGTAGTGCAAAGATGAATTGTTGTTGAATATCTTTGGTCGTAGTGCAAAGATGACCTGTTGTTGAATATCTTTGGCATGTAGTGCAAAGATGAACTATTGATGAATATCTTTGGCCCGTAGTGCAAAGATGAATTTATTAGAATAATTATGAACATGAATTGTGATTTGGTATAACCATGATCTTTGATGTTTCAGGTAAAGACATGTGATGAAAATTATCTTTCTCTTGGATGAGAAGAGGAATTTAGAACTACAATTATAATTATAAGTTATTCACATGATTGTGTATAGGAACTGTTGATTGATGTTACAGGGATAAAACATTATTGGTGGACTTTTAACATGGAGAAGATAATAGACTTTATGGTCTATTTAACTATTCTAATGGATTGCTCGTTCCGCTGCAACTGTGGTTGAAAAGTTTTATCATCTACCATATGTTCTAAATCTTTGTTTTATTAGTGACGAAGGCTATTGATAATTTAATTATCTTTAGTCATGATATTCTTTACTGGGCTAGTCGTGCTCACCCTTTTACTTCACAATTCCTTTCAGATAATAAAAGTGTAGCTGGGTCGAGCTGGGGTAACAGGGGAATAGAACGATGGTCTATAGTTGTTGAGGTTTCCCCTAAAACAGTATGGAAATAATTTTAATGATAATTTTAGATAAGTGTGTCATATTTTATACGTCATTTTAACCGTTGATTTTGGTGAACCGAATAGGGTGAGGTGAACCCAACTTTGGAAGGGTGTTTTGGCACTATCATACAATATGTCTAATGACAGACGAATTTGTGTTATCATAAGACAGGGTTGTGCACATGTACTTGCTAAATATATCTATGAGCACTACCTATATAATCTTGGAGTTTGGTTGAAATATAATTCTCAATTGGTGACAATGGAGATAATTATATGTCAAGAGAAGACTCACCATTGGAAAGAACATGACAATAATCTTCTCATTTTTCTTTGGGGTCTATTAGGTCAACCAAGGATAATTCTCGAGTCATATAATATCTATCATAACCTAAATGCATGTCCTCCCATGTACGAAGGTTTCCTTGAGCATTTTTCAAAGATTTTAATTTCTAAAACAATTATTTATTATACTTTTATGTAAAGTACCGTTGTAAGGTGTTGTGGTCGAGGCACCATGAGAGTTACATATATTTGTATTAAAACTCATAACTTATGTGTTGTTGTACTCTTCACGACAGTTCAACAGTTGTATAAATGAAGTTTGTATTTGTTTTATGTAGTGTGATATCTGGCAACTCAGAATGGGTCGTGTGGACCTATTTTGGGGGCATCACAAACATAGCTGAGTATGAAGGCTGTCTTATGGGGCTAAAACTTGCTTGTTCAATGGGCATCAGGCAGTTAACTGTAAGACTCCAACTTTTATGAATGGAGACTAATTTTTCTCGAAATATATTTTTGAATATTATGGTGTGGATTTGATATAATGTTATAGTTGTGGGTATTATTTACAAACTTTGCAAAGTAAGCAAGTGGTTATATAATATTCGATTGGTCAGGGAATATTCGTTTTAACAGGGAATATTCGTATGACGGAACAATCATTAGTGGACCCCACAACGGAAGTATTGTCGTAGTTAGAAAATGACATAATTATCTTTTTATAAAAATAACGGCGAAAGTTTTACCATTAAACTGTTGAACTACCCGGTGGTAAAAGTACAGTAATACGCGTGGTTGCATAGTAGCACACGGTATTAATTATTGATGCTTACGTGATAAGTCACTCAGTTATACTCAATTATTGCTACAGTAGTTGGTGCATAATATCTCTCATATTATTGATTCAATTATTGTCATAATATCATCTGCATAATATTTGTTATTATTAAATCAATAATTGAGACGACAAAGTTATTCATATTATTATTTATAATATTGACAATGTCTAGAATTTCTGTCAAGGAGAGGTTTGGTCACCTAATTGCGCACTAATAAGGAGAAATTCTTATCGGAAAGCCCTCTCTATCCTGAGAATGATCTGGTTGTTAAATATTGTGAGTTATAATATTTATGATGAATAAGTTCGTGTTGATTAAAGATGAAATTGATAGTTCTATTGTGTTGGGATTATTAGTGTTAGTGGAAATCGACATTTACTTCGACAATAATTGATATCTGGAGGTTATATTGACCAATCGGGTAATTAATCGGATAAATGAGCAATTAATTGCTATTATTTCACATGTTTGTAACTATTTGTTCACATGTGTGTACTATTAATTCACATTCATGTACTATTAGGGGAGGTGGTGCAAGATTGATAATACTTGTACGACTAAATTAAAAATAGAGGTATAGATGAATACACTATACTGTAATTAGTTTTTTCACATGATTATACTATTAACTCACATAAATGAACTGTTAATTCATATTATTTACTATTAGGGGAGGTGGTGCAAGTTTGATAATACTTGCAGGACTAAATTAAAAATGAAGAAAAAGAGGAAGGTATTATACTATAATATTTCGAGCCCCAAATCGTGCAATTATCGAGATTATATTTTCCTATAAATAGGAGCTCATTCTTCTTTCATTCTCACCAATTCACTAAGTCTCACAAGAGCAATTATTATAGAGAGAAATTATAGAGAGAAAGAAGAAGAGAAGTCTGCTACCTCAGTATTCCAGTATCCGGTTTCTTTTAAGGTAAGGGGTATTATTTCTTTAATATTCATGAAGAGAGTTATTTTCTTTCAATACTCGTAAGGGTTGTTATTCCATTCTTTATTATTCTGTTGGAATAACCCGTCTGTGCGGTCTATCGCATGCCTGGTGAATTCATTTGTTATTCCATTCTTTATTATTCTGTTGGAATAACTTGTCTGTGCGGTCTATCGTATGCCTGGTGAATTCTTTTGTTATTCCATTCTTTATTATTATGTTGGAATAACCTATCTGTACGGTCTATCGCGTGCATGGTGAATTCTTCTGTTATTCCATTCTTTATTATTCTGTTGGAATAACCTGTCTATGTGGACTACCGCATGATGGTGAATGATCCTTCGTATTCATTCCTGATTAAATTTTGGAAATGATTTGTCTACGTGAATTACCGCATGGCGGGCAAAAGTCCATTTGCAGTTTCATATATTCTATTATATTCAGTTGATTAAAGTTTTGGCTTCTATACTCCATGAAATTAGTAGAATATAATGGATATTTGCACTTCATCCAGTATCTTTTTATGAAAATATTCTTCTATGCATTCTTGAATTTTACTCCACATAACAGTATCTTGTTGACAATTTGGACGTTATTGATTTCTGGATAAATTAAACTATAAATCTTTAAAAATTTATCCTTGAACTTGTTTTATTGAATTCTTATATCATTGTCATCATCCTCATGTTTATTATATGTTGAAAGTCATCTGTGGCCTGTAGTGCATAGATAGACTTGGTATGATTATGATCAGGGATTATTCGGTATAATCATGACCATAATGTTACAAATGATGTGGTAAAAGTCCTCATTGGCCGTAGTTGTTGGCATGATCATGACCATTGATGAATACACGAATATCATTCGCCTATAATGCATGGATAATTTATGGTCGTGGTACTAATGAATATCCTTAGCCGTAGTGTAGGGATGATGTGGTTTATTTATTAAGTTGTGTCCTGGCGATAAAAGTGATGAAAAACCTTTTAAATCATAGAAGATAGTAGATTTTATTCTCCACTTGACTCTTCTAATGGATTGCGTGTTCCGCTGCAGTTAAACTTGATGTTTGTTATATTTTATCAGTTTAACACTGTTGAAGGCTAACGATAAATTATTCTGCTTTATCTTAGTCATAATATTTCTTACTAGGCTAGTTGAGCTCACCCTTTCTTTCACTGTTCTCTTCAGGAAATGAGAATATAGCTGGGACAAGTCGGGGAACGGATTGACGGTCCAGATGGTTGTTTTAGTAGTCCTCACTATTCTATAAAAATAGTGTGACAATAAATGTAATGAGAACTCCATTGAGTGTGGATATTGTCTAGATGACAATATTCTTATTAAAACTCTTAGATTATGTTTTGTCGTATTTTACACGACTGTTGTATAATTAAGTTATTTTTGAATTTTGTACCATGTATTTGGCGTCTCAAGATGGGTGATGTATACCTATTTTGGGGGCGTCACAGTTGGTATCAAAGCTTAGGGATATGATCCCTGGCTAAGATGTGAGACTAGAACTGGGAGGGGAGAGACGGGAAATTCCTTCGCTAGTATGACCTACCTAAGTTTATTTGGTATTTAATTGGTCGGTCAGAGCATAGGGATAATATGTTGCATGTCAATTAACCCTTGTTTTGTGGCAGTATTTGAAAATGACATCCGAGAATGTTGAGAATAGCAATGGAGCACAGGAGACCGTTGAGTCTCCATAGATCAATAATCAGGATAATGTGCATCAGGAAGGCGACAATCCTCATGCAAACAACAACATTGACCAAATGATGAACAATGGAATGTTCAGAGGCTTTATGAAATTTATGTAACATCAGGCGAGAGCGGCCCCTATCCAAAATGTAGGTGGAAACACTGGAAACTCTCGGACGGTCACCGCTTAACAGATCAAAGAGCTGGGACCACCAGAGTTTATTGGAGAGCCAAAACCACTTAAGGCGGAAGCGTGGATAAAGCAGATCACTAAGATATTTGATGTCTTGGGATGCTCCGAGGAGCAAAAGGTTCCCTTTGCCACCTTTATGTTGCGAGGAGAGGCAGATTACTGGTGGGAATCGGTAAAGCGTACTCAACCTGCCGCACTAAAGATGTCTTGGGAGAAGTTCCAAGAACTATTCAATGACAAGTACTTTTCTGAAAGTATTCATCACATAAAAGAGGTAGAGTTCATCAAGTTGGAGCAGAACAATATGATCGTGTCACAACACAAAGCTAAGTTTGTCGAGTTGTCCCAGTTTGCGTCTCACTTGGTTGATAATGAGGAGAGAATGACGCGGATGTTTCTAAGAGGTTTGAAACCCGAGATACGTCAATACTTAATTTCTCACAAACTGTGTTTGTATTCAGATGTTGTAAATAGGGCTCAGTTATTGGAGCACGATAACGAGTCAACCCAACCAAGAGAAAGCAGTCGGCAAAAAGATAATACCAGTGGTGGCAGTCATAGAAGCGGTGACAACAAACGTGGAGGGAATCAACATGCCAGAAATGGTAACCACTTCGGTGGTAATTATGGCCAAGACAATAAGAATGGACATTTCAAGAAGAGAAGATTCAACAATGATGGAAAGATGTCAGCACCAACACCCGTTGTTAAGGAAGGAGAACGACCACCTATCATATGCTTCAAATACGGAGGGGGGACACATTAGTCCAAACTGTGCGCAGCAGTCCAAAACATGTTACAATTGTGGAATAGAAGGTCACCTAGCTAGATTTTATCATACTGGGAAGCCAAGTCCAGTTGGAACGGTGACACCAAATGTAGTCTCAGACAAGACAAAATCGGTAGTTCAAGGGAGAGCGTTTGTCATAACCTCCCAAAAAGCAAGGAATCCAAACAAGGTGATCACGGGTAAGCTAATCATAAACTCTAGCGAAGTCTATACCTTATTTGATATCCGTTCTACCCATTCTTTTATTTCTCCTACTTGTGCTCAACGTTTATATTTGACTCCAGAGAAATTAGACTTTGACTTATCTGTTGAAACTCCGTTAGGAGAAACCTTCATTACATCCACTGTTTATAAGTCTTGTTTGATTTAAATCGGTAACCGCACGTTACCTGTCAATCTTATCTCCTTAAAAATACTTGTATTTGACGTGATTCTAGGGATTGATTGGTTAACAAATCATCATGCTAAAATTGATTGTTTTCATAAGGTTGTTAGCTTTTATATTCCTAATCAACCTATTATGTGAATTCAAGTGACCAAACCATTAAAATCAAACACGGTCATCTCAAGCCATAAAGTTATTCGTTTATTAAAAAATAGATGTCAAGCTTTCTTAGCTCATGTCACAGATTTAAACAAAAATACGTTAGTTTTGAATGATATTTCTATTGTTAATAAATTTCCTGATGTATTCCTCGAAGAACTTCCTCGCCTACCTCCGGAGCGTGAAATCGAGTTTGGTATCGACCTTGAACCCGGTACAAAACTCATTTCCAAAGCCCCATATCGAATGGCTCCTATTGAACTTCAGGAGTTAAAAACTCAACTACATGAATTATTAGACATCGATTTCATTCGACCTAGTACGTCTCCCTGGGGTGCTCCAGTTCTATTCGTGAAGAAGAAAGATGGAAGTATGCGACTTTGTATTGATTATCGGGAGTTAAATCATGTCACCATCAAAAATAGGTACCCATTGCCTCGTATTGATGACCTGTTTGACCAGTTGCAAGGCGCCAAATTCTTTTCAAAGATCGATCTTCGTTCTGGATATCATCAATTTAAGATTAAAACTGATGACATTCCAAAAACTACTTTCAGAACTCGGTACGGGCATTACGAATTCCTAGTCATGTCTTTTGGATTGACTAATGCTCCTGTTGCCTTCATGGATATGATGAACCGAGTATTCAAGGAATATTTGGATCACTTTGTGGTCGTCTTTATTGATGACATCCTCATTTACTCCAAAAGCAGTGAAGATCACGAGCAACACTTGAGGCTGATACTCAAAAAGCTTTGTGAAAACAAGTTATATGCCAAGTTAAAGAAATACGAGTTCTGGCTTGAGGAAGTAGCATTCCTTGGGCACGTGATATCAAATCATGGAATATCTGTTGACCCGACAAAGATTGAAGTAATTTAAAGCTGCGAGCAACCTAAGTCAGTGACTGAAGTACGTATCTTTCTCAGCTTAGCTGGTTATTATCGGAGATTCGTAGAAGGGTTTTCTCGAATTACTACTCCATTAACTCAGCTGACTCAGAAAGATACAAAATTCGGTTGGAGCGAGGAATGTGAGAAGAGTTTTCAAGAACTCAAGAGGAGGCTTATTTCAGCACCTGTTTTGACAATACCATCTGGCTCAAAGGGATTTGTCATCTACAGTGATGCATCAGGCAAAGTGTTAGGATGTATTCTCATACAACATGGGAAAGTCATAGCCTATGCCTCACGACAACTCAAAGAATATGAGAGAAATTATCCTACTCATGATCTAGATCAGTTGGCAGCTGTCGTTTTTGCACTTAAGATTTGGAGGCATTACCTTTATGGAGAGAAGGTGGAGATCTATAAGGATCATAAAAGCCTCAAATATTTCTTCACTCAAAAGGAACTCAACATGCGGCAACGACGATGGCTTGAGCTATTGAAAGATTACAATCATACCATTCAATACCATCTTGGAAAAGTGAACGTAGTAGCTGATGCATTGAGTAGAAGATCATATACGGGTACAAGTGCATTATTGTCAACACAAAGGCCCATTTTATATGACTTACAAAGGATGGAGATAGAGTTAAAGACTCCAGGGACCCATGTGATGATGGCGAATATACGAGTAAAACTGACTTTAATCAATAAAGTTAAAGCTGCTCAAGCTACAGACCTGGAGCTGACGCGTATGAGGAAGAAAGTACAAGAAGGTGCTATTTCGGAAGCAAGAATCAATGAAGAAGGAATACTTCAAGTCAACTCTAAACTTTGTGTTCCTAACGATTCTGACTTAAAGTATAAAATCATGATGGAGGCGTACAACACACCGTTTGCAATCCATTCTAGGAGTACCAAAATGTATCGTGATCTTCGACATACATTTTGGTGGAGCAATATGAAGAGAGAGATAGCGAGGTTTATCTCAAGGTGTCTAACTTGTCAACGAGTCAAGGCGGAGTATCAAGTGCTCAAAGGCCCATTACAACCACTTGAAGTTCCAGAATGGAAGTGGGAGCACATTACCATGGATTTCGTTATCGGTCTTCCTAAGGTTTCTCAAGGCATAGATGCGATTTGGGTCATTGTTGATAGATTGACTAAGTCTGCTCATTTCTTACCAATACAAAAAACTTATACACTTGAACGTCTTGCTAGTATGTACAAAAACGAGATTATAAGATTGCATTGTATGCCAGTATCCATAGTTTCTGATTGAGACCCAAGATTTACTTCAAGATTTTGGGTTAGTTTGCAAAAACCTATGGGCACGGATTTACGATTTAGTTTGGCATATCATCCTCAAACGGACGGGCAGTCGGAGAGGACTATTCTAACTCTTGAAGATTTATTAAGACTCTGTGTCCTTGACTTCAAAGGAAGTTTGGACAAGTTCTTACTAATGGTGGAGTTTTCCTACAACAACAGTTATCAAGCAAGTATTGGCATGGCTCTATTTGAGGCGTTGTATGGAAGAAAGTGTCGTTCTCCATTATGCTGCGATGAGGTGGGTGAAGCAACTTTGTTGGGACCAGAGTTGGTACGTATGACTACGAAAAAGATTCAGACGATCCGACAACGTATAAAAACCTCACAAGATCGACAAAAGAGTTATGCTGATCTTCATCGAAAGGATGTGTAATTCAATATTGGAGATCATGCGTTGTTACGTGTTGCTCCATGGAAAGGAGTTACGAGATTTGGAAAGAGAGAAAAGCTCAATCCTCGATTTATTGGCCCATTTTTAATCCTCGATCGAGTAGGAACTGTGGCCTATAGACTCGCCTTACCGCCAACTATGTCTCATGTTCATAACGTTTTTCACATATCTATGTTACGTAAATAAGTGAAAGACCCGAACCACATTATTGAATTAGAACCAGACGAGATAGCGGAAGATTTAACGTATGAAGAGGTAACTATTAAAATCTTGGATAAGAAGGATCATGGTCTACGCTCCAAGGTTATACCTCAAGTCAAAATTTTGTGGAGAAACCACGATGTTGAGAAAATGACTTGGGAGTTAGAATCTAAAATGAAGTCAAGGTATCCTCACCTCTTCGACATACCAGGTACGCACCCTAATTTCGAGGACGAAATTTCATAAGAAGGGGAGGTTGTAAGACTCCAACTTTTATGAATAGAGATTAGTTTTTCTCGAAATATATTTTTGAATATTATGGTGTGGATTTGATATAATGTTATAGTTGTGGGTATTATTTATAAATTTTGCAAAGTAAGCAAGTGGTTATATAATATTCGATTGGTCGAGGAATATTCATTTTAACAGAGAATATTCGTACGACGGCCCAATCATTGGTGGACCCCACAACGGAAGTATTGTCGTAGTTAGAAAATGACAGAATTATCTTTTTATAAAAATAACGGCGAAAGTTTTACCGTTAAACTGTTGAACTACCAGGTGGTAAAAGTACAGTAATACGTGTGATTGCATAGTAACACATGGTATTGATTATTGATGCTTACGTGAGAAGTTACTTAGTTATACTCAATTATTGTTATAGTAGTTGCTGCATAATATCTCTCATATTATTGATTCAATTATTGTCACAATATCATCTGCATAATATTTATTATTATTAAATCAATAATTGAGATGACAAAGCTATTCATATTATTATTTGAAATATTGACAATGTCTAGAAGTTCTGTCAAGGAGAGGTTTGGTCACCTAATTGCGCGCTAATAAGGAAAAATCCTTATCGAAAAGCACCCTCTTTCCTGGGAATGATCTGGTTGTTAAATATTGTGAGTTATAATATTAATGATGAATAAGTTCGTGTTGATTAAAGATGAAATTGATAGTTCCATTGTGTTGGGATTATTAGTGTTAGTGGAAATCGACATTTATTTCGATAATAATTGATGTCTGGAGGTTATATTGACCAATCAGGTAATTAATCGGATAAATTAGCAATTAATTGCTATTATTTCACATGCTTGTAACTATTTGTTCACATGTATGTACTATTAATTCACATTCATGTACTATTAGGGGAGGTGGTGCAAAATTGATAATACTTGCATGACTAAATTAAAAATGGAGGTATAGATGAATGTACTATACTGTAATTAGTTTTTTCAAATGATTATACTATTAAGTCACATGAATGAACTATTAATTCACATTATTTACTATTAGGGGAGGTGGTGCAAGTTTGATAATACTTGCAGGACTAAATTAAAAATGAAGAAAAAGAGGAAGGTATTATACTGTAATATTTTGATCCCCAAAACGTGAAATTATCGAGACTATATTTTTCTATAAATAGAAGCTCATTCTTCTTTCATTCTCACCAATTCACTAAGTCTCACAAGAGCAATTATTATAGAGAGAAATTATAGAGAGACAGAAGAAGAGAAGTATGCTACCTCACTATTCTAGTATCCAGTTTCTTCTAAGGTAAGGGGTAATATTTCTTTCGTATTCATGAAGAGAGTTATTTTCTTTCAATACTCGTAAGAGTTGTTATTCCATTATTTATTATTTTGTTAGAATAACATGTCTGTGCGGTCTATCGCATGCCTGGTGAATTCTTTTGTAATTTCATTCTTTATTATTCTGTTGGAATAACCTGTCTGTGCAGTCTATTGCATGCCTGTTGAATTCTTTTGTTATTTCATTCTTTATTATTCTGTTGGAATAACCCGTTTGTGCGGTCTATCGCATACTTGGTGAATTCTATTGTTATTCCATTCTTTATTATTCTGTTGGAATAACCTGTCTGTGCGGTCTATCGCATGCATGGTGAAATCTTCTGTTATTCCATTCTTTATTATTCTGTTGGAATAACCTGTCTATGTGGACTACCGCATGCATGGTGAATGATCCTTCATATTCATTACTTATTAAATTATGGAAATGATATGTCTACGTGGATTACCGCATAGCGGGCAAAAATCCATTTGTAGTTTCATATATTCTATTATACTCAGTTGATTAAAGTTTTGGCTACTATACTCCATGAAATTAGTAGAATATCCTGGATATTTGCGCTTCATCCAGTATCTTTTTATGAAAATATTCTTCTACGCATTCTTGAATTTTACTCCACATAACAGTATCTTGTTAACAATTTGGACGTTATTGATTTCTGGATAAATTAAACTATAAATCTTTAAAAATTTATCCTTGAACTTGTTTTATTGAATTCTTATATCATTATCATCATCCTCATGTTTATTATATGTTGAAAGTCATATGTGGCCTGTAGTGCATAGATGGACTTGGTCTGATTATGATCAGGGATTATTCGGTATAATCATGATCGTAATGTTACAAATGATGTGGTAAAAGTCCTCATTGACCGTAGTGCATTGATGGACAGTTGTTGGCATGATCATGACCATTGATGAATACACAAATATCCTCGGCCCGTAGTGCATGGATAATTTATGGTCATGATACTAATAAATATCCTTTGCAGTAGTGCAGGGATGATGTGGTTTATTTATTAAGCTGAGTCTCAGTGATAAAAGTGATGAAAAACCTTTTAAATCATAGAAGATAGTAGATTTTATTTTTTACTTGACTCTTCTAATAGATTGCTTGTTCTACTGTAGTTAAACTTGATGTTTGTTATATTTTATCAGTTTACCACTGTTGAAGGTTAACGATAAATTATTCTGCATTATCTTAGTCATAATATTTCTTACTAGGCTAGTTGAGCTCACCCTTTCTTTCACTGTTCTCTTCAGGAAATGAGAATATAGTTGAGACGAGTCGGGGAACAGATTGACGGTCCAGATGGTTGTTTTAGTAGTCCTCACTATTCTATAAAATAGTGTGACAATAAATGTAATGAGGACTTCATTGAGTGTGGATATTGTCTAGATGACAATATTCTTATTAAAACTCTTAGATTATGTTTTGTCATATTTTACACGACTGTTGTATAATTAAGTTGTATTTGAATTTTGTACCATGTATTTGGCGACTCAAGATGTGTGATGTATACCTATTTTGGGGGCGTCACATTAACTGTCTTTGGGAATTCAGAGTTGGTAATCAGATAATCCACGGGAATCTATCAAACCAAAGAGCTACATTTGTTGCCTTACCATCGACAAGTTTTATAGATGGCTTTGGAGTTCGAAGAAATCTCCTTTTTACACATTCCTCGTAATAGGAATGACTTTGTAGACGCGTTAGCTACTTTGGCCTCCTTGATTCACATGCCTGACAAGGAACACATGCCAAGCATCACATTTTCCCTGCACAAGGCACCAGCCTATGAGAACTATGTTTGAGAAGTATCGGATGAGCTACCTCCTATCCAGCATCCTTGGTATCAGCATATCAAGGAGTACCTATGAGATGGATCTACACCCGATGAGGCGAGCCCGACTGAGAAAAGGCGAATCCATTGACTTACTATGAAATTCTACTTGAGCGGAGATGCACTCTACAAAAGAGATGCAGGACTAGGTCTCCTCATATGTCTGGACCAGGACCAAGCTTATAGGCTCATGAATGAGGTCCATGGTGGAGTATGTGTCCCACACATGAGCAGCCCTCTGCATGTTAAGAAGATCCTCGGAACAGGACATTACTGACTTATCCTCAATGTTGACTGTGACGATCACATCAAGAGGTGTTATCAATGCTAAATTCATGGAAATGCCATCCACGCCCTTCCGAGGGAGCTCCATAATATGATTTCACCTTGGCCCTTCTCAATGTGGGGAATGGACGTGATCGGACCCATCGATCCCAAAGCCAGTAATGGAAAATGTAAGACCCCGACTTTTATAAATAAAGATGAATTTTCTATAAATATCATTTTTTATGGAGTTAATTTGATATAATGTTATAGTTGTGGGTAATATTTTTAAATTTTGCAAAGTACGCAAGTTGTTATATAATATTCGATTGGTCGGGGAATATTCGTTTTAACAGAGAATATTCGTACAACGGCACAATCATTGGTGGACGCCACAACAGAATTATTGTCAGATTGAGAAAACGACAAAAATATTTTATTAAAAATAACGGCGGAAGTTTTACCATTGATACTGTTGAACTACTCGGTAGTAAAAGTACAGTAATACGTGTGGTTGCATAGTAGCACACGGTATTGATTATTAATGCTTATGTGAGAAGTCACTCAGTTTGATTCAATTATTGTCAGTTAATAATATGAATTATTTAGCGATAATGAAGTTTTGTTTTATTCGTATTATTAACGTAATAAAACAGAAACATCTTTTTATATAAAACAGAATACTTTATTAAAGTTATTCTATAAATAGAATATATTATATTTTATTTAAAAGATTTTTCTTTAAATATGGACCGTCAGATTAAAATAATCAATCTGGACCGTTCATGGATTAGTTACTATGCATTCTATTTTTCTATAAATAGCAGCTCATTCCTTCATTATTTCTTACGAATTCACTGAACTCTAGAGAGAGAAACTATAAAGAGAGAGAGAGAAGAAAAGTATTCTGCTACTTAACTACTTCCTTATTTCAGTTCTTCTTTAAAACGGTAAGGGGTGTTATTCTTTCTTATTCATGAAGAGAACTGTTGTTATTCCATTTCTTATTATTCTGTTAGAATAACCTGTATACGCGGTCTACCCTATACTTGGTGACATTCTTCTATTATTCTGTTGGAACATCCTGTCTGTGTGTTTTACACCAGACCTGGTTCCGCCTTTATTATTATTTTGTTGGAACATCCTGTCTATGTGTTTTACACTGGACCTAGTTCCGTCTTTATTATTATTCTGTTGGAACATCATGTCTGTGTGTTTTACACCGGACCTGGTTCCGTCTTTATTATTATTCTGTTGGAACATCCTGTCTGTGTGTTTTACACCGGACCTGGTTCCGTCTTTATTATTATTCTGTTGGAATATCCTGTCTGTGCGTTTTACGCCGGACCTGGTTCCATTATTTATTATTCTATTGGAATAACCTGTCTGTGCGGTCTATCGCATGCATGGTGATTTCTTTTGTTATTCAATTCTTTATTATCCTCAGTTGGTTAAGTTTTGACTTCTATACTCCATGAAATTTGTGGAATATCCTTGATAACTGTGTTTCATCCAGTATCTTTTCATGAAAATATTCTTCTAAGCATTCTTAAATTTTACTCCACAAAGCAGTATCATGTTGACAATTTGGACGTTGTTAATTCTTGGATAAATTAATTCTTGAACTTGTTTTATTGAATTCTTATATCATTGTCATCATCTTCATGTTTATAAAATATTGAAAGTCATATATGGCCTGTAGTGCATAGATGGACTTGGTATGATTATGACCAGGAATTATTTGGTATAATCATGACCGTAATGTTACAAATGATGTGGTAAAAGTCCTCATTGGCCCGTAATGCATTAATGGACCGTTGTTGGCATGATCATGACCATTAATGAATACACAAATATCCTTAGCCATAGTGTAGGGGTGATTCGATGATGTGGATTATTTTATTAAGTTGAGTCCCAGCGATAACAGTGTTGAAAAATCTTTTAAATCATAGAAGATAGTAGATTTTATTTTTTACTTGACTCTTTTAATGGATTGCTTGTTCCGCTGCAGTTAAACTTGATGTTCGTTATGTTTTATCAATTTAACACTGTTGAAGGCTAATGATAATTTATTCTACGATATCTTAGTCATAATATTTCTTACTGGACTAGTTGAGCTCACCCTTTCTTTCACTGTTCTCTTCAGGAAATGAGAATATAGCTGGGACGAGTCGGGGAACGGAGTGATGGACCATATGATAGTATTAGTAGTCCTCACTATTCTGTTAAATATTGTGACAATAATTGTAATGAGGACTCCTTTTGAGTTTGTATAGTCTCTAGTAGACAATAATTGTATTCAAACTCACAGTTATGTTTTGTCGTATTGTACACGACAGTTGTATTAGTAAGTTATATTTGTATTCTGTACCATGTATCTGACGACCCAAGATGGGTGATGTATACCTAATTTTGGGGGCATCACAGTTGGTATCAGATATGATCCCTAGCTAAGATGTGAGAATAGAACTAGGAGGGGAGAGACGGGGAATTCCTTTGCCAGTATGACCTACCTAAGTTTATTTGCATGGTATTTAATTGGTCGGTCAGAATATAAGGATAATATATGACATATCAATTAACTTTTATTTTGTGGCATTATCTGAAAATGGCATCCGAGAATGTTGAGAATAGCAATGGAGCACAGGCGACTGTTGATTCACCACATATCAATAATCGGGATAATGTGCATCAGGAAGGAGACAATCCTCATGCAAACAACAATACTGACCAAATGATGAATGATGGAATGTTCAGAAGCTTTATGTAATTCATGCAACAGTAGGCGAGAGCGGCTCCTGTTCAAAATGTTGGTGGAAACACTGAAAACTCTTGGACGGTCACCGCTAAACAGTTCAAGGAGCTGGGACCACCGGAGTTTAAGGGAGAGCCAAAACCACTTATAGCGGAAACATGGATAAAGCAGATCACCAAGATATTTGATGTCTTGGGATGCTCCGAGGAGCAAAAGGTTCCCTTTGCCGCCTTTATGTTGCGAGGAGAGGCAGATTACTGGTGGGAATCGATTAAGCGTACTCAACTTGCCGCACTGAAGATGTCTTGGGAAAAGTTCCAAGAGCTGTTCAATGACAAATACTTTCTTGAAAGTGTTCGACACATGAAGGAGGTGGAGTTCATCAAATTGGAGCAGAATAATATGACCGTGTCGCAGTATGAGGATAAATTTGTTGAGTTGTCCCGGTTTGCATCCCGCTTGGTGGATAATGAAGAGCGAATGACGCGAATATTTTTGCGAGGTTTGAAACCTGAGATACGTCAACATCTTATTTCTCATAAACTGTGTTTGTATTCTGATGTTGTGAATAGGACTCAGTTAGTGGAGCGCGAAAATGAGTCAACGCAACTAAAAGAGAGCAGTCGGCAAAATGATAATACCAGTGAGAGCAGTCATTGAAGCTGTGACAACAAGCATGGTGGGAATCAACAGGCCAGAAATGGTAACCACTTCGGTGGTAATCAGGGCCAAAATAATAAGAATGGTCATTTTAAGAAGAGGAGATTCAACAATGATGGAAAGATGTCAGCACCAGCACCCGTTGTTAAGGAAGGAGAACGACCACCTATCATATGTTTCAAATGCGGAGGGGAGGGGCACATCAGTCCAAACTGCGTGATGTCGTCTAAAGCATGTTATAATTGTGGAAGAGAAGGTCATTTAGCTCGATTTTATCGTTTACCAAAAACAAGTTCAGCCAGGATGGAGGCACCAAAGGCCGTCCCAGAAAAGTTAAAACCGGTAGTGCAAGGGAGAGCGTTTGTTGTGACCTCCCAGAAAGAAAGGAACCCAAATGAGGTCATCACGGGTAAGCTTATCATAAACTCTAACGAAGTCTATACTTTATTTGATACCGGTTCTACCCATTCTTTTATTTCTCCTACTTGCGCTCATCGATTAAATTTGACTCCGGAGAAATTAGACTTTAACTTATCTGTTGAAACTCCATTGGGAGAAACCTTCATTACATCCACGGTTTATAAGTCCTGTTTGGTTCAAGTTGGTACCCACACATTACCTGTTGATCTGATTTCATTAAAAATACTTGCATTTGACGTGATTCTAGGGATTGATTGGTTAACTACTCATCATGCAAAAATTGATTGTTTTCGTAAGATTGTTAGCTTTCATATTCCTAATCGACCTATTATGCGAATTCAAGCAACCAAACCATTAAAATCAATCGATGTCATCTCAAGCCATAAAGCTATTCGTTTATTGAAAAATGGATGTCAAGCTTTCTTAGCTCATGTCACGGATCTAAACAAAAATACGTCAGTTTTGAATGATATTTCTATTGTTAATAAATTCCCTGACGTATTCCCTGAAGAACTTCCTGGCCTACCCCCAGAGCGTGAAATTAAATTTTGTATCGACCTTGAACCCGGTACAAAACCCATTTCCAAAGCCCCATATCGAATGTCTCCTATTGAACTTCAAGAGTTAAAGATCCAACTGCAGGAATTGTTAGACATTTTCTTTATTCGTCCTAGTACTTCTCCTTGGGGTGCTCCTGTTCTATTCGTGAAGAAGAAAGATGGAAGTATGCGACTTTGTATTGATTATCGGGAGTTAAATCATGTCACCATCAAAAATAGGTACCCATTGCCATGTATTGATGACCTGTTTGACCAGTTGCAAGGAGCACAATTCTTTTCAAAGATCGATCTTCGTTCTGGATATCAACAGCTGAAGGTTAGAACTGAGGATATTCTAAAGACGGCTTTCAGAACTCGGTACGGGCATTATGAATTCCTAGTCATGTCCTTTGGATTGACTAATGCTCCTGCTGCCATCATGGATATGATGAACCGAGTATTCAAGGAATATTTGGATCACTTTGTGGTCGTCTTTATTGATGACATCCTTATTTATTCCAAAAGTTGTGAAGATCATGAGCAACACTTGAGGCTGGTACTCCAAAAGCTTCGTGAATACAAGCTTTATGCCAAGTTGAAGAAATATGAGTTCTGGCTGGAGGAGGTAGCATTCCTTAGGCACGTAGTATCAAGTCGTGGAATATCTGTTGACCCGGCAAAGATTGAAGCTATTCAAAGTTGGGAGCAACCTAAATCAGTAACCGAAGTACGTAACTTTCTCGATTTAGCTGGTTATTATCGGAGATTCGTGGAAGGATTTTCTCGAATTGCTACTCCACTAACTCAGCTGACTCGGAAAGATACAAAGTTCGGTTGGAGTGAAGAATGTGATAAGAGTTTTCAAGAGACTCATTTCAGCACCTGTTCTAACAATACCATCTGGCTCGGAGGGATTTGTCATCTACAGTGATGCTTCGAGCAAAGGGTTGGGATGCGTTCTCATACAACATGGAAAAGTCATAGCCTATGCATCAAGACAACTCAAGGAATATGAGAAGAATTATCATACTCATGATCTAGAGTTGGCAGCTATTGTCTTTGCACTTAAAATTTGGAGGCATTACTTGTATGGGGAGAAGGTGGAGATCTTTACGGATCATAAAAGCCTCAAATATTTTTTTCACTCAAAAGGAACTCAACATGCGACAACGACGCTGGCTTGAACTGTTGAAAGATTATGATCATACCATTCAATACCATCCTGGAAAAGCGAACGTGGTAACTGACGCATTGAGTAGAAGATCATATGCAAGTACGAGTGCGATATTGTCAACACAAAGGCCCATTTTGTGTGACTTGCAAAGGATGGAGATAGAGTTAAAGACTCCAGAGACCCATGTGATGATGACGGATATACGAGTAGAACCAACTTTAATCAATAAAGTTAAAGCTGCTCAAGCTACAGACCTGGAACTGATGCGTATGAGGAAGAAAGTGCAAGAAGGTGCTATGTCGGAAGCAAGAATCGATGAAGAAGAAATACTTCGAGTCAACTCCAGACTTTGTGTTCCTAACGACCCTGATTTAAAGTATGAAATCATGATGGAGGCGCACAACACACCGTTTGCAATTCATCCTGGGAGTACCAAAATATATCATGATCTTCGTCATACATTTTGGTGGAGCAATATGAAGCGAGAGATAGCGTTGTTTATCTCAAGGTGTCTAATTTGTCAACAAGTCAAGGCAGAGCATCAAGTACCAAAAGGTCCATTGCAACCACTTGAAATTCCAAAATGGAAGTAGGAGCACATTACCATAGATTTCGTTACCGGTCTTCTTAAGGTTTCTCAAGGTATTAATGCGATTTGGGTCATTGTTGATAGATTGACCAAGTTTGCTCATTTTTTACCGATACGAGAAACTTATACACTTGAACGTCTTGCTCGTATGTACATAAACGAGATTGTAAGACTGCATGGTATGCCAGTATCTATAGTTTCTGACCGAGACCCAAGATTCACTTCACGATTTTGGGTTAGCTTACAAAAAGCTATGGGCACGGATTTACGATTTAGTTCGGCATATCATCCTCAGACGGATGGACAATTAGAGAGGACTATTCAAACACTGGAAGATTTATTAAGACTCTGTGTTCTTGACTTCAAGAGAAGTTGGGACAAGTTCTTATCATTGGTGGAGTTTTCCTACAACAATAGTTATCAAGCAAGTACTGGCATGGCTCCATTCGAAGTGTTGTATGGAAGAAAGTGTCGTTCTCCAGTATGCTGGGATAAGGTGAGTGAAGCAACGTTGTTGGGACCGGAGTTGGTACGTATGACTACATAAAAGATTCAAACGATCCGACAACGTATAAAAACCTCACAAGATCGACAAAAGAGTTATGCTGATCTTCATCGAAAGGACGTGAAATTTGATATAGGAGATCATGTGTTCTTACGTATTGCTCCATGGAAAGGAGTTACGAGATTTGGAAAGAGAGGAAAGTTCAATCCTCGATTCATCGGTCCATTTTTAATCCTCGATCGAGTAGGAACTGTGGCTTATAGACTCGCTTTACCGCCAAGTATGTCTCGTGTTCATAACTTTTTTCACATATCGATGTTACGTAAATATGTGGAAGACCCGAACCACATTATTGAGTTAGAACCGGACAAAATAGCGGAGGATTTGATGTATGAAGAAGTTCCTGTTCAAATCTTGGATAAGAAGGAACATATTCTACGCTCCAAGGTTATACCTCAAGTCAAAGTTTTGTGGAGAAATCATGATGCTGAAGAAATGACTTGGGAGTTAGAATCTGAAATGAAGTCAAGGTATCCTTACCTCTTCGACATACCAGGTACGTACCCTAATTTTGAGGGCAAAATTTCATAAGAAGGGGAGGTTGTAAGACCCCAACTTTTATAAATAAAGATGAATTTTCTATAAATATCATTTTTTATGGAGTTAATTTGATATAATGTTATAGTTGTGGGTAATATTTATAAATTTTACAAAGTACGCAAGTTGTTATATAATATTCGATTGGTCGGGGAATATTCGTTTTAATAGGGAATATTCGTACAACGGCACAATCATTGGTGGACCACACAATACAATTATTGTCGGATTGAGAAAACGACAAAAATATTTTATTAAAAATAACGGCGGAAGTTTTACCATTGATACTGTTGAACTACTCGATAGTAAAAGTACAGTAATACGTGTGGTTGCATAGTAGCACACGGTATTGATTATTAATGCTTATGTGAGAAGTCACTCAGTTTGATTCAATTATTGTCAGTTAATAATATAAATTATTTAGCGATAATGAAGTTTTGTTTTATTCGTATTATTAACGTAATAAAACAGAAACATCTTTTTATATAAAACAGAATACTTTATTAAAGTTATTCTATAAATAGAATATATTATATTTTATTTAAAAGATTTTTCTTTAAATATGGACCATCAGATTAAAGTAATCAATCTGGACCGTTCATGGATTAGTTACTATGCATTCTATTTTTCTATAAATAGCAGCTCATTCCTTCATTATTTCTTACGAATTCACTGAACTCTAGAGAGAGAAACTATAAAGAGAGAGAGAGAGAAGAAAAGTATTCTGCTACTTAACTACTTCCTTATTTCAGTTCTTCTTTAAAACGGTAAGGGGTGTTATTCTTTCTTATTCATGAAGAGAACTGTTGTTATTCCATTTCTTATTATTCTGTTAGAACAACCTGTATACGCGGTCTACCCTATACTTGGTGACATTCTTCTATTATTCTGTTGGAACATCCTGTCTGTGTGTTTTACACCAGACCTGGTTCCGTCTTTATTATTATTCTATTGGAACATTCTGTCTGTGTGTTTTACACCGGACCTGGTTCCGTCTTTATTATTATTCTGTTGGAACATCCTGTCTGTGTGTTTTACACCGGACCTGGTTCCGTCTTTATTATTATTCTATTGGAACATCCTGTCTGTGTGTTTTACACCGGACCTGATTCCGTCTTTATTATTATTCTGTTGGAATATCCTGTCTGTGCGTTTTACGCCGGACCTGGTTCCATTATTTATTATTCTGTTGGAATAACCTGTCTGTGCGATCTATCGCATGCATGGTGATTTCTTTTGTTATTCCATTCTTTATTATACTTAGTTGGTTAAGTTTTGACTTCTATACTCCATGAAATTTGTGGAATATCCTTGATAATTGTGTTTCATCCAGTATCTTTTCATGAAAATATTCTTCTAAGCATTCTTAAATTTTACTCCACAAAGCAGTATCATGTTGATAATTTGGACGTTATTAATTCTTGGATAAATTAATTCTTGAACTTGTTTTATTGAATTCTTATATCATTGTCATCATCCTCATGTTTATAAAATGTTGAAAGTCATATGTGGCCTGAAGTGCATAGATGGACTTGGTATGATTATGACCAGGGATTATTCGGTATAATCATGACCGTAATGTTACAAATGATGTGGTAAAAGTCCTCATTGGCCCTTAATGCATTGATGGACAGGCATGATCATGACCATTAATGAATACACGAATATCCTTGGCCGTAGTGCAGGGGTTATTCGATGACGTGGATTATTTTATTAAGCTGAGTCCCAGCGATAACAGTGTTGAAAAATCTTTTAAATCATAGAAGATAGTTAATTTTATTTTCTACTTGACCTTTTAATGGATTGCTTGTTCCGCTGCAGTTAAACTTGATGTTCGTTATATTTTATCAGTTTAACACTGTTGAAGGCTAATGATAATTTATTCTGCATTATCTTAGTCATAATATTTCTTACTGGACTAGTTGAGCTCACCCTTTCTTTCACTGTTCTCTTCAGGAAATGAGAATATAGCTGGGACGAGTCGGGGAACGGAGTGATGGACCAGATGATAGTATTAGTAGTCCTCACTATTCTGTTAAATATTGTGACAATAATTGTAATGAGGACTCCTTTTGAGTTTGTATAGTCTCTAGTAGACAATAATTGTATTCAAACTCACACTATGTTTTGTCGTATTGTATACGACAGTTGTATTAGTAAGTTGTATTTGTATTCTGTACCATGTATCTGACTACCCAAGATGGGTAATGTATACCTAATTTTGGGGGCGTCACAGGAATCGCTTTATATTCATGATGATCGACTACTTCACCAAGTGGGTAGAAGTAGCCTCCTTCCCCAGGGTTACCAAAGAAGTCATCATTGCTTTAATCAGAAACAATGGCATTTGTCGATATGGACAACCAGAGGTCATTGTGTCAGACAATGCTAAGAACCTCAACAACAAAATGATGGAGGAGTTATGCAGTAAGTTCCACATAACACATCTTAACTCTGTAATCTACAGTCCAAAGATGAATGATGATGTTGAAGCGGCTAACAAAAACATCAAGAAGATCATGCAAAAGATGTCTGACAACCACAAAGAATGGCTTGACTTATTGCCTCTTACTCTGTTAGCCTACAGAACATCAATGCGCACTTCCACTAGGGTAACCCCCTATGCATTAACCTATGGGATGGAAGCAGTGCTCCCCATAGAAGTTGAAATGGAATCCCTCAGAGTGTTGATAGATGCTCAGCAGGATGAAGACCAATGGGTACAAGACATGTATCACCAATTGTCTCTAATAGACGAAAGGCGAACCGCGACTATCTTCCATGGTCAGTTACATCAACAAAGGATCGCCAGATCCTACAACAGAAAAGTCCGGCTGCGGAAGTTTAAGCAACATGACTTGGTTTTAATGAAGATCCTTGACAACCAAGATCAGTCCAAGGGAAAATTCACCCCTAACTGGGAAGGCCCATTTATTGTCAAGGAGGTATTGACAGGAGGCGCTCTCAGATTGCAGGAAATGGATGGCAATGAATTTCCACAACTCATCAACTCGAACACCGTGAAACGTTACTATGTCTGAGTTACCATCAAGAAAACATCCTGGTGTTGGATCATCAGATCACCAGTCATTCCGGTTCTTTAATGCTTCATCACATACAACTCTTCGCCACACTTTGCCCCTTAGGGAAACATACTCTTCAAGCCAGCAGCCTGGTTTCACTACGTTCATACAATTTCGGTTATCCCCCTAGGGATTGAACCTTTCACACCTGCAGTTTATCCTGAAGACGGGATAAAACTTTTCTACGCTTGTAGTTTGTCCTGAAGACGGGATCAAACTTTTTCACACCTGCAGTTTATCCCAATCATGGGATCAAACTTTCTTCTCCCCGCAGTATAGCCTGCACATGGGATTCATACTTCTCTTCGGCTGTGAATCGTCCTGAGGGGTGAACTACGTCGACCTGATCTCCTCTTCAATAGGAGTACGTAGGCAACCATTTTATATGGCATGGTCGCAATAAAACAAAAAATAACAAAAACATTTCTTACACCCTTCTCCTTACAAAAACATTCCTATACCCTTTCTTCCACATACAGCGTTGAACCTCTTACACCAGGTTCGAACTACGCAGACCTGATCTCCTCTTCAATAGGAGTACGTAGGCAGCCATTTATGGTTCGGTCTCACACCCTACCAAAACACAAATACTTGTCATCTAGTATTGGGATTAAACTTCGATCCATCACATTTAATTCGGCTTCAAACCAAAGGGATGGAATTACCTGAACTCCTCCTAAATAAGAGATTCGGCGACCATCTAAGATGCGGTTGTGCCTCAAAGAGAAACACCAATCCATAAGAGATGGAATTAACTAGGCTCCTCTTAAATATGAGTACTGACGACCATATGTGGTGCGATCAATCCCAGAGAGTAAAGACACACTCCTCTCCACATTTCCATATAGAAACCAGTCCTAAGACACCAAAGATGGTAGGGATACACACAGATCAATGATCAATTCTGAACTGTCCAGAGACAACTCAATGTCCATCCATCAAGGAGGATTTCAGAATACATCAAGATCACAAGTCCTGAAGAAACATGCAAATATCAAGCAAGCAACATACATATCTAAAAGGGAAGTGATCAAAATTATATTTCCCTGCTATATATATAATGTTGTTTGATATACAATGTAGACTGTACATGACAAAATGGCTAAGCTAGTCTGTACAGGAAAATACAAGCTCATCTACAAATAAGTGTATATTCGAGCTATCAAGCCCAACATTGCATCCCTCTCAGCAGAAGGAGGTAACGATGTGGTCTCCTGTACAAGGGTATCCACACGAGCTAACAGATCTACAGCCATCTTCATGGTGACTCTATGATCATCAATGTACGTGTTCATCTCTACAATCATGCCAGTGGTAAGGGACCTCACTGTGGTACTATCTGTAATGGCTATGTCCCGGGCAGATATGGCACTATCCCTCTCAACTATCATGGCATCTCTGGCTGATCTGGCCTCATCCCGCTCAACAACAGCGGCATCTCTACGAGTTAATGCCTTGTCTTTCTCTAACAGAGATGCGTCTCTCCCATCAATAGCAATCAACATCAAGGCTCTGGCCTGATCTCTCTCGAAAGTCATCAGATGAAGACTCTGCTAAAAGTACTGTGCCGAATGCTAGATCACAACAATGCTAGTACTGGGAGAATATAAAGGAGATGCATGCAACCCAGTAGACTGCTCCTCCTCGATGTGGGAATCAATGTCCTTCATGGGCTCTCCATCACCTGAATCACTACCCGGCACTGTGGATACTACTACAGCCGATGAAGTCTCTGTCTCCATCCACGCAGAGTACTCTAGCGAACAGCTCGGATGGCTAACAGAAAAAGTAGCTATCTCATGCTAATCCCAACATGCATACACCCGGGATCGGTTCTCTGCTGATAGATGGCGAGAAGATAAACGCTGACCTAGCGCCTCCTCAAAAGGATGGAAGTCCTGGAACTGGTCAAACTGCGACATCACGGCTAGCGGGTGATAGGTAGTCATGCCCCTCAAACCAGCCAGATAGAGATAGTCCATGCCCAGAGCATGAGTATTGAAGCTGTAGGGTGAGCTAAGCCCTGTCCACGATAGAATGCCAAACGGATCTCTAATCTCCGCCAAGAACATCGACCAAGACATAGCTTCTGTACACTCCGATGGCTGATAGGAGTAAGACATAGCTATATCATGGGTGAACCAATACCCGTGTCGGCGAAAGGTCCTAATCAGTCCCAAGTGTGATATAAACCACACGTACAACATGACCAAACTGCCTGTGAATACCCCTGCAGGGTAAGTGCTACAAAACGTGGCCGACCTCAGCGTCTCTGCCACAATCATCGGAATGATGGTACGACCCTCCCTAAGAGCTCTCACTACCATAATAACACCGATATCTAGCTCAACCATGTATCGGGGCATGTACACATACGCCACTATGCACATCAAGAATGCATCCAATCTGGTTAAATGCCACTGATCCTCTGGTATGGTGAAATCTTTAGAATGATGTGTATAGTTGTCCAATGAGCCAAACCCGTCTATCAGGAAATGCTGGGATAACACATGACCAGATGTAATCTCATCCTCTACCACTCTACATCGTAACCCGGTGAGGGTCATGAACTGCCGGCGCATATCTCTGACACTCCTCCAACGTAGGAGTCATCTCCTAGGTACCAAACCGGAAGACCTGTCTCTCTGGTATCCAACGCTCTAGCATACCCTCCACAAATCCTGCGGGAACCTGAAATATCAAAAGGGTCATGGAATGATGTAGTAGCAGATCTAAGGTCACCCTATCTGGAGGTGACATACTATCATACCACGACCTCAGACGGGAGGCTACCAAGTCTGGTAGGGTGTGATCTATGCGGCTGACTGTCGAAGAAGACATTTATGTAGGCCGTATCATAAGACCATCCAGGGGTTAATGCTAAAATGTCTCTAGACATACATACATATGCATAACATGATACATGCATTACGGATAATAGATGGCAATATGATATAGGGAATTAAAAATAGTACATATATTCCTAAGTATATCATCATCTATATATATCATCTCTGTACGGCTAAAAATACAGGAGAATGAGGAACAGCCACCCAATATCTAACAGAGGCCTATCAAAAGAGATAACAAGAATACACATCAAAAGAAGACAATGGTGTCAATATCTACATCATCAATCATTTCCACCTGATGTAACTCCTCTTGGGTCACTGGATCTCTATTAACAGGGATGTTAGGCCTATACAAAGGAGGATCTGCGCCGACAAAGCCAAATGGGCCATCTGAGGGGCCAGTTCCTAAGCTGGGAGGATCAAACGAATCTGCCTTTGCCGGATCTCTACCCAAATGCTGAATAAAGAAATGTGTCGGGTCCAGTTGCTGGGTCAAACTGTCAATCTGTGTCAAATGAGTCGGATCTCGGACACAGGCTAGCCAATTCGTCATCATCACGGATCCTGGAACCATATCCCCCATGAACTGAGTGGTGCGGGTCTGAGCTCCAATAATACGAGGGGACCACCAACGCTGGAACATCTTCTAGGTGCAGGGACCCTTTGACAGTGCTAAACCGTCTACCCCCAACAATGAGATATCAATGATGGGTGACTACGACACAGGCCAAGAATGCCTGGCAGGAGACAAGATCGGCATACAGATCTCTCATGTGGTGCTCCTAATAGGACTCTCTCCTAAATAGAGCTCCCATCCTCCATCAGTAAAGAGAGGAACCCTACGGGTGGAAATCACGTACTCGACACCAGTCGGGTACCCATCCTCAAAACTCATGATCAAGTGCTCCCCAGAATAGGGAATCCATATGATAATGTTAGCTATTAACAACTCCAGCTGTAGGCATCAATGAGTGAAACCCTCAGCTACAGGGACCTCCGCCAGTATGGAATGATGTCATCGCCGTCCTCGTGGATAGGTATCTAAACCTAACACACTCACAGGATGCAGACATGGAAGCCTCTCATAGGCCCAAAATTGCCAACACAAAGGCAAACATCTGCGATTAGTAAACACTATTAACCTACATATGGGAAACTACAAGAGAAATACTCATCAGCAGAAATGGGTAGAATCCAAACCAAGCCTCGGTCAAGCCCTGCGAACGCATACACATACCCCTGAGGAAATAGGAAAAGGTGTAGGAACCCCAGTCATAGTCTCCTATACGGTCCACATGTCCCATAGCACTGATCAAAGCGAATGACACCGTAGAAGAGTTATCTGTTATGAAGCAGCCCCTAATGATCATCAGGAACAATCACCGAAGAATGCGATCCCTGACTCTGACATCATCTGGCATGCGTTCGCTCAATAGCCCACTCATATCGTCCATGCTCAAAGGACCCGTACGGATGGTCCTGCCCTTGAGCGCCTCCGCTGGAACTCATAACAAGGATCTGACGGTAGTAGGGGTAATATTTGCCATGAAAGGCACTGGTGCCCCTCCAAACTCCATACCTGTGATAAATCGCCAATCCATCTGCGTCATCATCACCTCACAGTCCAACAAAGGGAGTGACTAAGTCTGGTGAAACCAGCGCTCAGACAATGCCCTGAGGCAACCCCAAGGACAATGACGAGGAAGGATGGAAAAGAACGCCCCAAATCCACAGTCATGCACAATCTCTCTATAGTCAGGATGTAGAGCTTGGTACATGGAGTGAATGTTAAACCAGTTCCCTCGAGGCTGTGTAAAATCGAGAACCAACATGAAATGCAGATCAACATAAAAGTCCTTTACTCCTCATCAATAGGAAAGAATAAAGATTAAGATCTAACGTTATACCTCGTTGGCGTGCAAGTACATCGAGGGATGTCGACTCAAATTACCCAGGAGCTCTAGGTTTGCCACCTGAATACTCGAGAGGTCCCTACGGGGAACTTGTGCAGCAAGAGCGGGGTCCTCAACCGGAACATCCTCTTCCTCGTTCTCGACGTCCGGCACATGAACCTGGACTGGACGTATCTGCCTCCACTAATCGACGAGGCTATCTAACAGAACGGGGTCGAGGCACTTCAGAAGCCCTCCTCCGTACACTAGAAGTGGTTCTTCAGGAACTACTCAGCTGATCCGAATCCATAATATCTAGACAAAAGTCTCCAAATCACCTCAAAAAGGGTGTGGTAATTTCTAACCTAGAGCTTTCTTTTCAAAATGCATTTTATGACTATATGCATGCATGCATTACTTTAACATACATCTACAGTAGAGTTAAAAATGCATGATTATTCAATGCCTATATTTTGGAAAATTTTGCCATAGTCCCCTTTGTAAATAAAACTATCCACATGCACATAGGCATGACTAGGTGGCCATTAAATAGCACACCTACCCACAGTCATATACATACTATATGCATTAAAAAGTCAAAGTCATCAATCCGTAAGGGTAGTTTAATTACCAGGATTACTTTGCATTTTACCTTTTGCTCATTTGTCCTCAAATAGGATAAGAAATAGCAGAAAAAGCTGCCAATTTGACTATCCCAAAAGTCAAAATTTCTCACATCATTATGTTCAACATAGTTTAATACTAACATTTACTATGTTGAATATTTTTTATTAAGACATTTGAGTATGCATATTCCCTACTATGTATTTAGATGCATTTTATGTGATAAGTCATTTTCCAATGGATAAAAACTGGAAAAGAAGACATACATACGTTACCAGGACAGTGTAGAACACTTGTACGGTGACAGAATTAGCAGAAAGTCGTCCGAACTCAGCAGATCTGAAGAAGAGCTCTCAGATTTCCTTCGCATTGCGATATGAAAAATGACTTATGAAAGCAACATGCTGGCATTAAGTAACCACGACTGGCCGCAGGTTCACCTGCTGCTACTGCAGGTGTACCTGCGTCACCTCTACGTGGGTCCCACCCCTCCGTCTCGGTCCAGTTGGAGTTACAACGGAGTTCTCATAAGCTAAAAAACCAAATCAGGAGTAAAAATGCTACGTGATTGAGCAGAATAGCTTGTCATCCTGGTTTTCTCAGACCAAGCCGTGGGTCTGCACATCACTCATTAGTATTCACCCGAGCACAGGGAATACTATGCCGATGATCTCAGCTGTTACAAATCACACTCGGCAATAACTTGCGCAGGTCCAATGCCACCAATTTCGGGTCGTCACCCTAATTCTCAAAACGAGATCCCCGGCGGGGGCATCACGCATTCTCAATCAGAGATCCTCGGCGGGGGCATCACACATTCTCAATCAGAGATCCTCGGCGGGGGCATCACGCATTCTCAATCAGAGATTGTAAAACCCGAGAATTTGAATATTTATAAAATTTCAAAATATTGAATTAAGGTTAAACAATAAACCTAGACCGAAAAAAAGTGAATGGATTTGAGATTTTCGAGATGGAATTCTATGGATTTAAAAATCTTTTTGGTGAATTATTCAGGATTAAGGATATACGTGAATATGTTATGTGTATATGATTGTATAGTGTATAGTATATGGTTAAAGGTCAAGGGCTGACCAGATAACATATATCAGTGGCCAACCCTAAAATTATAAGAATGTCGACGTTCAGTTAGAAAATTCTTACGATTAACAAGAAACCCTAAAATCGGTTCTGGAAACCCTAATTTTAGTTCTGGGAATCTGAAACCCTAATTCGAAAGTTGAAAACCCTAGTTTGGGAATGCAAATGCTAGTATAAGGTTTAAACGTGATTAATAATAACCTAAATAGGGATAACCCTAATTGATTTAGGATAACCCTAATTGATTTAGAAAATCCTAATTTCTAGATTAGAAACCCTAATTTATGATTTGAGAAAACCTAATTATTAACTTAATAATTTTAATGTTAATTAGGAAACATTACTCCTAATTTTCAAGTTATAAGTAATTAGAAAACCCTAATCTAATTAAGAAATCTAATTTCTAAATTAAAAAGATTATTTTTCTAGTTAAATCCCTAATTTTTGGGATATAAACCCTAATGTATAATTATGACCTTAATTGCTAATTTAGCAATTTTAATTAGGAAATAATAATCCTAATTAGCAAGATTGAATTTATGATTATGAAATCTTAAATATAATTATCGAATCCTAATTATAATTTAGAAATATTAATTTTCTATTTTAAAAATTGAAAGTTAAAAATCTTAGGAATTAAATTTCAAAGATGTTAGGGTTAAACCCTAAACCCTAAGGGTTAGGGAAAAAGACATGAATGCCCTTAATTCTAGAATGAAAATGACCATTTTGCCCTTTTTGTATTATTTAGTAAGTATACGATATTTTGCTAATTTGTGTGGTGTTTCACTAAGTTGGCTTGACAGGTGTCCCACTCCACCACAACTCAGCCAATTAGGCCACATCACAACATTCTTGGCCATGGAAGCAAAAAGTTGGAAGATTAAAGTAAAAAAGTCTTACTTTTATGTTCATTTTATCCAATACTCCTTCTCTCTCTTAAAATCTGAATTCTATAGTGAGTGAGAGTGAAATATTGAGCCATGGTCAGTGTATAGCTTTCCATAATCAGATTCAGTGATCAGAAATCAAAAATCAAAGTTTTAAAGGTATAAAACCCTAATCTTAGAAATCTGATTATTTGATGTTAAATGTTGTTGTTGATTGGTTAAAGTTATGTATTAAGATGTCATTTAGTGATCTGGATTGTTGGATCCCAGATCCATAACATCAAAGTGCTCGAAATAACGTCTTTTTGAAATATGGAAATAATTTGGGAAGTGGCCTGACAGTCGAATGTTAAAGGCCTTAAATCTTTATGTGCTAGATGTTTAGTGTGTTTTATATTTTGGATTTGTTCTATGACATGAGGACTGTGATTTGAAACTGGAAACAAGGTCATAGCTTGTCTAGATCGTAAGTTATATATATATGCAGTCAAACCTCGTTGACCGTTCACAGAAAAACGAATTTTGGGCAACCCATAATTCCAGTAACGTCTGACAAGGTTTTCTGAGCCTCAGATCTAGCATGTGTTTGATTTTTTGGCCAAGTTATCATTTTGATGTTGTTATCTGACATGTAGGCTACATTATCATGCGTTCATATCACTTATATCTATAACAAAGTCGTAGATAATGGTGGTCAAACCTACGTTGACCAACTCGCTGGAAGAAGATTTTGGGTAACCTAGATCTTCAAAGGACGTTTTCTGGATAGTACTTTGACCAGCCTTGATCTGACATTTGTATTGTTGTTTGGATGATCTTGTTGTATAGAAATGGACCCTGACATTTACTCTACAATTATGAACCTTTAGAACATCATGTTCAAGACCAGACTGCAAACTATAAAGATCTAAACCTAGCACCCTCGTCTGTTCTTCAGATATTTTGAAGGCTTATGTCTTCTAAGTGTGATGTTGTATGACCTATCTAGTTGTGGGAACATATAATATTACATTAGTACTACGATCTATAAACATTAGTTAGCCCAAAACATGTTTAGATTAAAAATAAGAACCGGTCAAACGTGGCACCTCGTAACTAACTTTGAGTTTCTAAGTTCTTGCTCAAGAACACCAAGCACACCTATAGCGACGATTCTTTCGCTATAAGGCCATTTATTAATTATTAAATTCCAAAAATTAATTATTTTAATTAATAAATAGATAAAAATGATTTTTAATTATTAAAAATACAAAATAAATTTTTAAAAATTATTTTAAAGTTTGAAAATTAGTTTTCAATTATTTTGAGCATATTTCATAAATATTTAATATTTTTGGAATATAAATGGCATTTAATTTACTTAATTATAATATTAAATAAATTATTTAAAAATAATTTTAATACATAAAAAATCATGAAAAATTATATTATGGTATAAGAAAATATTTTAAGTTATTTTAAATGTCTTTTAACATTTTGTGAGGAATTTTATTAATAAATTAATATTAATGGTAACTAATTTATTTAATAACTATATCAAATCAATTGTGAAAAAATAGAATTAATGATTTAAAAATCATATAAAAATGATTTAAGTGCTATAAAAATATTTTAAGTTATAAAATATAACTTTTGATCTTTTGACATGAAAATATTAATATTTTAATATTAATAGAAATTACCGGATAATGAATTTAACTGTTTAAAAATCATATAAATATGATTTTAAGGTATTAAAAAATATTTTGATATATTATAAATATATTACTATATTATGTGATGATTTTCATTAATATTTGATATTAAATAAATATTAATGATAATGGAATTATGTGGTATTTATATTATATAAATATGATATTAATGATTAAAAATTTATGATAAATGATAATAATTATTTAAAAATTATTACGAGCTTACGAAAAATATTTTGACTTTTAATAAATTATCTTAAATAATGGTTAAGTGTTTAGACAGAGTTTAACTGAACTTAAACTCGATATTTATCCGACTAGACCGTCGGGATGTTAGAATTATACTGAACTCGACTCGAACTATAAAAGTTTGACTTGAGATTAAGTCTTATGTGTTGTATAGACTGATATGGTTATATGATAATGTGTTTAGATTATTTTAAATATTGTGATGATGTTATTCTAATTTGTATATCGATATTATTTATATATTAGGTTCAGATAAAGCTTATTAAATTGCATAGCAATAATCAACAGTCCAGGCAAGTCTTTCTTTAACTCGATCTCGAGTTGTATTATTCAATTGTACTATGTACATATTGCATATACAAGTCATACCATGAAAAGCTGATCACCTTCATTACCATTCGGTCCAGATATATTTGTTCATGTTCAATGTTTGTTCAGTCAAAAATTTATTCATGCTAGTTCTCAACTATATTGAAGAATTATAGCCAACTTATTATTCAAACTCTTTCAATCATGATATATCCTCAAAGAAATTATACTTGTTGGGGAAAACTTATGCTCACCCTTTCTATATCATGATAAACATTGCAGATTAAGACGAATACGTCGGATACAAGGAAATGTCAAAGACAGTTCCAGCTTTAGTATACGTGCTGTGTGACACCCCTAAATTCGGGTTACCTGATCCCCGAGTTTGGTGTTCACGATCCACAATATAAATAACATTTAACTACCCATTTATTTATAAGTAGGAACACATAAGCTTTATTAACTGATATAGTTAATACATTACCCCAGGTTGTCTAACCTTAACATTACAAACATACCCTTTAGTTATACAAAAAGGGTTCACAAATACAACATAATAATAATATTATTCATAACTAATTAATCACTATGTCTTCGCCCTTGTTCTTCACAGCACCTTCTGCCACTTCTTCCCTAGCTGAAAAGTTTTATTTAGCAAGGGTGAGCAACAAATTTGCCCAGTAAGTTAAGATATACAATGAATGTATAAGTATCAGAATAATAGACTATCTATTTTGATAGAATGACACCGAAGTTCGGGGAACTTTGAATTAGCTGAATAATGTGTTAATCAATAACAAGGCTTCTACCTTTCTATGCAACACAATATTATAATAATGAAATATTACAACGCTTTCAAGTTTCTATGATATTCTATTGAATAAACAAGAATCAATTCTACGCAATAACAAAGTGGAATATTTTCCAGATTTATGCTGAGTGATCTCACCAGATCTTTGAACTTATTTTCTCGGGTATCTATCAAAGATTTACGTTGATACATACTTAGGCGTATCAGATAACCATAAAGATTAAATCATACCCCTCTGCAAGTATAACAAGTGATCAGCTTTATTATACCCTATATTATGCATAATACTTAACAGCGCGTAATGGTCGAATATACGACCCAAAATGTTCCCTTTATATAAAAAATTGTTCTTCTCAGTCTCAGAATCAAGATTTTTGATTTAACAACGAAATACTGTGATTTCAAATTCTATCTACTTATTGATCTAGCCAAAATAATTGGCATCGATCTATCAATAACAATTAATTTCTCTTCTCGTATTTATCAAGTTCAAACAAATGTTCGTCTAGCCAGAATAATTAGCTAAGATATTTCTCAATATAATTTGACAATAAATAGGAATTATCTGTACTGTCAATATTAGTTTCTACAGATATAAATATCCAACAACAGAAATTCTATAAATATATATTTTTCGAATCAGTAATTCAATTTGAATTATTAATCATGCACTAACTGTGAATAATCAACAATAACTTCCCTGGACATGGTATAATTAGCAATAATTAACCATAATAATTGAATAAATATAACTCAAGGTTGAGTTAGGAAACTTGCCTTTCACTTTGATTACAGCTACACAATATAATTAACTGCGTTCGTAAGACCTATAACCAATAATATCGGTCTCACAATTAGCACAATATTTTAAAACACGTAATACTGTAATTTACAGTCAAACTTCTCCTAGACACATTACCAATAGCCACATTAGTGTTTATAACCTATACAAACACTTATCAAGTCTAACTATTTCGGTCTGGTTGGACTTCGGTCCATTCTCAGTGTTCTGGTCACCCTATCCGACAATTAACACATTGATTGTCAATTAAACTTGATCTCTAAGCTTCAATATTATTTTAGATAAGTCAAATATCGTTTATAATATTTTCCGGAAGCTTTTAATAATTTATAAACAATTATTATAATTTATAATAATTTTTCAAACACTTAAATCATTTTCAAATGATTTAATTATTAAATAATCTTATCATTATTAATATTTAATAATATAAAAATATTAATAACATACTTGTCAAAATATTAAAGTTATTGTTAATAACTTAAAATATTTTTAAATCATCAATATTCTACTTAAATAATTTTTAAAATAATTAAAATCATTTTTAAATCATTACCATTAATATTTAAATATTAATGTAATTATTATTAAAATATTAAAAGTCATTAATTATAACCTAAAACATTTTTAAAACATTTTTCTCACTTTTAAATGATTTTTAAATCAATAAAATTATTTTTAATTCATTTATTTAATATCATAATTAAATAAATCTAATATAATTAATATTAATTTATTAATGAGAATTCTCCAAAAATATTGAAAATTATATTTTATAATTTAAAATATTTTCTAACACTTTATTCTTATTTAAAATGATTTTTAAATCATTAAAATCATTTTTATCTTATTTATTTAATTTAATAATTAAATAAATCTAATATCATTAATATTAAATTACTAATGAAAATTCTCTAAAAATATTAAAAGTCACATTTTATAACTTAAAATATTTTTAAATATATTATTCATATTTAAAATGATTTTTCATAATATTAAATCATTTTTCTCTAATTTATTTAATACACTAATTAAATAAATTAAATACCTCTAATATTTAAATAACTATAAATATTAAAGAAAAATATTCCAATTGGTCAAAAATTATTTTTCATAATTTAAAATAATTTTTAAAACCATTTTGAATAATTTTTATAATTTATTTTCTATTTTTAATTAATTTCCGGAATATTCAGAAATTCAAAAATTAATTAAACCGTCGCTAAAGCCCTTTAGCGACGCTTTCTGTCGCCTTAGGTGTTCTTGGCTCAAGAACACTGACAAAGTCAGTATTCAAGGTCTTCGATTTAACCGCTTTTAATTCTCTGGTTATGCATGTTCTGGGCTCGATAAGACACTTATTTGGTAGTATATATGTAATACTATAATTATAAACTAACATCTTGGTCCAACAACAACTCAGATGAAAGACCTGAGCCTTGCAAAACACTGTCAGAGCTGTCCTGGGTTTTCTGGGTAACCTAGAAACCCAGTCAGTTTCGTGGTGCTACTTTGAAGCTCAATTTCTAAGGTGTTCCAGTTATGATTAATGTTGTTTAATGGTTCCACGCTACAGTACTTATGTCATAGAGCATTTACAAAGCAACACATAAGTTTAACAACAACCGATCCACAAGATATGCCTCGGTCAAACCTTGTCAGAAACTTTGTTCTTCAATTTTCTGGAAAATTCCCAGAAACGCAAATCAGTGTAAGTGTCTTACTTTGACCACTTGCTACGGTTGATCTGTTGATTGTTTAAGCGTTCTAAGGCCATGGATCTAGAGTCCATCTTATAGGCTACAACATGGTTACAACGATATCAACCATAGACAACAAACCTGACAGATCTGAGCCGTTCAAATAGTTGTCAGACACTGTTTAACACTTTCTGGGTTACCCAGAATTTTACTCGGTCAAGCCCGGTCAACGGGTTTTGACCGTTAATAACTCCTGATCCCGACATCAAATAGCTCTGATTTCACTTTTAGAGCAAAGACCACATACAAGGCTACATATTACAACTTGAAAACAACAAAAATCATATACGAGCAAGGATTGGTGGCCACTGACATTTGGTTGTCAGACCACTTTTCAAGCTCAAGAACAGATTTTTAAAACTTGCATTTTTACTCACTTTGATGCTATGGATCCATCATGGATCAACATATAACAACTAAAAACATATTATAACATAAGATTAAACACTAAAACACAAAAAATTTCTAAGCAGCAAAGATCAAAATTTAAAATTTGATTTATACCTTTAGCTTTCAATTCTTGATCTAAACTCTCCAATATGTTTTTGATTAATCAAGGGGCTGAAATTAGGACTGATCTAACTTAGAATTTCGAAGCTTTGGTGAGAGAAAGAGTTGGTGAGAGCAAAGTTGCAAAATAGCTAGTTTTTATGAACTTTCTCTCTCTAATTCTCTTATATACTCTCTAGATGCAATGTATGATATGTTATAGCTGTCAATTGAGTATTAAATGGCTGAGATTTAAGTCACAAATGTCAAAATAGTTGGTGACCAACTAAAGTTAAG
Organism: Panax notoginseng; assembly: GCA_016801055.1. Classification (NCBI taxonomy): domain Eukaryota; kingdom Viridiplantae; phylum Streptophyta; class Magnoliopsida; order Apiales; family Araliaceae; genus Panax; species Panax notoginseng. The sequence goes on along the minus strand of CM029018.1, from coordinate 66,621,710 downwards.
CCAATTTTTACAAGTTAGCTCTTTAAAATAAACAAAAGGGCATTTTTGACATTTTTCTTTTAAATTAATGGCAACATAGACAATTGGCTCAAATGTCCAAACCCTTAGGGTTTAGGGTTTGGGTTAAGGTTTGAACCCTTTAGGATTTAGGGTTTAAACCCTTTAGGTTACACTTTAATTTCCAAGATTTTTAAATTTCGGTTTCCAAAATAGAAAATTAATATTCCAAAATTATAATTAGGATTCAATAATTATATTAATATTTCCTAATCATAAAATTCAATCTTGCTAATTAGGATTTATATTCCTAATTAAAATTGCTTAAATTAGCAATTAGGGTCAAAATGATCATTAGGGTTTATAACCCACGAGTTAGGCTTTTAATTAGAAAAATAAATTTTTTAAATTACAATTAGGGTTTGTAAAATAGAAATTAAGATAAATAAAATATAATTAGGGTTTTCTAATCATATTTAAGTTTAATACACACATTAGGCTTACCAATTAGATTAGGGTTTCCTAATTTAGGGTTTAGGATTTCCGAATATAAAATTAGGGTTTCCCGACTTTCGATTAGGATTTCTAACGGTACATTAGTGTTTCTCATCCTGAGATTAGGTTTTCTAATCTCTTCTTAGAGTTTATAAATATTAAACCTTACCTGATCAATCATTGATCAATAAATCTATACAGTACAAACACGTAATCAATAATATAATTATTTTAATTATATTTTATATCGAATCCCTATCCGGACTTAGGGTTAGGGTTTCTATTCTCCGTTAAGCACAACTCTACTCTATTTTTATTAGTCAATACACAAATTAACCTTCTCGAAACACGTATCACCGATACTTGTCACATAAATGATAATTAATATTAATATTAATTAAAAAAAATATTCGCAAATTTTGGATTATTCGAAATCCCGGGTTATCACATCTTGAGTCGCCAAATACATGGTACAAAATTTAAATATGACTTAATTATACAACTGTCGTGTAAAATACGACAAAACATAATCTAAGAGTTTTAATAAGAATATTGTCATCTAGACAATATCCACACTCAATGGAGTCCTCGTTATATTTATTGTCACACTATTTAACAGAATAGTGAGGACTACTAATGTTATCATCTGGATCGTCACTCCGTTCCCCGACTAGTCCCGGCTACGTTCTCATTTCCTGAAGAGAACAGTGAAAGAAAGGGTGAGCTCAACTAGCCCAGTAAGAAATATTATGACTAAGATAATGCAGAATAAATTATCATTAGCCTTCAACAATGTTAAACTGATAGAATATAATAGACAACAAGTTTAACTGCAGCAGAACAAGTAATCCATTAGAAGAGTCAAGTAGAGCATAAAATCTACTATCTTATATGATTTAAAAAGTTTTTCATCAACTTTATCGTTGAGACTAAGCTTAATAAATAAAATCAAATCATCCCTGCTTTATGACCAAGGATATTCATGTAATCATCAATGATCATGATTATATCAAATTATCCCTAGTCATAATCATACTAACAACTGTCCATCAATGAATTGCAGGCCCATGAGGACTTTTACACATCATTCGTCACATTACAGTCATGATTACACCGAATAATCCCTGGTCATAATCATACCAAGTCCATTTATGCACGTAAGCCAAAGATGACTTTAATCACAATATAAGCATGATGATGATGACAATGACATAATAATTCAATAAAACAAGTTCAAGGATAAATTTTAAAGATTTATAATTTTGATATATCCAAAAATCAATAATGTCCAAATTGTCAACATGATACTTCTTTGTGGAGTAAAATTCAAGAATGCTCAGAAGAATATTTTCATGAAAAGATACTGGATGAAGCGCAAATATCAAGGATATTCCACTAATTTCATGGAGTATAGAAGCCAAAACTTTAACCAACTGAGTATAATAGAATATATGAAAACGCAAATGGATTTTTGCCCAACATGCGGTAATCCACGTAGACAGATCATTTCCACAATTTAATAAGGAATGAATACGAAGGATCATTCACCATGCATGCGGTAATCCATAGAGAGGTTATTCCAATAGAATAATAAAGAATGGAATAACAGAAGAATTCACCAGGCATGCATAATCCGCACAAACAGGTTATTCCAACAGAATAACAAAGAATGGAACCAGGTCATGCGTAACCCGCACAGACAGGATATTCCAACAGAATAATAAAGAATGGAACCAGGTCATGCGTAATTAGCACAGACATGATATTCCAACAGAATAATAAAGAATGGAATAACAATAGAATTCACCAGGCATGCGGTAGACCGCACAGACAGGTTATTCCAACAGAATAATAAAGAATGGAATAACAGGAAAATTTCACCATGTATGCGCTACTTCGCATAGACAGGTTATTCTAACAAAATAATAAAGAATGGATTAACAACCCTTACGAGTATTGAAAGAAAATAACTCTTTTCATGAATACGAAAGAAATAATACCATTTACCTTAGAAGAAGACTGGATACTGGAATAGTGAGGTAGCAGACTTCTCTTCTTCTTTCTCTCTATAATTTCTCTCTATAATAATTGCTTTATAACTTTAGTGAATTGGTGAGAAATGAAGGAAGAATGAGCTTCTATTTATAGAAAAATATAGTTTCGATAATTGCACGTTTTGGGGCTCAAAATATTACAGTATAATACATTCCTCTTTTTCTTCATTTTTAATTTAGTCTTGCAAGTATTATCAAACTTGCACCACCTCCCCTAATGGTAAATAATGTGAATTAATAGTTCATTCATGTGACTTAATAGTATAATCATGTGAAAAAAATAATTACAGTATAGTACCTTTAACTATACCTCTATTTTTAACTTAGTCATGCAAGTATTATCAATCTTGAACCACCTCCCCTAATAGTACAAGAATATGAATCAATAGTACACACATGTGAACAAATAGTTACAATCATGTGAATTAATAGCAATTAATTGCTCATTTATCCGGTTAATTACCCGATTGGTCAACATAACCTCCAGACATCAATTATTATCGAAATAAATATCGATTTTCACTAACACTAATAATTCCAACATAATGGAACTATCGATTTCATCTTTAATCAACACGAACTTATTCATCATTAATATTATAATTCACAATATTTAACAACCAGGTCGTTCCTAGGAAACAGGGGGCTTTCCGATAAGGATTTCTCCTTATTGGCGCGCAATTAGGTGACCAAACCTCTCCTTGACAGAACTTCTAGATGCTGTCAATATTACAAACAATAATATGAATAAATTTACCATCTCAATTATTGATTTAATAATAATAAATATTATACAGATGATATTGTGAGAATAATTGAATCAATAATATGAGAGATATGATGCATCAATTACTGTAGCAATAATTAAGTATAACTGACTGACTTCTCACATAAGCATCAATAATCAATACCATGTGCTACAACTATAACATTATATCAAATCCACACCATATTATTCAAAAATATATTTCGAGAAAATTATTCTTTATTCATAAAAGTTGGGGTCTTACAGTTGGTATCAAAGTTGTAGGTTATGAACCTAGAGTAGTGATACCTTAGACTACTAACCACAGTAATTAGGATAAATACTAACTCAAATAGAGTTAGTCAGTCGGTACGATTTAATGATGAATCTCGGTGAGTTATAAGATACAGAGTTTCCTAACTCTGATAATAAAGTTGAACAATAGTGATGAATAGATAGAGTCTAAAATACTAAAAGTACAGTGATAGAAGATTGTAAGACAAGACGATCACAGTATAGAAATGTATCATAATATATACGATGAGATCACCCCATGATCTGATTAAGTGATAGCAGGGAAAGAATCAATCTAATGATTGAAAAGTTTACAGCAAAGATTGTTGTGTCTGTCGTACTATGAATTGGTAAAGATTCGGGAAAGAATTATGAATACGAGTTGAATGAAATTCATATTGAGAAGGGAGTTATGTTAGTTCCCAGTAGGCACAATAGATCTAAAATGAGGGGTTTGAATAGATCCTCTTTTTCTTTCATATACTATTCTGGTTTACTTTGTATTGCTTATAATTTAGCATATGAAAAACATAAGAATCTTTTCAAGCACAACAGAATAAGTAAAAGATCTCCTTCATTGATATATTCATAATCATACATACATTGTTCATAGAGTTAGTTCGGTTGTAAGTAGTTAGAACATACATAGCAGTTATAGCAGTTATAGTACATAATGTAAAAGACACAAGGGGTTTTAAGTGGTTCAGTGACTCAAGCTCCTAATCCACTCTTCTGCTTTCAACTAGCAGGATTTCCACTAAGGAAGGGCAGCACCCTGAATCACTAAGATTCTTTCAAGGCCGGCAGCCTTAGGACTTCAGTTCACTAAGAACTCTTCAAGGCCAGCAGCCTTGGAACTCCTCTAGTTCCCTAGGAACTCTTCAAGCCCAGCAGGCTTAGAACTTTGTTTAGTCCCTCCGGACAAGGACCCCTCAGGCCCTGGCTTCTGTTGAGTTGTTTGTTTGTTTGTTGGAGTTGGTGCTGAGCTACTAAGATGTCTTCATGCTCTGAACATCTTCTATACTTAGCAGCTTGGTGTGATCATCCTTGAAGAACAGTTGAGTGTTGCATGATGCTCAGCTTCTTCAGTTACTCAACCACTTCAGATGATCCCTTGATGACTGCCTTGAAGATCATTCCTCTTGATACATAATGGCTGCACATGATGGGTTCCTAAGATGACTGTAAGCTCTTCTACTAGGTACTTAGAAACTTTCTCATGCTTGCCACCATGATGATGTTTGTGATCTCCCTTCTTGATATTTAATGTCTTCCCATGATGGACTTGCTAAGATAACTGTGAGCTCTTTTCTATGGTACTTAGAGTCTTCCCATGATGGACACCAAGATGACATGATGCTTTTCTTTCTCTCGGCAGTTCAGAACACTCTTCTTGTAGTAGAACTCTCACTTCTACTTCTGCCTTTGTATGTCTCTGAGTGTTCTTGATGGATCGTAGAGTGAGCCTTCGGACTCACTATTTTACATGGTTTAGAACAGTCCACCTTTTCTCCAAACTCGGCAACTCTAGCAACCCTAGATCTTTGAAGCTATTCTTGATTTATACTTCTTCCCAATCCTTCCGTTGGAAAGTAGCCATTGAAAGCTATTGAAATGTCTTCACAGATCTCGAGTTACTTGAGGTAGACTGCTGATGTGATATGTCATACATTATCTGACATTGCAGTCTACTGTTTTACCTACCCATCAGATATGTCACTTTAATGTCTTGGGCAGGTCGAAGACTTTATTTCCTCCTTCTGATTTATCGATCAGAGGTTGTCCTTTTGCATCAATGCTCTCAATAAGCTCGTGTCTGAATATTACCCTTCATATTGAACCGTTGCCAATGCTTCTGTCTTCAGCTATTTGAACTCTACGATTCTGATGCATATCTTCGAGGACCTGATCGTAGTGTCTTGTTGAGTGTTGCTCATTGACTGGTAGAGTTAACACTACGATCCTGAAGAGTGTTAATTGGATCTTCAATGTAGAACACCTCTTCCTTCTATTGTGCAGTGCTTCAACACTTCTGTTTGCTTCAACTGTTCTCAAAAACTGATGGCCTGACTCCTTGCTCTGGTTCCCTCTGAATAGCAAGACACTTCAGATTTGTGACGCTTCCAGCTCGCTTTCTCCTTGTGATCTCCCGTTCACTTATCATCAATGGACTGACCCTACGTTTAATCACTTTAGCTTTGTTCTTCAGAGGATAACCAGTATCTCGGTGCACTTTCCAGCAGTTCTTTCTTTGTTTGGCAAACACTACGATCTCGTTTGCTTCCAAGATCATTGTCTTCTGTTCACTTGACAGCTACTGCACTTGCTGACTTTCTTCAGTCAGTTACTGAAGTCTTCTTCTGATCATCTTGTGGAAAACTTCATCTCGAATGGCTTCACAACTCAATCTTGATGCTGATTGGGTTGTTGCTTAGATCTTCTGTTAGCTTGCATGCCATTCGTTGATTGCTCTCTGGTTCCCTGCAGGTGGGATGTATATTTGCAGTGCTAACTAGAGGCTTTGTTCCTTTGGATATTCTGGGAGTGCTCATTTGTTGAGAATCGCATTTGCTCTACGATTTTGCCTTGGCATTGTGAGCACATCTGTTGAGGTCATAGTTCTACAATCTACGATTTAGCTTCGGCTGTGCAGACACTACGACTTTAGAATCAGATCTTGACACTCTACGATTTCTTGCTTTGTGGTCGATGTCTTCATCTGATATTGCTCGACTACGATCTCTGCATATAATCAATAGACTCTACAAACTCAGAGTGTGATCTACGATCCTTGACTTGGCTTCGGTATCAGTAGACTCTATGACTCTGAGTGTAGTCTACGTTTCTGACTTGGCTTCGGCAGAGGTTCGGTCGGCTCGTAGGCAGGTTGTCTCTACGATTCTGAACATGACTTCCCCAGTAAATTTCGGCTCTGAGGAAGTTCTACTCGATACACTACGATCCTTCCTCGTCTCTCCTGGCAGTCTACGAACTCCGAGATCTACTATCTTACAGACTACGATTCTGCCTCGATAGCTCTCGAATTCTCCTTGACTCTCCTGGCGGACTACGATTTCTGGTGCAGTGCTCGACGATTAGACACACCTATCTATTACATCATAAGATCAACCTAACATGCTTGATCTTTCTATATTTATAGTCCTTGTACATTATTTCTTTTTAAGGACTTTACAAAGTTGTTTTGCTTATGTAGGATCAACCTAACATACTTGATCAATTCATTCTAAGTCCTTGTACACATGTTTCTATTATCTATCAAAGGACTTTACAGGTTTTCTTAATGCAAGCATACTTGCATATTCATTCATATATATCATAATCAAATCATATGTAAACAGGAATATGTTTATTCCTGACAAGTTAAGATTAGTTGGGGATTTCAATTTAGAACTCATGTCAGCAGCTGAGTTGTATGATTCCTTGTATGGGCGGGGAATTTGTACTTGGTGTAAAAACCACTTAGTTTATGGCAATGATAATCATTGAAATGTTTGTGTCGCACTATTTGCTATATATATACTAAGAGGGTGATTCATTTCTCATGTGTATAACAGATAGATAGGTTATAGGTAAAAAATATAAGGTTAAGTACGAGTTCTTAAAACCCATACTTATGTGACATTCTTGATTCATAGTTATATGAAATGTTTATGAACCCCTCAGCGAATGAACGCAAAAGGTCTGACTAGGACAAGTTCTTAAACTCATATGATTGTGGCAAGTTAATGAACTCATAAGTGTGGTTTGACGAACTGGGTATAGTTGTGTGTAAATGGAGTATTAAAGATAATAGGAATAGATAAATTATTTAAGCAAATGATTATTAGTGAAGATATATATAGGTTTTTCAAAAGTCCTAGTTATGCAAGACTCGAATTTTTTGACATCAAGCTAAATACGCACTATGTGCTTTTGAAATATATATATATATATATATATATATATATATATATATATATATATATATATATATATATATATATATATATATATCGTAATGATTTTTGGAACGGTTTAAAGTATAGTCTATGCTACTTATTTCGGCTAGACGATAATGATGTGAAATATCAAAATATATTTTCATTATCACTTATGTACCATGTAACCTGATGCAGAAATGATAAAAGTTGATAGAGTTGTAATGTAAAAATACTTAGTGTTGAATTTGATCTTAAATTACTGTTCCACTATTGTATCATGTATTATGACAAAGTCATACAATGACGGCATCCTCAAACAGACTGTTGTATACAGTACGGCATCATGACGTCATTCTAAAAAATATTTTCAAAATTTTAATTTGCCAACGAAATTTGGCTACACTTAAATAATTCAATTGAATTGAATTAATAATATGAGTCTATGTTATTTGATTCAGCTAGAAAAACATTTATAAAACTCTAAGAGTTCTTTGAAAATTTACCCGAACCAAATTGTTTTGGTGCGGAATCCATTAAGACTTGGATAAAATTTTTGTGCCTGTGGCAGTGACGAGAAATAGATAAAACTAGTATTACTGGGCCAGTCCTGGGCATAATGGGCAAATCACCTTCTGTGTCTTCAGGGTAAGACGGTTTGTGGATGAATTTTCATAAAACCTTTGCGAAAATAAAAAAAATTCATAGTTTATATAACTCCTCAGCACAATTTGAAAATTTTTAATCTTATGAGGAATGTATTGGGTAGGCATGTGATGATGAGAAGGAATAGTGTATGGTGCATTATATAAGGTGTAAGGTAAATTTCGGGGACAAATTTTTTTGAAGAATGGGTGAATATGACACTCGAGAATTTGAATATTTATAAAATTTCAAAATATTGAATTAAGGTTAAATAATAAACCTAGACAGAAAATAAGTGAATGAATTTGAGATTTCCGAGAAGGAATTCTATGGATTTAAAAATCTTTTTGGTGAAATATTCAGGATTAAGGATATATGTGAATATGTTATGTGTATATGGTTGTATAGTGTACAGTATGTGGTTAAAGGTCAAGGGTTGACCAAATAACCTATATCAGTGGTCAACCCTAATATTATAAGAACGCCAATGTTCAGTTAGAAAATTCTTACGATTAACAAGAAACCCTAAAACCGGTTCTGGAAAATCCTAATTCAGAAGTTGAAAACCCTAATTTGGGAATGCAACTGCTAGTATAAGGTTTAAACGTTATTAATAATAACCTAATTAGGGATAACCCTACTTGATTTAGGATAACCCTAATTGATTTAGAAAACCCTAATTTCTGGATTAAAAACCCTAATTTATGATTTTGGGAAAACCTAATTATTAACTTAATAATTTTAATGTTAATTAAGAAACATTAATCCTAATTTTCAAGATATAAGTAATTAGAAAACCGTAATCTAATTAAGAAATCTAATTTCTAAATTAGAAAGATTTTTTTCTTTTTAAAACCCTAATTTTTTGGTTATAAACCCTAATGTATAATTATGACCTTAATTGCTTATTTAGCAATTTTAATTAGGAAATAATAATCCTAATTTGCAAGATTGAATTTATGATTACGAAATCTTAAATATAATTATCGAATCCTAATTATTATTTAGAAATATTAATTTTCTATTTTAAAAATCGAAAGTTGGAAATCTTAGGAATTAAATTTCAAATATGTAAGGGTTAAACCCTAAACCCTAAGGGTTAGGGCAAAAGACATGAATGCCCTTAATTTTAGAATACAAATGACCATTTTGCCCTTTTTGTATTATTTAGTAAGTATACGATATTTTGCTATTATGTGTGGTGTTTCACCAAGGTGGCTTGACAAGTGTCCCACTCCACCACAACTCAGCCAATTAGGCCACATCACAACATTCTTGGCCATGAAAGCAAAAAGTTGGAAGATTCAAGTAATAAAAATCTTACTTTTATGTTCATTTTAGCCAATACTCCTTCTCTCTCTTAAAATTCGAAATCTAGAGTGAGAGAGAGTGAAATATTGAGCCATGGTCAGTGTATAGCTTTCCATAATCAGTTTCAATGATCAGAAATCAAAGATCAAAGTTTTAAAGGTATAAAACCCTAATATTAGAAATCTGATTATTTGATGTTAAATATTGTTGTTGATTGGTTAAAGTTTTGTATTAAGATGTCCTTTAGTGATCTGGGTTGTTGGATCCCAGATCCATAACATCAAAGTGCTCGAAATAGCATCTTTTTGAAATCTGGAAATAATTTGGGAAGTGGCCTGACAGTCGAATGTCAGAGGCCTTAAATCTTTATGTGTTAGATGTTTAGTGTGTTTTATGTTTTGGATCTGTTCTATGACATGTGGACTGTGATCTGAAACTGGAAACAGGGTCATAGCATGTCTAGATCGTAAGTTATATGCAGTCAAACCTCGTTGACCATTCACGAAAAAACGAATTTTGGGTAGCCCAGAATTCCAGTACGTCTGACAAGGTTTTCTGAGCCTCAGATCTAGCATGTGTTTGATTGTTTGGCCAAGTTATCATTTTGATGTTGTTGTCTGACATGTACGCTACATTATCATGCCTTCATATCACTTATATTTGTAATAGAGTCGTACATAATGGTGGTCAATTAAACCTACGTTGACCAACTCGCTGGAAGGAGATTCTGGGTAACCAAGATCTTCAAAGGACGTTTTCTGGCTAGTACTTTGACCAGCCTTGATATGACATTTGTGTTGTTGTTTGGATGATCTAGTAGTATAGAAATGGACCCTGACATTTACTCTACAATTATGAACCTTTAGAACATCATGTTCAAGACCAGACTGCAAACTATAAAGATCTAAACCTAGCACCCTCGTCTGTTCTTCATTTTCTGGAAAACCCAGAAATGAAGAACAGTGTTGTCAGATATTTTGAAGGCTCAGATCTTCTAAGTGTGATGTTGTATGACCTATCTAGTTGTGGGAACATGTAATATTACATTAGTACTACGATCTATAAACATTAGTTAGCCTAGAACATGTATTGATTGAAAATAAAAACCAGTCAAACGTGGCACCTCGTAACTGACTTTGAGTTTCTGGGTTCTTGCTCAGGAACACCAAGCACACCTATAGCGACGGTTCTGTCGCTATAGGGCCATTTATTAATTATTAAATTTCAAAAATTAATTATTTTAATTAATAAATAGATAAAAATAGTTTTTAATTATTAAAAATACAAAATAAATTTCTAAAAATTATTTTAAAGTTTGAAAATTAGTTTTTAATTATTTTGAGTATATTTCATAAATATTTAATATTTTTGGAATATAAATGGTATTTAATTTATTTAATTATAATATTAAATAAATTATTTAAAAATGATTTTAATACATAAAAAATTATATTATGGTATAAGAAAATATTTTAAGTTATTTTAAACGACTTTTAATATTTTGTGAGGAATTTCATTAATAAATTAATATTAATGGTAATTAATTTTTTTAATAACTATATCAAATAAATTATGAAAAAATAGAATTAATGACTTAAAAATCATATAAAAATGATTTAAGTGCTATAAAAATATTTAAGTTATAAAATATAACTTTTGATATTTTGTCATGAAAATATTAATATTTTAGTATTAATAGAAATTACCAGATAATGAATTTAACTGTTTAAAAATCATATAAATATGATTTTAAGGTATTAAAATATACTTTGATATATTATAAATATAATACTATATTATGTGATGATTTTCATTAATATTTGATATTAAATAAATATTAATGATAATAGAATTATGTGGTATTTATATTATATAAGTACAATATTAATGATTGAAAATTTATGATAAATGATAATAATTATTTAAAAATTATTATGAGCTTACGAAAAATATTTTGACTGTTAATAAATTATCTTAATTAATGGTTAAGTGTTTAGACAGAGTTTAATTGAACTTAAACTCGATATTTATCCGACTAGACCGTCGGGATATTAGAATTATACTGAACTCGACTCGAACTGTAAAAGTTTGACTTGAGATTAAGTCTTATGTGCTGTATAGACAGATATGGTTATGTGATAATGCGTTTAGGTTATTTAAAATACTGTGATGATATTATTCTAATTTGTATATTGATATTATTTATATATTAGGTTCAAACAAAGCTTATTAAATTACATAATGGTAATCAACGGTTCAGACAACTCTTTCTTTAACTCGACCTCGACTTGTATTATTCAATTGTACTCTGTACATATTGCATGTATAAGTCAGGTATGAAAGGCTGATCGCCTTCATTATCATTCGGTTCAGATATATTTGTTCATGTTCAATATTTGTTCAGTCAAAAATTTATTCATGCTAGTTCTCATCTATATTGAAGAATTATAGCCAGCTTATTATTCAAACTCTTTCAATCATGATATATCCTCAAATAAATTATACTTGCTAGGAAAACTTATGATCACCCTTGCTATGTCATGATAAACATTGCAGATTAAGATGAATACGTCGGATGCAAGGAAAGGTTAAAGACAGTTCCAACTTTAGTATACGTGTACAGTTAGATTTGTAACGGTATTATATATTAATGTTATTGTAAGTCAAAGAAGTTATGAATTGTGTAATAAGTTATGGTTACTCGACCATGGGGAAAAGTGTTTAAAGTTATTGTATAAACAATTTATGTTTATATCTTCCGTAAATAGTAATAGTGATGGAATGATATATTGAACCAGATCTGTGGTGATTTAGGACCCGGATTTGGGGCTCTCACAGAGATCCCCGGCGGGGGAATCACGCATTCTCAAGAAGAGATCCCCGACGGGGGAATCAGGCATTCTCAAGCAGAGATCCCTGGCGAGGGCATCACGTGTTTGCATATGTCGAAGTACAGTTCCCCGACGGGGGTTACAACGCAATGTTCCGTTGACACACATATCAACGAAGGTCTAGCAGCCTTGACATCATTGTAACCGTTGGCAAGTAAATCCAACGAAGCGTCGGAAGCCATCCGATGATTTCAGCCGTTGATACACACGTCAACGAGGATCTAGCAGATCCCCGATAGGGGTTAAAACGCATGTTCCGGTGATTTACACGTCAGTGAAGGTCAAGTAGCCTTGGCAGTATGCCCAAGAGGGGTTTTATCTGGTGACGTACATGTCAGCGAAGGTCAGGCAGCCCTGATAACACATACTATTGGCAGTAAATCCAACAGAACATTGATATGTCCTGGCGATACAAACCAGAGAAGATAAGCATCATCGAGGAGGATCGATGATGGAATATGTTGTGACAACCTGAGAATTCGGATATTTATAAAATCTTAAAATATTGAATAAAGGTTAAATAATAAACCTAGAAAAAAAATAAGTGAATGGATTTTAGATTTCCGAGAAGGAATTTTGTGAATTTAAAATTTTTCTGTGGTGAATTATTCAGGATTAAGTATATAAGTGAATATGTTCTGTGTATATGGTATTATATGTGTACAGTATTTGGTTAAGGGTCAAGGGTTGACCAGATAACCTATATTTGTGGCAAACCCTAGTATTATATTAAGAACGTCAACGTTCAGCTAGAAAATTCTTACGATTTTTAAGAAACCCTAAAACTGGTTCTGGAAACTCGAATTTATGTTCCGGGAATCTGAAACCCTAATTTGGAAGTTAAAAATCCTAAATTGGGAACTTAATGGCTTAAGCGTATTGATTATAAACTTAATTAGGGTAAAACCTAATAGTTAGAAAACCATAATTTGTAATATTAGAAACCCTAATTGCAAAATTAGAAACCCTAATTATTAATTAAGAAAGTTTTAATGTTAATTAGGAAACCCTAATCCTAATTAGTAAGCCCTAAAGTGATTAGTAAACATTAATATATTTAGGAAACCCTAATTATACTTTAGAAATATTAATTTCTATTTAAAACCCTAATTACATTTTTGAAATTTTTAATTTTCTATTTTAAAACCCTAATTAGAAAATTCTAGAATTAAAGTTTGTAAAACTTAAGGGTTAGAACCTTAGGGTTAAACCCTAAGGGTTTGAATAATTGCCCATAATGCCATTAAATTTATATTACAAATGACAAAAGTGCCCTTTTTATATTTTATTAAGGTAACTTGTAAAATTTGCTAAACCTTTAGTTGATGACCAACTAAAGGCAGTCAATTTACTCATATCTCAGCCAAAACTGATCTAGAATGCCACCTAGCAACTTATACATACATTGTATCTATGTTTAAATGATTAAAGAGAGAGAAAGTTCACAAATTTGGTTCATTTGCTATCCAACTCTCAACCAACTCCTTCTCTCTCCTTAGCCACGAAATACACAAGTATTTCAGTCCCTAGATAACTTCCTAACACATCAAAATCAGTGGAGGAGAGCTAGATCAAAGATTTAGCAAGAGAAGGTATAACCCTAAATTCAACCTAGATCTTCTATGCTAAGGTAAAGTTTATGTTTTTGTGTTTAGATTGGTGCTAGAATATGTTTTATGATGATCTATGATGATCTATCATAGATCCATAGCATCAAAGGCCTTAAAAGTGAAGTTTTCAAAAACTGTCCAAGAACCCTAAAGTCGTCTGGCAAGCATATGTCAGTCGCTCTAGATCTTTCTCTGATTATGATTTTTGTTGTTTTAAAGTTGTAATATGTAGCTTGTCATGTGGTCTTTGATCTGGAAGTGGAATCACAACCATTACAGGTCTAGATCGGGAGTTATTAACGGTTAAAACCCGTTGACCAAGATTGACCGGGCGAATTCTAGGTAACCCATAAAGCCATGAACAGGGTCTGACAAGTTTTTGTTAGCCCCAGATTTGTCAGTTGTGAAGTGATTTGATGATGTGTTTGTATCCAGTTTATAGCCTGTCATTTGTACTTTAACTTTATGGCTTAAGATCATGTAAACAATCAACAAATTATAAGTAATAGGTGGTCAAAGAAGGCAACTCGACACTGTTTTAGCGTTTCTAGAAAACCCATAAACCATAAGCATTATGTTTCTGACAAGGTTTGACTGGGTCATAACTTGGGATTCTGTTGTTGTTGGACTGATCTGTAGTTATATAAATGTTCCTTGACACGATTACTATATATTTGAACCTTAAGAACACTGATTTAATGACCAGAACCCTAATATTTGTGAGCCACAAAGTGTGCACTCGGAGCTGTTTGGGTTTCTAGGTAACCTAGAAAACCCAGCAGGCTTCTGACAGTGACTTTAGAGGCTTGGGTTTTGCAGTTATGTGTTGGTATGACTTTGTTGATGATTGATTCGTGTAGTGTTACATAAACACTACATGATCAATGTTTAACATGGCCCAGAAACATGATAGACAAAGAATTATAGCTGGTCAAACTAGCTAACCTGTAAACTGACTATGAAGGCTCAAGAACAGCTCAAGAACACCTATAGCGACAGTTTCGTCGCTATAGGGCCCTTTAGCGACATTTAATTTTGAAAAATAATTATTTTTATTAAATAAATCGAATTAGATGATTTTTAATTATTAAAAATACAAAATAAATTCCTAAAAATTATTTTAAAGTTCAAAAAATAGTTTTTAATTATTCTGAATATATTTCATATATATTTAATATTTTTGGAATAATAATGGTATTTAATTTATTTAATTATAATATTAAATAAATTATTTAAAAATGATTTTAATACATGAAAAATCACGAAGGTTCAATGTCGCCAATTCAAGGTCGTAACTCTAAGTTACAACGTAAACCCCGATTAGGGTTACAACGTAAACCCCGACGGGGGTTACAACGTATTCCCCGACGGGGGTTGTGACACCCCAAATCTGGGTTACCTGACCCCCGAGTTTGATGCTCACGATCCATAATATAATACCATTTAGCTACCCATTCATATATAAATAGAAATACATAAGTCATTAACATATGTTGTTAATACATAAGTCCTAGGTCCACTAACCTTAACATTTCAAAAATACCCTTTAGATATACAAAAAGGGTTTACAATACAATACAACATAATAATATTGATAATGTTCATTATAACTACTCCAGCATTTTGCCTTTGCCTTTGTTCTTCTTCGATCTGCTGGCCTCTTCGTTCCTAGCTGAAATATTTTATTTATAGCAATGGTGAGCTACAAGTTTACCCCGCAAGTTAAGACATACAATAAATGTATACGAATTAATAAGAACAGACTATCTATTTTGATAGAATGAAACCAAAGTTCGATGAACTTTGAAATGGCTGAACAAATTGTTAATCAATAATAATTCTTCTCGTATTCTAGGTAACGCAATAATTTGATAATGAAAGAGTACAACGCTTCTAAAGTTTTTACGATATTCTATTGAATAATCAAGAATCAATTCTACGCAATAACAAAGTGGAATATTTTCCAGATTTATGCTGAGCGATCCATTGGATCTAGAACTTCTACTTTCTCGAGTATCTATCAAAGATTTACTTTGATACATACGAAGGAGTATCAGATAACCATAAAGATTAAATTACACCCCTCCGCAAGTACTTAGAGCCGGCCAACTCCTTGTACCCTATATTATGCATAATACTTAGGTCGCGCGCAATGGTCGAATATACGACTTAAAAATTTTGTTCTCTTTATATAAAAGGTTGTTCTTCTCAGTCTCAGAATCAAGATTTGATTTAACAACGAAATGCAATGATTTCAATTTCTATTTACTTATCGATCTAGCCGAAATAATTGGTATCGATCTATCAATAACAATTGAATTCTCTTCTCGAATTTATCAAGTTCTAACAAATGTTTGTCTAGCCAGAATAATTAGCTAAGACATTTCTCAACATAATTTGACAATAAATAGGAATTATCTGTACTGTCAATTCTATCTTCTACGAATATGAATATCTAACAACAGTAATTCTACTAATATATATTTTATGAATCAGTAATTCAATTTGAATTATTAAACATGCACCAACTGCGAATAATCAACAATAAATTTCCTGGACATGGTATAATTATCAATAATTATCCATTATAATAACTGAATAAATATAACTCAAGGTTGAGTTAGGAAACTTGCCTTTCGCGTTGATTACAGCTACACAATAAACTTATCTGCGTTCGTAAGACCTATAACCAATAATATCGGTCTCACAATTAGCACAATATTTCATAATATGTACACTGTATTCTACAGTCAAACTTCTCCTAGGCACATTACCACATAGCCACATTAGTGTTTATAATATATATAAACACTTAACAAGTTTAACTATTTTGGTCTGGTTGGGCTTCGGTCCATTCTCGGTGTTCTGATCACCCTAACCGACAATTAACACATTGATTATCAAATAAACTTGGTCTCTAAGCTTCAATATTATTTTAGAT
The DNA here is from genome assembly GCA_016801055.1 of Panax notoginseng. NCBI lineage: Eukaryota > Viridiplantae > Streptophyta > Magnoliopsida > Apiales > Araliaceae > Panax > Panax notoginseng. Next base: position 66,604,789 of record CM029018.1, on the reverse strand, counting down.
AAGTTAAATATCGTTTATAATATTTTTCGGAAGCTTTTAATAATTTATAAACAATTATTATAATTTATAATAATTTTTCAAACACTTAAATCATTTTTAAATGATTTAATTAACAAATAATCTTATTATCATTAATATTTAATCATATAAAAATATTAATATTATACTTGTCAAAATATTAAAGTTACTGTTAATAACTTGAAATATTTTTAAATTCTTAATATTCTACTTAAATGATTTTTAAAGTAATTAAAATTATTTTTAAACCATCACCATTAATATTTAAATATTGATGAAATTGTTATCCAAATATTAAAAGTAATTAATTATCACTTAAAATATTTTTAATTCATTTTTCTCATTTTTAAATAATTTTTAAATCAATAAAATCATTTTTAATTTATTTATTTAATTTAATAATTAAATAAACCTAATATCATTAATATCAATTTATTAATGAGAATTCTCCAAAAATATTAAAAATTATATTTTATAATTCAACATATTTTCTAATACTTTATTCTTATTTAAAATAATTTTTAAATCAATAAAATCATTTTTATCTTATTTATTTAATTTACTAATTAAATAAATCTAATATCATTAATATTAAGTTATTAATGAAAATTCTCCAAAAATATTAAAAGTCACATTTTATAACTCAAAATATTTTTAAATACATTATTCTTATTTAAAATGATTTTTCATAATATTAAATCATTTTCTCTAATTTATTTAACACACTAAATAAATAAATTAAATATCATTAATATCCAAATAATTATAAATATTAATGAAAAATGTCCCAAATAATTAGAAAGTATTTTTCATAATTTAAAATAATTTTTAAAACCATTTTTGGTAATTTTTAGAATTTATTTCTAATTTTTAATCATTTTCCGGAAATTCAGAAAATAAATAAATAGGAACCATCGCTAAAGCCTTTAGCGACACTTCTCCGTCGTCTTAGGTGTTCTTGAGCTCAAGAACACTGTCAGACAGTGTTTCAAGGGTGCACATTTGACCGAGTGTAATTTCTAGCCTGATCATGTTTTGGACTAACTTATGGTTCAATCATGTAGTACATATGTAGTACTACAATTATCAAGTATTATCTCGGTCAAATAACAATAATCCTGAAAGATTCAGAGCTTCAACGAAGCTGTCAGACCCATTCTGGGTTTCTCCAGAAACCTAGAAACTCGACCAGTCACTTTCAAGTTTATTTTAATCTATGTTCTGCTCATGTGTTATGTGATATAAAGGCTCAAAGTTATATTCCAGGTACCAAAGAATAATTACAAAGTAAAATTTCAGTTGAAAAACAACTCAATCTACAAAATAAGTATGGTCAAAGTATGTCAGAAAAAGTGTTCATACGCTTTTCTGGAATTTCCAGAAATTCAAGTCATGGCCTTATGGCCTACTTTGACCACTTACCCCGATCAATCTACTGATTATATACACGATATGAAGCCATACATGTACAGTACAAATGTCAGGCTACAAGCTCAATACAAAACCACCCTAAAAAAGAATCAAAAATGTCAAACGCTGATCTTACACTTTCTGGGTTACCTAGAAAGTTCATGGTCATGCCCGGTCAACGGGTTTTGACCGTGAATAAAATGAAATCTAGACATCTAATGGCTGTACTGCCACTTGAAGATTAAAGACAACATACCAGGCTACCAATTCAAAACATAAAATAAGAAAAAACATAAACAGACAGAGATCAGTGGCCTCTGACATTTGATTGTCAGACACCTTTGACTGTTCTTGAGCAGTTTTTGAAAACTTCGTTTTAAAGCCATTTGATGTTATGGATCCATCATGGATCATCATAGATCAACTAAAAACAACTTCTAACACTGATTTAAACACTTTAAACAAAAAAAAAATCTTAGCAACTTGGATCAAAAATCAACTTAGGGTTATACCTTTTCTTGAAGATGCTTTGATCTTGGCTCTACCAATCTGATCTAGATGTTTTAGAGGATTAATATATGACTGATTCACTTAAGAATTTCGGATGCTAGGAGAGAGAGAGAGTTGGTGGGAGCTAGGTTAGACAAATGACCAAGTTTTGTGATTTTTCTCTCTCCCAAATCTATATATATTGTGATATGTTGATATGGCTGATGCAATGGACGAATTTGCTGGATGAATTACTGATATTTTAAGTCCCAAAGTCAAGTGGTTGGTCAAGAGTTAGTCACCTACTACAATTTTACCAAGATTTATAAGTAATCTATTAAAAATCCCATCATTTTGGTCATTTGTAAATTAATTTTAATGGCATTCTTGTCCAATGTACAAACCCTTAAGGTTTAGGGTTTGGGTTAGGGTTTATGGTTTGAACCCTTTAGGGTTTAAACCCTTTAGGTTTGTAATTTAATTTTCAAGATTTTTGAATTTCGGTTTTCAAAATAGAAAATTAATATTCCTAAATTATAATTAGGATTCGATAATTATATTAGGTTTGTTTCAAATGTATTAATTTAGTCCCGCCTGGAGTTTACTTCATGGCGGTTGACCGTCTTTACAGCTTTCTTTACTTTTCGTCCCGCCTAGAGTTCACTTCGTGGCGGTTGATTTCTTGTACAGCTTTATTTAAATTTTTGATCCCCCATGGAGGTGCTTCGTGGTGGCTGATCATGTCTGTATATATATATTTACTGCTTTTATATATATCTGCTTACTGCTTTTATTATCAGTTGCGGCATCATGTGAGCCTAGGAATCATGTGATCTCAGATTCATTCTACTGGATCTAGATTCGATTCCCGTGATGGACATTTTCAACTGTAAGCAGCTTGTAAATTTATCTGCGCTGTCTGAATTTTCTCAGATGGTTTTCATACCCACGAGGAAGTCGACAGTATTATGTACATTATTTTTCTTATGGAAGCTTCACATCTCAAAAGAAGTAAAACAATCAAGCCGAACACTTAATAAAAAATGGGTGTGTAAAAGGTCTCAATTACTATTGAGCATATGGGTTTAAAAAATTTATTTTCTAAAGCATCACTGCTATATCTTGTTTAAAACTGAATTTGTACACAAATTCAAACCCTGTGTATATAGGTGCGAACGAGGCCTCGCACTACTTTCAAATAATTGCACATTGATCCATGCACACACACACACATTTATATAATAGTTTCTTGAAAAGTGGCGGTTACCGTGGTAACATAGATGTCGGGGGGTGCCTAAAACCTTCCCTCCACATAATCAAGTTCCCGGACCCTAATGGATCTCGATTTCACCGACTCGTTTAGCAGTGTCACATCACTGGGTCAATGTACAAACCTTTTCTCGGTTGTTCTGGTACAACCATATAAAAAACCAACTGGCGACTCTATACAATCCATCGTCGACATGATACATGTCGGACCTTTTTCACTTATTTTTTCAAATAAATCTCACCTTAAATGAGAACACCAAAGAACAAGTAACGAAAAGGGAAAGATAAAAATCCCGACATCGACAGCGTGGATAAAATGTAATTGTCTTCGATTGGGACTGGAATTGGCACGTTTTTATCAGCGTTTACACTGACTTATGCCAAAAAATAGAGAATTGAATCATACAATTAAAAAGGTGCAACTCTTGAAACCCTAACTTCAAATAAAATCATAGAGGAGCAGATTGAGGAGCAAGATCACGAAGATTTAAGAATTGAAGGCAGAGAAGGGTGGTTTAATACTATTCTATCTCTTTTAATTCAGTTTCTGTAAATTGGGATGATGTATTATTTAACCTTTTCAAGTTTTAATTCATTAATTATGAACTAAATTTCTTATTAAGCTTGCAATTGATCTTTAATGTGGAACGATGATTATCATACTTTTATTTCAGTTTAATTAAGTTATCATTTCAGTTCATCTATTGTGATTTGTGCTTAACTTGTGAATTGCTTGATCACCAATTCTTTGTGGATTTGTATGGACTCGAGAGATGATATATGAATCTAGACTTAGTCATAATAACATATGTTCATGAATTCTACGTTTTGATGGAATTCTTGATGTATGTTTAGGAAAGAGATATACCTAGCATCGCATGTAATCGTGTAAGAACTTGGAATTTAAACCTTCTTTAATTGTAATTCACATAGAGATATAGTGAATTAGTTAATTAGGATATTTGGCTTAATTCTATCAAATGTGGATTTAAGTTAATATGGTGTTAGTGCATTGAGAGATGGCTAATTCTACTTTAGTGTTCTTGATTAATGAACTGAGATAGTTAATTGAATTGAATAAAAGTGTGATAATCTGAGGAAGCTTAAAGTTAAATTGTAGGCTTAATTCTCCATTCTTTGATTAAAATTTATGGTAGCGAGTTGTGTTGATTTGTTTTAATTTCTAGTTTATTTGTTTTTATTATTTTTAATAATTAATTCGATTAGTTTAATAAAATTGAAATAATATAAAATTGGTAATTGTTAGATTAAAATTAGTACTTGTCTTTATGGAAACGATACTCAACTTATCACTATATTACTTGTTGATCACGTATACTTGCGTGCAGTGCATAATTAGATTTACACCCTACAAGTTTTTGGCACCGTTGCCGGGGACTATTTTTGATTTTAGTACTTTCAATATCAGTTTAATTAGTTCAGTTTTAGTTAAACAATTTTCTTTTGTTTTTGTTATTTCTTGTTTCAGGTTCTCTTTCTTAGTGCATTCAAACTCAGTCAAAGAAACCAGATTTGCTTCCTTACGATCACGACATTGAATGAAGGTTTCAGAGACTTAGTAAGTGGATTAAGGAAACACGAGAGAATTTTGATAAACAAGAGAGTATGGCTGTAGAGGATCAGAAAGCGCTTAGGGATTATGCTACTCCCAAAGTCAATGAAATTCAGTCAAGCATTACCAGGCCTACGATAGCTGCGAATCATTTTAAGATCAAGCCTAGGACGATTCAAATGATACAGAATTCATTACAGTTTGGGGGATTAGCTAATGATGATCCGAAATAGACACTTAGTTCCTTTTCTAGAGCTTTGTGATACCTTCAAATACAATGGGGTATCGGATGATGCAGTGAGACTAAGGTTGTTTCTGTTCACATTTTGGGATAAAGCGAAGAGTTGGTTACATTCTCTACCGCCAGGGTCAATTACAACTTGGGATGACCTTGCTCAGAAATTTTTAGCTAAATTTTTCCCAGCGGCGAAGACTATTGAGATGAGGAATGAGATTACGACATTTGAACAGCAACATGGGGAGTCTTTGTATGAAGCTTGGGAAATGTACAAGGAATTACTAAGGAAGTGTCCGCATCACGGACTACCCAAGTGGCTACAGATGAACACCTTTTCTAATGGGCTGAATGGAAATCTTCGTACTAGTATTGACGTAACATCTGGGGAAGCTTTTCTGGCTAAAAGTTTTGAGGAAGCATATGATCTGATAGAGACGATGGCGGCTAACAACTACCAGTGGCCCACAGCAAGAATGACATTGTAATACCCCAACTTATTAATGAATAAAATCAAATTTTCTCTAAATATTATTGTGAATAATAAGGAGCTAATTTGATATAATACTTTGGTTATGGGTGAAATGTGCAAATTTTGCAAAATAAGCAAGTGGTTATAAAATATTCATTTTGTCGGGGAATATTCGTTTGGTCGTGGAATATTCTTGCTGCCGGGGGAATATTCGTACGACGGCACAGCCTTGTGTGGGCCCCATAACGGAAAGCGATTGGATGAAGAAAATGACAAGTATAAGTTATTTATAAATAACGGCGTAGTTGTTACCTATTAATACTGTTGGAATACCCGGTGGTTAAAATACAGTAGCACACGGTATTGCACCAATTATTGATTCTTACGTAAGAAGGCACTACTCAATAATTGTTACAGTAGTTATTGTTCAATATTTTATTTTATTGATTCAATAATTGTTGCGTTGATATTTTATATTATTGTTGTTTCAATAATTGCTGCTGCACAGTATTTTCTATTATCAGATCAATAATTCATATTATTTGAATAATATTATTAGATAACATTATTGGCAATGTCTAGAAAGTTCTGTCTAAGAAGAGGTTTGGTCATCTAATTGCGCGCCAGTAAGGAGAAATCCTTATTGGAAAGCCCCCTCTTTCCTGGGAACGGCCTGGTTGTCATAAATGTGATTCTGTAATATTATTTGTGAATAATTAATTATTGATTCATATGATAAGGAAATATTTATTTTATGTGGATATAAATGAGGGATAAATTTTTGTGGTTAAAAATGAAGGAGTTAATGTTGAGGTTTTTATCAATATTTTTGTCGGAATGGAGGTATTAAAAATCAGAGTTTTTGAGATATTTTGCGGGGGTTATAATTTTTAATCCGACCGTTGGATCGTGGTAATTTTTAGATATGTTATACATATATAAGTTGAGTATATGTCCATAAATTTTGAACCGTTAAAAATGAACGTATGATTTATTATGAATTTTACGAGATGACTGGTTCAGAAATTGTTGAATTTTCGGAGTTAATCATTTTGGTGGAAAATTCTAGAATTGGTGGGCCCCACTCTTGGTTGGTGAAGAAATGTGCTGAGATTTTTATTTAAATGTGGTGGGTGGGAATAGTAGCAGGTAAAGCCATCAGGTTGCAGGTCAAGCCTACTAAAATTTTCCTATAAATAGAGGGCTAAGTTAGAATTGAAAATCACACCTGAAACAAGTTTTCTCTCTTTCTCTCTCTAGATTATTGAGTGTATTTTGTAAGTATTTAGATACTTTGAGAGTTTCTATTCATCAGTGCAAGTTTCTTTCAGCCTTATACCGGTATTCCGACCAAAAGTACTGATATTTTGAGGTAAGGGATATTAATTTCTTCTTAAATGATATTATTTTCTTCAATATCATTATGCTGAAATATTGATATGAGTTTTTATCAAATTTGGAACTTTTTGTGTCGGGGTTACTATTCACGTATACGTTACTATTCACGTATACGGCACTATTCACGAATACGACACTATTCACCGAAAAATAAAATTTTCCCTTTTTGTCCAAGATGTCTATTATGGTTACTATCTTTGATTGTATCCATGTTTTGATCTTTATTTTTGAATTCTGCTTCACAATTGATTATTATGAAGTTTTATTGATCTTGGATAAACTGTTATACGAATCCTTAATATTTGTCCTTCTGTCTCACTGGATTCGTTCTCTTTAAGATATTTTTCATCATCCTCAGTCCTAAATGATGATATTACTGAATATCTTTGGCCTGTAGTGCAAAGATGTATGATTACTTGATGAATATCTTTGGCCTGTAGTGCAAAGATGAACAGGTGTTGAGATGAAAATGACTGACAGGTGATACAAATGAATATCTTTGGCCTGTAGTGCAAAGATGAATATTTGGATAAAGATGATTATTAATTGATGTTACAGGGATAAAATATTGATGATGGATTTTTAAATCTTAGAAGATAGTAGAATTCTTTCTCTACTTGACTCTTCTAATGGTTTGCTGTTTCCGCTGCAGTTGTTGATCTAAAACTTGTTGTCGATTATATTCTATCAGATTTTTCCCTGTTGAAGACTAACGATAATTTGTTGTATATTATCTTAGTCATAATATTCTTTACTGGGCTAGTTGAGCTCACCCTTTTCCTTTTTGTTCCATTTTTTTTCTCAAGAGGTGAGAACATAGCAGGATCTAGTCGGGGTATGGAGTGATGGTTCTAGAAAGATGTTTTAACAGTCCTCACTATTTCTGTAAAATAGTGTTTGAATAATTGTAATGAGGACTTATTTGAGTGTGGATATTGTCTAGAAGACAATATTTGTATTTAAACTCACAGTATGTGTTGTCGTATTTTGCACGACAATTGTATTATTAAAGTTGTAGTTTGCTTTCTGTACCATGTATTTGGCGACTCAGAATGGGTGTTGTATACCTATTTTGGGGACGTCACAGTTGGTATCAGAGCTTAGGGATATAATCCCTGGCTGAGATGTGAGACAAGAACTAGGAGGGGAGAGACGGGGAATTCCTTCGCTAGTATGACCTGACTAAGTGTATTTGGTGTTTATTTGGTCGGTCAGAGTATAGGGATAATATATGACATGACTATTAACCCTTGTTTTATGGCAGTATTTAAGAATGGCAGCTGAGAACGTTAATAATGGAGTAAATCAGACCGTGGAGACACCTTTGATCACCACCCAGGGGAACGTACAACAGGAAGGCAATATTCCTCCTGTAAACAACGTTACCGAGCAAACGATGAATGATGGAATGTTTAGGAGCTTTTTGCAGTTCATGCAAAATCAGACGAGGGAGACTCGTGTGCAGAATACGGGTGGAAATGATAACAACGCGCGGTTTGTCACAGCTAAGCAGTTCAAAGAATTGGGACCACCAGAATTTAAGGGAAAGCCAGATCCGATCATGGCGGAAACGTGGGTCAAGCAAATTACCAAGATATTCGATGTCTTGGGATGCACGGAGGAACAGAAGGTTCCATTCGCCACCTTTATGTTCCGCGGTGAGGCAGACTACTGGTGGGAGTCTGTGAAGCGTACCCAGCCTGACGCACTCAACATGTCTTGGGAAACATTTCAAAAACTGTTCAATGACAAGTACTTTCCTGAAAGTATTCGTCATATGAAGGAGGTGGAATTTATCAGACTGGAACAAAACAACATGACGGTATCCCAGTACGAGGCGAAATTCACAGAGTTATCCAGGTTTGCACCTCATTTGGTAGAGAATGAGGAGCGAATGACAAGGATGTTTTTGAGAGGTTTAAAACCCGAGATTCGGAAATATCTTATCTCTCATAAATTTTCTTTATATTCAGATGTTGTAAACAGGGCTCAATTATTAGATCGAGATAATGAGTATGTGCAACCGAGGGAACATAACCAAGGTCATACCGGTGACAGCAGTCATCGGAGCGATGATAACCAGCGAGGAGGGAAAAATACGGACAAAAGCGGTAACCACTCTGGTGGTAATCGTGGTCGTGATAATAGAAGGAGCGAGTCGAGAGGAGATTTCAAGAAGAGAAGGTACAACAATGATAACGTGAAGACGTCAGCACAAACATCAACTGTTTCTAGGGGAGGAGAACGACCACCGGTCGTATGTTACAAATGTGGAAAAGAGGGACATATCAGCCCAAACTGCCCACAACAATCCAAGGTATGTTATAACTGTGGAAAGGAGGGTCATATAGCTCGAGAGTGTTCTGTAGTAAAACCAAGTTCAGCGGGGATGGTGACTCCAAAATTTGTCCCGGATAAATCGAAATCAGCGGTTCCTGGAAGGGCGTTTGTCGTGACTGGCCAAAACACGAGAAACCCGAACGAGGTGATCACGGGTAAGCTAATCTTGAATTCTTGCGAAGTTTATACTTTACTAGATACCGGTTCTACCCATTCTTTTATCTCTCCTGCTTGTGCTCAACGTTTAAACTTGACTCCGGAGAAATTGGACTTTAACTTATCTGTTGAAACTCCGTTGGGTGAAACCTTCGTTACATCTACAGTTTATAAATCTTGCATGATCCAATTTGGCACTATCACATTACCTGTTGATCTTATCTCTTTAAAGATACTTGCTTTTGATGTGATTTTAGGAATTGATTGGTTAACTACTCATCATGCCAAAATTGATTGCTTTCGTAAGGTTGTTAGTTTTCATATTCCTAAGCAACCTGTTATTCAAATTCAAGCAACCAAACCATTGAAGTCAAACTCTTTCATATCAAGCCGTAAAGTCATTCGTTTATTGAAAAATGGATGTCAAGCTTTCTTAGCTATGTTATGGACTTGAACAAAAATACGTCAAATTTGAATGATATTTCTATTGTTAGTAAATCCCTGACATATTTCCTGAAGAATTTCTTGGCCTACGCGTGATATTGAATTTTATATCGTCTTTGAATCTGGTACAAAACTCACTTCTAAAATCTCATATCGAATGGCTCCTATTGAACTTCAGGAGTTAAAAACCTAACTTTAGAAGTTTGTACCCGAGCCTTTATCTGGTGACTTCCTTTGTGGAATGCATTGAAGACATACTCTCCGTAGGGGATGCCATATTCGTATGGTAGTAAACTGATAGGTGTCATTGTGACGTGCTATCCAAGATTGGAATATGAGTCACAGTTGAGAGCAACCTAAGTCAGTAATCGAAGTACGTAGCTTTCTGGGCTTAGCTGGTTATTATCGGAGATTTGTGGAAGGATTTTCTCGAATCGCTACTCCGTTAACTCAGCTGACTCGAAAAGATACAAAATTTGTATGGAGTGAGGAATGCGAGAAGAGTTTCCAAGAACTCAAGAGGAGACTCATTTCGGCACCTGTTCTGACAATACCATCTGGTTCGGATGGATTTGTTATCTACAGCGATGCTTTAGGCAAAGGGTTAGGATGTGTTCTCATGCAACATGGGAAAGTCATAGCCTATGCCTCACGACAACTCAAAGAATATGAGAGGAATTATTCTACTCATGATTTGGAGTTGGCAACAGTCGTTTTTGCGTTGAAGATCTGGAGACACTACCTGTATGGGGAGAAAGTGGAGATCTATACAGATCATAAAAGCCTCAAATATTTCTTCACCCAAAAGGAACTCAACATGCGGCAGCGACGTTGGCTCGAGCTGTTGAAAGATTACGATCATACCATCCAATATCATCCTGGAAAAGCAAACGTAGTAGCTGACGCATTGAGTAGAAGATCATATGCGGGTACGAGTGCAATGTTGTTAACACAAAGGCCCATTTTGTATGACTTGCAAAGGATGGAGATAGAGATGAAGGCTCCAAGTACCCACATGATGATATCAAATATACGAGTAGAACGGACTTTAATCGATAAAGTTAAAGCTGCTCAAGCTACGGACATGGAGCTGATGCGTATGAAGAAGAAAGTGCAAGAAGGTGCTATTCCAGAAGCAAGAATCGATGAAGAAGGAATACTTCGAGTCAACTCCAGACTTTGTGTTCCTAACGATTTTGACTTGAAGCATAGAATAATGATGGAGGCACACAACACATCGTTTGCAATCCATCCTGGGAGTACAAAAATGTATCACGATCTTCGACATACATTTTGGTGGAGCAATATGAAAAGAGAGATCACGGAGTTTATCTCGAGATGTTTAACATGTCAACGTGTAAAAGCGGAGCATCAAGTACCAAAGGGTCCATTGCAACCACTTGAGATTCCGAAATGGAAGTGAGAACACATTACTATGGATTTTGTTACAGGTCTTCCCAAGGTTTCTCAAGGCATAGATGCGATTTGGGTTATTGTTGATAAATTAACCAAGTCCGCTCATTTCTTGCCGATACGTGAGACTTATTCCCTTGAACGTCTTGCTAGTATGTACGTGAACGAGATTGTGAGATTACATGGCATGCCAGTATCTATAGTTTCGGATCGTGACCTAAGATTCACTTCACGATTTTGGATTAGCTTGCAGAAAGCTATGGGCACGGATTTACGATTCAGTTCGGCATACCATCCTCAAACGGACGGACAATCAGAGAGGACTATTCAAACTCTTGAAGATCTATTAAGACTTTGTGTCCTAGATCTCAAAGGGAGTTGGGATAAGTACCTACCATTGGTGGAATTCTCCTACAACAACAATTATCAGGCGAGCATAGGTGTGGCTCCATTCGAGGCGTTGTATGGAAGAAAATGTCGTTCTCCAGTATGCTGGGACGAGGTGGGTGAAGCAACATTGTTGGGACCAGAGTTGGTATGCATTACTACAGAGAAGATCCAAACGATTCGACAACGTATACAAACGGCACAGGATCGACAAAAGAGTTATGCGGATCTTCATCGGAAGGACGTGGAATTTAATATTGGGGATCATGTATTGTTACGTGTTGCACCATGGAAGGGAGTTACAAGATTTGGGAAGAGAGGAAAGCTCAATCCAAGATTTGTTGGTCCATTTGAGATTCTTGAGCGAATAGGAAATGTGGCATATAGACTCGCATTACCTCCAAGCATGTCTCGTGTTCATAATATTTTTCACATATCTATGCTTCGTAAATATGTTAAAGACCCGAACCACATTATTGAGTTAGAACCAGATGAGATAGCTGAAGATTTAGCGTACGAGGAGGTACCTGTTAAGATCTTGGATAGGAAAGAGCATGTCCTACGCGCAAAGGTTATACCACAAGTTAAGGTTTTGTGGAGAAACCATGCTATTGAAGAAATGACCTGGGAGTTGGAATCAGAAATGAAAGTGAGGTATCCTCACCTTTTCGAAACACCAGGTACGTATGTCAATTTCGAGGACGAAATTTCATAAGGAGGGGAGGTTGTAATACCCCAACTTATTAATGAATAAAATCAAATTTTCTCTAAATATCATTGTGAATAATAAGGAGTTAATTTGATATAATACTTTGGTTATGGGTGAAATGTGCAAATTTTGCAAAATAAGTAAGTGGTTATAAAATATTCATTTTGTCGGGGAATATTCGTTTGGTCGTGGAATATTCTTGCTGTCGGGGAATATTCGTACGACGGCGCAGCCTTGTGTGGGCCCCATAACGGAAAGCGATTGGATGAAGAAAACGACAAGTATAAGTTGTTTATAAATAACGGCGTAGTTGTTACCGTTAATACTGTTGGAATACCCGGTGGTTAAAATACAGTAGCACACGGTATTGCACCAATTATTGATTCTTACGTAAGAAGGCACTACTCAATAATTGTTACAGTAGTTATTGTTCAATATTTTATTTTATTGATTCAATAATTGTTGCGTTGATATTTTATATTATTGTTGTTTCAATAATTGCTGCTGCACAGTATTTTCTATTATCAGATCAATAATTCATATTATTTGAATAATATTATTAGATAACATTATTGGCAATGTCTAGAAAGTTCTGTCTAAGAAGAGGTTTGGTCATCTAATTGCGCGCCAGTAAGGAGAAATCCTTATTGGAAAGCCCCCTCTTTCCTGGGAACGGCCTGGTTGTCATAAATGTGATTCTGTAATATTATTTGTGAATAATTAATTATTGATTCATATGATAAGGAAATATTTATTTTATGTGGATATAAATGAGGGATAAATTTTTGTGGTTAAAAATGAAGGAGTTAATGTTGAGGTTTTTATCAGTATTTTTGTCGGAATGGAGGTATTAAAAATCAGAGTTTTTGAGATATTTTGCGGGGGTTATAATTTTTAATCCGACCGTTGGATCGTGGTAATTTTTAGATATGTTATACATATATAAGTTGAGTATATGTCCACAAATTTTGAACCGTTAAAAATGAACGTATGATTTATTATGAATTTTACGAAATGACTGGTTCAGAAATTATTGAATTTTCGGAGTTAATCATTTTGGTAGAAAATTCTAGAATTGGTGGGCCCCACTCTTGGTTGGTGAAGAAATGTGCTGAGATTTTTATTCAAATGTGGTGGGTGGGAATAGTAGCAGGTAAAGCCATCAAGTTACAGGTCAAGCCTACTAAAATTTTCCTATAAATAGAGGGCTAAGTTAGAATTGAAAATCACACCTGAAACAAGTTTTCTCTCTTTCTCTCTCTAGATTATTGAGTGTATTTTGTAAGTATTTAGATACTTTGAGAGTTTCTACTCATCAGTGCAAGTTTCTTTCAGCCTTATACCGGTATTCCAACCAGAAGTACTGATATTTTGAGGTAAGGGATATTATTTTCTTCTTAAATGATATTATTTTCTTCAATATCATTATGCTAAAATATTGATATGAGTTTTTATCAAATTTGGAACTTTTTGTGTCGGAGTTACTATTCACGTATACGGCACTATTCACGAATACGACACTATTCACCGAAAAATAAAATTTTCCTTTTTTGTCCAAGATGTCTATTATGGTTACTATCTTTGACTGTATCCATATTTTGATCTTTATTTTTGAATTCTGCGTCACAATTGATTATTATGAAGTATTATTGATCTTGGATAAACTGTTATACGAATCCTTAATATTTGTCCTTCTATCTCACTGAATTCGTTCTCTTTAAGATATTTTTCATCATCCTCAGTCCTAAATGATGATATTACTGAATATCTTTGGCCTGTAGTGCAAAGATGTATGATTACTTGATGAATATCTTTGGCCTATAGTGCAAAGATGAACAGGTGTTGAGATGAACATGACTGACAGGTAATACAAATGAATATCTTTGGCCTGTAGTGCAAAGATGAATATTTGGATAAAGATGATTATTAATTGATGTTACAGGGATAAAATATTGATGATGGACTTTTAAATCTTAGAAGATAGTAGAATTCTTTCTCTACTTGACTCTTCTAATGGTTTGTTGTTTCCGCTGCAGTTGTTGATCTAAAACTTGTTGTCGATTATATTCTATCAGATTTTTTCCTGTTAAAGACTAACGATAATTTGTTGTATATTATCTTAGTCATAATATTCTTTACTGGGCTAGTTGAGCTCACCCTTTTCCTTTTTGTTCTATTTTTCTTCTCAGGAGGTGAGAACATAGCAGGATTTAGTCGGGGTATGGAGTGATGGTTCTAGAAAGATGTTTTAACAGTCCTCACTATTTCTGTAAAATAGTGTTTGAATAATTGTAATGAGGACTTATTTGAGTGTGGATATTGTCTAGAAGATAATATTTGTATTTAAACTCACAGTATGTGTTGTCGTATTTTGCACGACAATTGTATTATTAAAGTTGTAGTTTGCTTTCTGTACCATGTATTTGGCGACTCAGAATGGGTGTTGTATACCTATTTTGGGGGCGTCACAGACATAGCCTAAGGCAGTTGGGATGTTAGAAGTAGATGGAGTGACAACTTTAACGGCTCAGATATCAGTATTGTTAAAGAAGATGGATGCCCTCACGGGGGCACAGGTTCAGTAGGTGGCATATGTTTGGAAATTTTGTGCGGAGGAACATCTGATAGAGCAGTGTGCCATCACTCCAGTTGCAGTTCAGTTTGTAAGCAGTTATAATAGAATTCCGCAGAATCCATACCAGAATGCCTACAATCCGAGGGCAAGGAACCATCCAAATTTTTTGTGGAGTAATAATCAAAATTAGTAGGCTCCACGACCATCTTATCCCCTAGGGTTCCAAAATCAACATCAATAGTTAGCTCCACAACATGAGAAAAAGTAAGATTTGGAGGAGCTATTGTTGAAATACATATCCAGTAATGAGGCGGCTATGAAAACGCAAGCAGCAGCGATTAAGAACTTAGAGAATCAGATGGGACAGCTTGCGTTGGCTTTGAACAATAGACCAGAACGGACGTTTTCGAGTGATACTGAAAAGAACCCCAGAGGAAATCATGAGCAATGTAATGCTATTACACTTAAGAGCGGTAAAGAATTGGGGTTTGACTATGATAGGAAAGCAAGTAAAGATGAGGTTTATGAAAATGAAGGGATCGATTCGGTAAAGCAAGCTAAGGAAAAAGTTGTTGGAAAGCCGAATGAAGACAAACAAAATGGAGTCACACCACCTGTACCTTTTCCTCAATGGTTGGAAAGTCAAAAGCTAAAGGACTAATTTTCTAAGTCTATGGACATATTCAAATAGTTGCACATCAACATTCCGTTTGTCGAACCATTAGAACAAATGCCACGCTATGTCAAGTTCATGAAAGAGATTCTTTCAAAGAAACAAAAGCTCAAGGAATTCAAAACAGTGGCGTTAACGGAAGAATGCAGTGCAATTCTGTAGAAAAAGCTTCCCCCTAAATTAAAAGATTTGGGGAGTTTTATTATTCCTTATGTAATTCGTAATCAAGATGTGGGAAGAGTTCTATGTGATCTAGGAGCAAGTATCAATCTTATGCCACTATCCATATACAGGAATTTAGGTTTAAAGGAAGCAAAGACAACAAACATCAATCTACAACTTACAGATAGATCAATTACGTATCCATTGGGGATAGTAGAAGATGTGTTGGAAAAGGTTGACATATTAATTTTTCCAGTAGATTTTGTGGTGTTAGATTTCAAAGAGGATAAGAACATCCCGATCATCTTGGGACGACCATTCCTTGCAACGGGACGATCACTAATTGACGTGCCTAATGGAGAATTAACCATGAAAGTGTTCGATCAAGTAGTGAAAGTGAAAGTATTCAAAGAAATTTCAATCCCTAATGACAAGGAGGAGAGTGATTTGATCGAGGAACCTACTCATGTAAAAAAATGATTGTAGAGAGGTTGGTGGTCTAAAAGCACTAATTGAGGATAGTAAGTCAACATCATTCCTGGAAATGCAGAACAAGCATGCAATAAAGCGTTATTGGTTATACGCGATAAACAAATAGCATGCCAAAAAAATCCCAACTGATCCATGCTAGACACGGGGAGTAGTCAGGCTGAAAGACTCAAAAACAAGCGCTTATTGGGAGGCAACCCAATTTTATTGTCTAATACAGTATTTTAGTTTCATTTTGCTCATTTCGTAGTTTAATTAAGAATTTTTAATAGTTTATAGTTCAAGTATGTACAATTCGTATATGGTTAGTTAGTTATTTTTAGTATTTTTCAACATGCTTGCTCAAACTCCATGAAATTATCTTATATATTGGGTTTTTTTTGTGACGCCCCCAAATCCGAGTATCTTTCAACCCGACATATGGTGTTATATTTCACACATACATTCAATTGAAAAGTCTCAAAAGAACGAATATGTCTTATATATATTCCAAAATAATATTCCCTTTCCAAGTTCTTTATAACCAATACATAAGTTCTTTATCATAATATCAAATATTAACATCATTCACCTATACTATTACATAGGTAATCTACAGGTTCGCCTTAGCCTTCCCTTTATCTTTGTCGGATCCTTCGGTCCGTTCGGTCTTAGCTGCATTCATATGGTTCAAGCAAGAATAAGCATAACTAGCTCAGCAAGTATGACAATTCCAATAAATAGCATGCTTGAAACATAGGAATCGTATATCTTCAATACTTGAACAATAGTTACGAAGTACTATCGATAATTCAAAATAGCACTTCACTTTTCTTTAAAACATTTCACAACGAATTATATTTAGTAAAACATCAATTCCGGTCCAAGACCTTGAGCATTTCATACTTTCTTTGAAAAAAGGACAACCCAGTACCAAGTACGTAAGTTCGGCATATCTTACGAGCACATCTAGGTGATCAGCCTATAGTACTCTATGTTGATCAACACTACATCCTTTAAACGTATGTACGTTTAAGTTGTGGCAACCTCACGTGCTTGTCGTTTGACGACAAAACATTTATTTAGCATACTCAATCTTTATTTGAAAACCACACCAAATAATTTGGCAAAACATTGGCAATACTTTGATAGATTATAAGAAATCCAACATATTGTAAGTCTAGTAGAAAGAATTGGCTTCAACTTCATCATACATCTATTCATGCGTAAGAATACATGAATCACAAAGCTTATCCAGATTGAACTAAGACAAGGGTTAGAACACTTGTCTTTAGCGTCTGCTACTGTTTATTACATCTTCTCTTTAAGTCTTTAAGGTCTCTACAATATGTATCACATAACATAACACATTAGGTTATGAATAAACATACATGGTTCCTAATGAATCTTACTTCTCTTCTCAATCTAATCATGTATTAAATTTGTTACTATTGGTTTCGGCTTGCCATTATAGTTTACATCGTCATTACGTTCACGTTCAATTGATTATCTTCAACCTTTAGTTATCATACTTAAGGTTTAACAATGTCTTAAACAATGTTATATTTAAGTTTTAGTTCATTACTAATCAATTAATGTTCTTGCTTCACTTACAAACTTTCCTTAGTGTGCAATCCCTAAGGCTGGCGCTGCGGCGCCAACTTCCTATTATTAAGCCACGATGTGGCGCCACTCTTCAATGGTCAGGGTCCGGGCTCGGCGCTGCGGTGCCAGTCCTAGTTCATTATGCCGCGCTGCGGTGCAAGAGTTCAGTAGGTCAGGGCACTGCACCCGTCACTGCAGCGCCACCAACATGTCTAGGGCTGGCGTTGCGGCTCCAACTCTGTGCACCAGACAATTGACAGATTTGTTTTACACAACGAACTTCCCGGACTCCAAATTTGATCATTTTAAGTCCGAATTGGCTCGTTCAAAAACCATTAGCTCACAAATCACATACTCTACGTGTTCATGTAAGAATTTTACATTTTCAACTTTGTGAACTCAAAATTCACCTTTGAGTTCATTTTTAACGAAAACGATAAACGTTCGTGAACGTTCAACGCTCGTTTCTTCGTTCTAAGTCAGAATTCTACCATTTTCGAGTCCACAACTCTATAATGCCAAATAAGACTTGTTCCTATCCAAAACCAACGTTTTCGAGCTCAATATCAAAATTGGATATAACAACCCAATATTTTCTATATAAATAAATCAGAAATTTTGTGTATAATTTTTTTTTATTATTTTAAGGATGAGGATTTGTACAAGATAATGTGTATATGTAATTATGTGGTAAATAAAAATATATTTATTACATAAATATTTACAAATAAAGTTATTTTAGAATTATTGATTTTTATAAAGTATATTTTTATAATAATTAATTTTATAGTGGAAATATTTTTTTATTAACTATATTTCATGAAAATATATTCATATATTATTTAAATAATATATGGAGTGATTTTTAGAATAATTATAATAATTATTTTATTATATGAGTTTAGTACACATTATTAAGTTAATAATTTTACCTTAATTATTAAGGTTAATTATGGAAGAATAAATCAGATATGGAATCCAAACACTAATTTTTGGATTATTGTCAAGGTATGAGAATAATAATATAATATCAATTATATTTTAATTTTTCAGTGCTATGAATATGTACTGTATGTACGTGTTGATGATGATTAGTCAATTATGATGTTTAATTTCAAAACCCTTATATTAATTGATTAAACCCAAATTTTACTAGGGGAAACCCTAATTGGAAAATCAACTGTGAGTTTAAGACTGTTATATAATTGTGTTATATGTTTTATGTTGTGTATTAAGTGATTAATTAGGTAAACCCTAATTAAAATTCTAAAAACCCTAAATAATTTTTACAAAACCCTAATTATTTAAAAAACCCTAAATTTTTATTAGTAAACTCTAATTAAAATCTTATTGAACTTTAATCTTAATTTTTCAAACCCTAGAAATTATTTGGGAAACCTTAAGGTTTAAGATCTATTGATTTTAACCTAGATTCAAGCATCATGGACAAAACTACCCTTAAATTATTTTGTTAGTTTACTAAATTACCCTTTTTGGATTTATTTTAATAAGATTTCTTGCAAATCTTCCCATATCTTGCAAGTCATCACCCTAGATTATAGCACATACCTAAAACTCATCCAATCTTATCCACTTTGACACCTTGCATGTTAGATGCATTGAATCTAAGAATTATAAATAGGTTAGGAGAGAGAAAAGTGCACATATTTGCTCATTTGTGCTCTTACACTTCACCAACACCATCTCTCTCTAAACCCACGAATTTCCAGTGCTAGACCAGTCCCCAAATCAAGCCCCACGAAATCCATTAACAAAATCAGAAGCCAGAAATCAGAAATTAATCATAGAAGGTATAAACCCTACTCAAAAATCTGTCCAATTTTCTGTTGTTAGATGTTATGTTTGAGTGCTAGAATATGTTGTTAGTAGTGTCTATGGGTGATCTGGGTTGCTAGATGTTAGATCCATAATATCTAGAGGCTCATATTTAGCATTTTACAAAATCTGGAAAAATTTTATTTTGTGGTCTGACATCAAATGTCAGAGGTTGTAAATCTCAGCCTGTTTATGATTTTTGTGTTTTGAAGGTTTATACTTGTAGTATGTTATGTGGTCTAGGGTCTAGAACTTGAATCAGGGTCGTATCGATCATATATTGCAAGATATTTAAGGTCAAAATGCGTTGACCGGCCATGACCGGGTGTTTCTGGGTAACCCAGAAACAGCCCAGAACCGGCCTGACAACATTTTTAACCGTCTTGATCTGTCAGGTTGTTCATTGTTTGTTGATGTTGTTGTATACATGTTATAGCCTGCTAGATGAAGTATAAATCTATGCCTTAAAACCTTTTAAACAACAACTATGTTGGATTTAGGAGATGGTCAAAGTAGCCATCCGAAACTGATTTTGAGTTTCTGGAAATTTCCAAAAACCGTATGAACTAGATTCCTGACATGGTTTGACCGGTTTTGTTATGCTTGATCTGTTGTTATTTCAGTGATATAATATGATAGAACTCTTCCCTGGTATGTTGACTACACACTGCAACCTTTAAATCACTAAAATATTACAAGGATTACATGTTGTAGAAGCCCAAAAATGGACAGTCGAACTGTTCTTCATTTATGGGTAACCCAGAAATGAAGAACAGGTCTGACAGCCATTTTAGAGGCTCAGATCTCTTGGGTTATGCAGTGTTTGGTTATGTTTGTTGTTGGATCTTGTAGTCCTACACTAGCACTACAATCTCTGACTAACATCATGCCCAGAAACACAACACACATGAAATTAGACCTGGTCAAACCTGGTCATTCGGTAATGGGTTTGATGTTCTGGGTTTCATGAAGAATACCTATAGCGACAGTTTCGTCGCTATAGGGCCCTTTAGCGACAGTTATTTATAAAAATTAATTATTTTTATTAAATAATTAGTATTAATTTATTTTTAATTCTGAAAAATACAAAATAAATTATTAAAAATTATTTTAAATTTCGAAAATTAGTTTTTAATTATTTTAAATATATTTCATAAATATTTAATATTTTTGGAATATTAGAGGTATTTAATTTATTTAATTATATTATTAAATAAATTAGTTAAAAATGATTTTAATACATAAAAAAATATTTAAAATTGTATTATGATATAAGGAAATATTTTAAGTTATTTTTAATAACTTTTAATATTTTGTGATAAAATTCATTAATAAATTAATATTAATGATATTTAAGTTATTTACTAAATGAATTAAATAAATTAATAAAAAATGATTTTATTATATTAAAAATCATTTTAAATAATAATAAGGTATTTAAAAATATTTTAAGTTATAAAATATAACTTTTAATATCTAAAGGCAAAATTTCATTAATTAATTATTATTAATGATATTAAGGTTATTTAATAATTATATTAAATAAATTAGTTTAAAAATGATTTAATATTATAAAAATCATTTTAAATGTAAATAAAGTGTTTAAAGATATTTTAAGTTATAAAGTATAACTTTTAATATTTAAAGAATAATTTCATTAATAATTTAATATTAATGATATTAATTTAATACTAAATGATATTAAATTTATTTAATAATTATATTAAATAAATAATTTAAAAATGATTTTATTAATTTAAAAATCATTTAAAAAGGATATAAATGAATTAAAAATATTTTAAGTTATACTTAATGACTTTTAATATTTTGATAAATAAAACATTAATATTTTAATATTAATGATAATTATTTAAAAATAATTTTAAATGTTTTAAAAATCATTTAAGGGTAATATTAATGCTTTAAAAATATTTTGAGTTATTATAAATAACTTTAATATTTTGGCAATGGTTTCATTAATAGTTTAATATTAATTAAATATTAATGATAATAGAATTGTTTAATATTTAAATCATTTAAAAATGATTCCAGTGTTTAAAAATTCATGATAAATTATAATAAATGTTTAAAAATTATTATAAATCATTTAAAAATAATATGACTGATACTTAACGATATTGAGTTGCGGAATAGAGTCTTAGACTCGATAATTATGCGATAAAGTCGTCGGTACACCGACATGTTTCAAAAATTGAGCTGGACTTAGATATTTTGACTGAATAAGTGTTTATTTGTGATTCAATGGTTGTTAAACTTATGTGACAATGTGATTAGGTAATATGATGACTGCAATAAGCAGTGCTATGTGATATAGCATGTGATTCTAATCAGTAAAATGATCTTATTACTGATAGGTTGTTATACAAAAGATAGAACTAAGTTGCAAATTGTAAGCCGCGCATCAGGCAAGTATCTTACCTTTGCATTTTCTTTATGCAATGGACATGAGTAAGAATATTTATGAATTATAGTATTACTGTACAGATTATTAACCTTATATTATATATGCTCATTGATTATCAACATGTTAGTATATAGTAATTCAAATATATATATTCTGTTTGTTAATTTCTATAAATGGTTATACAAGTGTCTCCACTTGAATAATCGTTGTATTTAATCACATGTTGATACACCTTTGTCAATTACCCGTATATATATATATATATATGTTGAATTATAGATTATTGTTGAACAAGATAAAACCTTTGATTTGGAACCCAGACAAGTATGAACATCCCTACACGGGAAAACTTTTATGCGCCCAAGGCGGACAGAGTGAACGATACCCTCGTTCTTGAATGTAGTATTGATCAATGCAGGGTACAACGGGCTGATCACCCCCGTGCCCGTAAGTTATGACGGTTTACAGATGAATTTCTGTTTAACCTTTTCGAAAATGAAAACAATGTTCATAGTATGTCAATTAAACCCTATTTATAGTCATTACGTAGTTTCAAAAATTTAAAATAGGGTTGTTATGTTATTATTATTGGTACAGATTACTTCACAACTATTAAAATCATTGTAGAAGGGTAGTATAAAGAAAATATTTAAATTCTTTCAGCTTATATATATAATTGTTATTACTTGTCGGGCACTCAAATGTTCATCCTTGCTTAATTTAAATATTTTCAGCCAAGTGTGAAGAACCAGAAAGCTCATGCAGAAATAAAGAGAAAGGAAAGCTAACCAAATAAGATTTGTGGTAGTTTATGTATTAGTTTGATATTATTAAGACAAATATGATATATATTATCTATCATAGGTTGTAATGAATGTATTAAAGGTTACGTACTTGGGAACTAGACTCTGATGATTATGTAAATTAAGTTGATTTTTATATTATTGTTATTATTATTAGTATTATTCCGCTCATAGAAATGGTATCATGAAGCACCGAGTTCAGGTTTCAAGTACTCGGATTTGGGGGCGTCACATCATAGTATCAGAGCTTAGGGTTAAAAACCTTAGGTGGGTTAGACCTTAGGCTATAAGCTTAGAACAGAGGGAAACTTTGAAAATATAAATAACTCATATAGAGTTTAAAAAGGAGATGAATTGAATAAATTCATCGTCAAATAAAATAAAAGACAACTTATATAAAACTCTTATTTGTTGTATGTATATACTATATGCTAATCAGGATAACTTATATGTGTAGATGTCTGGTGGAAAAGGCTTGTTATATGCTTATAGCATGAAGAAGGATCGAACCCATACACCTGAGCTGATATCGAAGCCAATAGCTGAAATAGAGGCTCACAATGAAGACAACTCAGACGATGTAGTTATTATAGAAAACGTAATACCAGATCCGGAGATGGTGGAGCTGACAGATAGCGATTCAGACACTAAAGTTGAAGCTGATCAAGCATCAACGGAGGTGCAGGATCTTAGGAACAAAGTTTCTTCTCTGGAAAGGCTATGGGAAATAGAAAAGCTGTTGAATAGTTAGTTGCGTCAGGCGTTAATAGAAACAATGGAAGAACAAGATAAGCTTAAAATTCAAATTGATCAGATGGGAGCCTCAAGAAGCACATCATGTGCAGCTCCAAGCAAGAAGAGGAAAAGAAAGATAGAAGATCATGACTTAGGAAAACTCGGTAAGAAGAAAGGGAAAATAATGTGCTCGATAAGAAGAAAGGGAAAAGAATGTGTTATCTTTGCGGTTATGAAGGACATACTACTCTGTATTGTCCCGACTATAAACCAGGTGCATGTTTTGTTTGTGGAATGGAAGGTCATCAGGCGAGAGGTTGTCCAAGAAAAAGGTGTAATAAATAGGTAGTATAGGTTCTGTTGTGTAGATGTATTTAATGTAATATATATGATAAGTATGTCTGTGTAATGTGATGTTTTCAACTTTTGTATTAAGTCAAGACTGTAAATCCTGACTTTTGTAGTCACAAAGGGATAAATGATGTTAAAAGCAGTATGTGCTATGTTATGTAAATATTCGTTAAATGAATATGAATCTATGTTTGAGTAATAAAACAAGTTTGAAATATTAAACTTATATGATAAGGTTTAGAATGTAAGTTAAGTTTATGATTTTATTTAATCAGATAATGCCGCCAAGACGTCGAACTCGAAATCAAAGGGCGGAAGAATATGTTAATAACGCTGAGGGACAACAACAAGCAGACCCGATGCAAAATTTCACGAACATGATAGCTCAGGCTATGCAACAGGGAATACCAGCTACAGAAAACCAGTCGGACAACCGCTTAGCTAACTTTAAAGACTTTAAGGTTGTAGGACCGCCAGAATTCAAAGGTACAACTGACCCTGTTGAAGCCCAAACTTGGGTTAAAGAGATTGAGAAGGCGTTCATAATAGCTAGGATAACTAAGGGGAAAAAGACCGCTTTTTTCACCTACATGATGAAGGGTGAGGCAAATTTTTGGTGGGAGGCGAATCAGGCGAGGGCAGGAGAAGGTGTAGTCACATGGGAGAGGTTCAAAACTTTATTTTTCAAAAATTATTTTTCACCTAGTATGCAGGCAAGGATGGAGGTAAAATTTTTAAAGTTGAAGCAGGAGAATATGACGGTGTCTGAATACGCCGCCAAATTTAATGAGTTAGCTAGGTTTGCCCCGCATCAAGTTGATACGGAGCCTCAGAAAGCTAGAAGGTTTGAGCTGGGATTGAAACTCTGGCTCTACAACGAGGGGGCGGTGTTGCAGATCCCTACATTTGCAGCACTCATAGAGAAGGCAATTATTGCTGAGGAGGGAAGTGAGGCCATGAGCCTTTACAACAAGGAAAGAAAGAATAAGGGTAAGACCGAAGGAGCTGGGAAGATAGGAATTAATAGTGGGAATAGGGGTGATAGTAGCAAGAGGTAGGTGAGCAGTTTTAGAAATATGCAGGTGAAACAAGAAGGTGTCAAGAAGCAGGTGGTGCCGTGTAAGACTTGTGGAAAGAACAACTATGAAGAATGTTTGAAGGGGAAGTTCGTGTGCTACAAGTCCGGGCAGGAGGGCCATATCTCTCCCAACTACCCCAATCCTAGGATGAATAGTGGATATTTTCTGTGCGGATCTACAGAACACAGGGTGAAGGTGTAAGACCCCGAATTTTATGAAATAAAAGTATGCAATTTTTCTTATAATTACTATTCAGTAAATAGTTAAATTGATAAAAGTTTACAGTTATGGGTGAAATATGAATTTTTTTCAAAATAAGCAAGTGGTTATAAAATAATCATTGTTGTCGGGGAATATTCGTTTGGTCGTGGAATATTCTTTCTGTCGGAGAATATTCGTACGACGGCGCAGCTATTTGTGGGCCCCATAACGAATAACTGTCGGGTGAAGGAAAAACGATAAATTTGAGTTTTTATAAATAACAGCGTAGTTGTTACCGTTAACACTGTTGGAATACCCGGTGGTTAAAATACAGTAATACGCGTTATTGCACAGTAGCACACGGTATTGCATAGTATTTTTGAAATTATTGATTCTTACGTAAGAAGGCACTACTCAATAATTGTTACAGTAATTACTGTTCAATATTTTATTTTATTGATTCAATAATTGCTACGTTGAAATTTTGTATTATTGTTGTTCAATAATTGTTGCTGCACAGTATTTTCTATTATCAGATCAATAATTCATATTATTTGAATAGTATTATTAGATAACATTATTGACAATGTCTAGAAAGTTCTGTCTAAGGAGAGGTTTGGTCATTTAATTGCGCGCCAGTAAGGAAAAATTCTTATTGGAAAGCCCCCTCTTTCCTGGGAACGGCCTGGTTGTCATAAATGTGATTCTGTAATATTATTTGTGAATAATTAATTATTGATTCATATGATAAGAAAATATTTATTTTATGTGGATATAAATGAGGGATATATTTTTGTGGTTAAAAAATGAAGGAGTTAATGTTGAGATTTTTATCCGTATTTTTGTCGGAATGGAGGTATTAAAAATCAGAGTTTTTGAGATATTTTGCGGGGGTTATAATTTTTAATCCGACCGTTGGATCGTGGTAATTTTTGGATATGTTATACATATATAAGTTGAGTATATGCCCACAAATTTTGAACCGTTAAAAATGAACGTATGATTTATTATGAATTTTACGAGATGACTGGTTCAGAAATTGTTGAATTTTCGGAGTTTATCATTTTGGTGGAAAATTCTAGAATTGGTGGGCCCCACTTGTGGTTGGTGAAGAAATGTGCTGAATTATATTTCAAATGTGGTGGGTGGGAATAGTAGCAGGTAAAGCCATCAGGTTGCAGGTCAAACCTACCAAAATTTTCCTATAAATAGAGGGCTAAGTTAGAATTGAAAATCACACCAGAAACATAAGCTTTCTCTCTTTCTCTCTCTATATTATGAAGCATATTTTGTGAGTTTTTAGATACTTGGTGAGTTGCTATTCATCAGTGCAAGTTTTCTTCAGCATCATATCCGATATCCAGTCAGAAGTACTGCTCTTTTGAGGTAAGGGATAGTAAGGGATAGTAAGGAATTTTAAGGGTTGTTATGTTTTTTAATTTCGTAATTTTTCTGACCTTCAAAAATTCTGGAAAAATTTGAAATAATATTTTGATGAGTTTTATTGATTGTGTCCAAAAATGGTGATTTTTGGATGTATAGATTAAGAGTTATGAATTTTACGGGAAAAGACTATTTTAAAAGTAACCGCTTATAATTCCTTGTGGTTAACTCCAAAATTGATGAAATTTTTATTGGGAGTACATGTATATGATAGAAGTATACTCTGTAAATTTCAGAATTTTTAGACAAAAGTACAATTTTTGATAAATGTCTAAATATTCGGCTATTTTGGCCATATGAAAAATAGTAAATGACTTTTAAAAATTCTGAGAAAAATATATGTTCACTATGGGACTATATTATGCTAAATCCCAGAAAAGAAATATTTTTGGAACTGATTTGGTATTTTTCATGAAAATAGTCTAGTTATGAGTAAATGAATTAAATATGTTTTGTGAAGAAAGAAAATTGGAAAATAGGATTTTATGGCTTGAGAATCCTATATGAGGTATATGCAGATTTTTGATGAGAGTTTTGGTTATTGATGATGAAATTGTAAGAGTTGACATTTTATGATGATTAAATGCATTAATTAGTAAAGTGTAAACAATTAAAATAAATTGTTTATAAATTTAAGTAATGTTATTCTTTCAATATCATTATACCGAAATATTGGTATGAATTTTATTGTAGAATTTCTATCTTTTGTGTCGGGGTTACTATTCATGAGTTACGAATATTACTCTTGAGATTAAAACTATATGTTGATCATATTATTTTTATCATCATATATAACATTTTTATAACCCTGATGTTGAAATTCTCTTTCACTGGAGTGTAAAGATGGGTAGATTATTGGTATGATCATGACTAGGGTTCTCTTTGGCCTGTAGTGCAAAGTTGAATTGTGACTGGTATGATCATGACCATTGAATTTATAATTGAATATCTTAAGCTTAAGTGCAAAGGTGAATTGATCAACATGGTTATAATTATTGTTTATATAAATTCTGAAATGATTATATATTTCTTTGAGATATGAATATATTTGGCCTGTAGTGCAAATATGAATTGTTGATGAATATCTTTGGCCTGTAGTGCAAAGATGAACTGTTGTTGAATATCTTTGGCCTGTAGTGCAAAGATGAACTGTTGTTGAATATCTTTGGCCCGTAGTGCAAAGATGGTTTGTTGATGAATATCTTTGGCCCGTAGTGCAAAGATGGATTTGTTAGTATGATTATAAACAGGAATTGTGATTTGGTATAACCATGATCTTTGATGTTTCAGGTAAAGACAGGTGATGAAAATATTCTTCGTCCTGGGTGCGAAGAAAAATTTATAGTCACAATTATGATTATGAGTTATTCATATGATTGTGGAAAGGAACTGTTGAGTGATGTTACATGGATAAAATATTATTGGTGGATTTTTAACATGGAGAAGATAATAGACTTTATAGTCTATTTGACTCTTCTAATGGATTGCTCGTTCCGCTGCAACTATGGTTGAAATTTTTATCATTTACCATATGTTCTAAATCTCTGATTTATTGTTGATGAAGGCTATTGATAATTGAATTATCTTTAGTCATGATATTCTTTACTGAGCTAGTTGTGCTCACCCTTTTGCTTCACAATTCCTTTCAGGTAATAAGAGTGTAGCTGGGTCGAGCGAGGGTAACGGGGAAATAGAACGGTGGTCTCTAGCTGTGGATGTTCTCCCGAAGCAGTATAGAAAAGTTCATTTAGTAGTTATATTTGGTGAATCCAATAGGGTAAGGTGTACCCAACGTTGGAAGGGTGGTTTGCCACTATCATACAAGATGTCTAACGACATACAACCTCGTGTCATCATAAGACAGGGATGTGCTCATCCACTTGCTGAGTATATATACGAGCACTACCTATATAATCTTGGTGTTTGTTTAAAGTATAATTCTCAATTAGAGATAGTAGAGATAATGATATGTCAAGAGAAGACTCACCATTGGGAAGAATATGATAGTAATCTTCTCGTTTTTCTTTGGGGTCTATTGGGTAAACCAAGGATAATTCTGTGGCCATATGATATCTATCATAACCTAGATGCATGGCCTCCCATGTACGAAGGTTTCCTTGAGCACTTCCCAAAGATTCTAATTTCTAAAACAATTTTTGACTATACCTTTATGTAAGGTGTTATTGTGAGGTGATGTCCACGGTTGGAACATGAGTCACATTTGGTATATATTTGTATCCAAACTCACAGCATATGTGTTGTTGTATTTTGCACGACAATTGTTGTAATAAAGTTATAGTTGTTTTCTGTACCATGTATTTGGCGACTTAGAATAGGTTGGATGGAATGGATCTATTTTGGGGTTGTTACATTTGGTATCAGAGCTATAAGTAAAGAGCCCCGAGCCTCTCGCTGGTGACTTCCTGTTGATGGGGGATGCACCGAAGCCAGACTCTCCGTAGGGGACGCCGTTCTGCGGTGGCAAACTGATAGGTACCATTGTGAGGTGCTGTGGTTGAAGCACCACGAGAGTTACATTTGGTATCAAAGCTTAGGGATATGATCTCTGGTGGAGATCGGGGAATACAACTAGGAGGGGAGAGATGCGTAAATCCTTCGCTAGTGTGTCCTACCTAAGCTTATTTGTGGTTAGTCATAATATTGGGATATTATGTGATATGTTAATTTGTTTAATTAACCCTTATTTTATGGCAGTATTTGAGAATGGCAGCTGAGAATGCTAACAATGGAGTGAATGAGACTGTGGGGATACCTCTAATCACTAACCATGATAATGTGATGTCAGACGAAGAAGGAATTAGAGATATCTATGTGGTGAGTGAAGAATTGATAGTTGCACCCGAGATAGTCGCAGAGGTAACAGCTGAGACTGAGGAAGAAGAGGAAGAAGAAGTACCAGAGGAGAGTTTATTAGAGGTATTATATGATCAAAATGTAGAATTTTAAAATCGTATTCATGAGTTAGAAGAGCAGGCAGAAGAACGACAGGCGGTCGTGGAACAAAAAGATGCAACAATTCAAGCTTGTGTTACCCGATATGTGATGCTTGAACAGAAGCATTCTTTGGCAGAGTATAAGATGATAAAAATGGAATCTGAGCTGAAAGAAGAAAAAATTGAACGAGTGAGAATAAGTGATGCATGGGCAAAAGCCGCACGACACGTGGATATTGTGGAAAGAGATGTTCGATCTAAGAAGGCTAAAATAGATGATATGAATTTCTCTTTTTGGAAAGCAATTGGGAGAACCCAACATCGAGTTTTGAATTACCCTGTACATAGCGGTCAACCTGAATCCGATATGGATCGAAGATTGATGATTCAGATCATGAATGAGGAGTACGAAGAGGCAGTTAAGGGAGGAATATGTCCTATAGAAAGGTATATTCTAACGGTAATGATGACGCCAAATGCTGCTCCAGACAAGTCAAAGCCGAGTAGTTCGAGGGATGGCGGTTGTCATGACTTCCCAACAAATGAGGAACCCAAATGAAGTTATCATGGGAGAAGAACAATGGAGAAATCATGATGATCTGAGAGATAGAATCTGAAATGGAAGCAAGGTATTCTCAACTCTTCGAAATACCAGGTACGTAAATTTCGGGGACGAAATTTCATAAGGAGGGGAGATTGTAAGACCCCGAATTTTATGAAATAAAAGTATGCAATTTTTCTTATAATTACTATTCAGTAAATAGTTAAATTGATAAAAGTTTACAGTTATGGGTGAAATATGAATTTTTTTCAAAATAAGCAAGTGGTTATAAAATAATCATTGTTGTCGGGGAATATTCGTTTGGTCGTGGAATATTCTTTCTGTCGGAGAATATTCGTACGACGGCGCAGCTATTTGTGGGCCCCATAACGAATAACTGTCGGGTGAAGGAAAAACGACAAATTTGAGTTTTTACAAATAACGGCGTAGTTGTTACCGTTAACACTGTTGGAATACCCGGTGGTTAAAATACAGTAATACGCGTTATTGCACAGTAGCACACGGTATTGCATAGTATTTTTGAAATTATTGATTCTTACGTAAGAAGACACTACTCAATAATTGTTACAGTAATTACTGTTCAATATTTTATTTTATTGATTCAATAATTGCTACGTTGAAATTTTGTATTATTGTTGTTCAATAATTGTTGTTGCACAGTATTTTCTATTATCAGATCAATAATTCATATTATTTGAATAGTATTATTAGATAACATTATTGACAATGTCTAGAAAGTTCTGTCTAAGGAGAGGTTTGGTCATTTAATTGCGCGCCAGTAAGGAAAAATTCTTATTAGAAAGCCCCCTCTTTCCTGGGAACGGCCTGGTTGTCATAAATGTGATTCTGTAATATTATTTATGAATAATTAATTATTGATTCATATGATAAGAAAATATTTATTTTATGTGGATATAAATGAGGGATATATTTTTGTGGTTAAAAATGAAGGAGTTAATGTTGAGATTTTTATCCGTATTTTTGTCGAAATTGAGGTATTAAAAATCAGAGTTTTTGAAATATTTTACGGGGGTTATAATTTTTAATCCGACCGTTGGATCGTGGTAATTTTTGGATATGTTATACATATATAAGTTGAGTATATGCCCACAAATTTTGAACCGTTAAAAATGAACGTATGATTTATTATGAATTTTACGAGATGACTGGTTCAGAAATTGTTGAATTTTCGGAGTTTATCATTTTGGTGGAAAATTCTAGAATTGGTGGGCCCCACTTGTGGTTGGTGAAGAAATGTGCTGAATTATATTTCAAATGTGGTGGGTGGGAATAGTAGCAGGTAAAGCCATCAGGTTGCAGGTCAAACCTACCAAAATTTTCCTATAAATAGAGGGCTAAGTTAGAATTGAAAATCACACCAGAAACATAAGCTTTCTCTCTTTCTCTCTCTATATTATGAAGCATATTTTGTGAGTTTTTAGATACTTGGTGAGTTGCTATTCATCAGTGCAAGTTTCCTTCAGCATCATATCCGAAATCCAGTCAGAAGTACTGCTCTTTTGAGGTAAGGGATAGTAAGGGATAGTAAGGAATTTTAAGGGTTGTTATGTTTTTTAATTTCGTAATTTTTCTGACCTTCAAAAATTCTGGAAAAATTTGAAATAATATTTTGATGAGTTTTATTGATTGTGTCCAAAAATGGTGATTTTTGGATGTATAGATTAAGAGTTATGAATTTTACGGGAAAAGACTATTTTAAAAGTAACCGCTTATAATTCCTTGTGGTTAACTCCAAAATTGATGAAATTTTTATTGGGAGTACATGTATATGATAGAAGTATACTCTGTAAATTTCAGAATTTTTAGACAAAAGTACAATTTTTGATAAATGTCTAAATATTCGGCTATTTTGGCCATATGAAAAATAGTAAATGACTTTTAAAAATTCTGAGAAAAATATATGTTCACTATGGAACTATATTATGCTAAATCCCAGAAAAGAAATATTTTTGGAACTGATTTGGTATTTTTCATGAAAATAGTCTAGTTATGAGTAAATGAATTAAATATGTTTTGTGAAGAAAGAAAATTGGAAAATAGGATTTTATGGCTTGAGAATCCTATATGAGGTATATGCAGATTTTTGATGAGAGTTTTGGTTATTGATGATGAAATTGTAAGAGTTGGCATTTTATGATGATTAAATGCATTAATTAGTAAAGTGTAAACAATTAAAATAAATTATTTATAAATTTAAGTAATGTTATTCTTTCAATATCATTATACCGAAATATTGGTATGAATTTTATTGTAGAATTTCTATCTTTTGTGTCGGGGTTACTATTCATGAGTTACGAATATTACTCTTGAGATTAAAACTATATGTTGATCATATTATTTTTATCATCATATATAACATTTTTATAACCCTGATGTTGAAATTCTCTTTCACTGGAGTGTAAAGATGGGTAGATTATTGGTATGATCATGACTAGGGTTCTCTTTGGCCTGTAGTGCAAAGTTGAATTGTGACTGGTATGATCATGACCATTGAATTTATAATTGAATATCTTAAGCTTAAGTGCAAAGGTGAATTGATCAACATGGTTATAATTATTGTTTATATAAATTCTGAAATGATTATATATTTCTTTGAGATATGAATATATTTGGCCTGTAGTGCAAATATGAATTGTTGATGAATATCTTTGGCCTGTAGTGCAAAGATGAACTGTTGTTGAATATCTTTGGCCTGTAGTGCAAAGATGAACTGTTGTTGAATATCTTTGGCCCGTAGTGCAAAGATGGTTTGTTGATGAATATCTTTGGCCCGTAGTGCAAAGATGGATTTGTTAGTATGATTATAAACAGGAATTGTGATTTGGTATAACCATGATCTTTAATGTTTCAGGTAAAGACAGGTGATGAAAATATTCTTCGTCCTGGGTGCGAAGAAAAATTTATAGTCACAATTATGATTATGAGTTATTCATATGATTGTGAAAAGGAACTGTTGAGTGATGTTACATGGATAAAATATTATTGGTGGATTTTTAACATGGAGAAGATAATTGACTTTATAGTCTATTTGACTCTTCTAATGAATTGCTCGTTCCGCTGCAACTATGGTTGAAATTTTTATCATTTACCATATGTTCTAAATCTCTGATTTATTGTTGATGAAGGCTATTGATAATTGAATTATCTTTAGTCATGATATTCTTTACTGAGCTAGTTGTGCTCACCCTTTTGCTTCACAATTCCTTTCAGGTAATAAGAGTGTAGCTGGGTCGAGCGAGGGTAACGGGGAAATAGAACGGTGGTCTCTAGTTGTGGATGTTCTCCCGAAGCAGTATAAAAAAGTTCATTTAGTAGTTATATTTGGTGAATCCAACAGGGTAAGGTGTACCCAACGTTGGAAGGGTGGTTTGCCACTATCATACAAGATGTCTAACGGCATACAACCTCGTGTCATCATAAGACAGGGATGTGCTCATCCACTTGCTGAGTATATATACGAGCACTACCTATATAATCTTGGTGTTTGTTTAAAGTATAATTCTCAATTAGAGATAGTAGAGATAATGATATGTCAAGAGAAGACTCACCATTGGGAAGAATATGATAGTAATCTTCTCGTTTTTCTTTGGGGTCTATTGGGTAAACCAAGGATAATTCTGTGGCCATATGATATCTATCATAACCTAGATGCATGGCCTCCCATGTACGAAGGTTTCCTTGAGCACTTCCCAAAGATTCTAATTTCTAAAACAATTTTTGACTATACCTTTATGTAAGGTGTCATTGTGAGGTGATGTCCACGGTTGGAACATGAGTCACATTTGGTATATATTTGTATCCAAACTCACAG
The DNA here is from genome assembly GCA_016801055.1 of Panax notoginseng. Lineage (NCBI taxonomy): Eukaryota > Viridiplantae > Streptophyta > Magnoliopsida > Apiales > Araliaceae > Panax > Panax notoginseng. Next base: position 66,570,772 of record CM029018.1, on the reverse strand, counting down.
CATATGTGTTGTTGTATTTTGCACGACAATTGTTGTAATAAAGTTATAGTTGTTTTCTGTACCATGTATTTGGCGACTCAGAATAGGTTGGATGGAATGGATCTATTTTGGGGTTGTTACAGAAGGATTGTCCGAAGAGGAGGGTGGAAGGTAGGTAGTGTGAACACTAGCACTGGCAGCGGGACTTTGGCAATCACGGGACCTACGTCATCGAGCAAGCCAACAAAATCTACTACAAGGGTCTACAATATGACAGTCCAGGATACGGCAGCAGCTGGTACTAGAACTCCAGGTATTATTCTTATAACTTTTATTTTCTTATATACATGATTTTCATATATATAGTAAATTATTTCTAAAGAAATTTTGAGGGAGAAATTTGAGCTCTTTTAGAAATCAAATTTCCGTTTAATCAGAAAGACAAGCTTTATGTGAATAGTTAAAGATCAGTTCGATCAAGGTTGATCGAGATCTACTTGCAAAGATTGTGTATGCTATGTAACCGTGTATGTATGAGTTTTAAAACGGTGATTCCGGGGATGGAATCTTTATAAGGGAGGGTGAATGTAACAACCCGATATTTTTTATATAAATAAATCAGAAATTTTGTGTATAAATTTTTTTTATTATTTTAAGGATGAGAATTTGTACAAGATAATGTGTATATGTAATTATGTGGTAAATAAAAATATATTTATTACATAAATATTTACAAATAAAGTTATTTTAGAATTATTGATTTTTATAAAGTATATTTTTATAATAATTAATTTTATAGTGGAAATATTTTTTTATTAACTATTTTCCATGAAAATATATTCATATATTATTTAAATAATATATGGAGTGATTTTTAGAATAATTATAACAATTATTTTATTATATGAGTTTAGTACAGATTATTAAGTTAATAATTTTACCTTAATTATTAAGGTTAATTATGGAAGAATAAATCAGATATGAAATTTAAACCCTAATTTTTAGATTATTGTCAAGGTATGAGAATAATAATATAATATTAATTATATTTTAATTTTTCAGTGCTATGAATATGTACTGTATGTACGTGTTGATGATGATTAGTCAATTATGGTGTTTAATTTCAAAACCCTTTTATTAATTGATTAAACCCAAATTTTATTGGGGGAAACCCTAATTGGAAAATCAACTGTGAGTTTAAGACTGTTATATAATTGTGTTATATGTTTTATGTTGTGTATTAAGTGATTAATTAGGTAAACCCTAATTAAAATTCTAGAAACCCTAAATAATTTTTAGAAAACCCTAATTATTTAAAAAACCCTAAATTTTTATTAGTAAACTCTAATTAAAATCTTATTGAACTTTAATCTTAATTTTTCAAACCCTAGAAATTATTTGGGAAACCTTAAGGTTTAAGATCTATTGATTTTAACCTAGATTCAAGCATCGTGGACAAAAATACCCTTAAATTATTTTGTTAGTATACTAAATTACCCTTTTTGGATTTATTTTAATAAGATTTCTTGCAAATCTTTCCATATCTTGCAAGTCATCACCCTAGATTATAGCACATACCTAAAACTCATCCAATCTTATCCACTTTGACACCTTGCATGTTAGATGCATTGAATCTAAGAATTATAAATAGGTTAGGAGAGAGAAAAGTGAACATATTTGCTCATTTGTGCTCTTACACTTCACCAACACCATCTCTCTCTAAACCCACGAATTTCCAGTGCTAGACCAGTCCCCAAATCAAGCCCCACGAAATACATTAACAAAATCAGAAGCCAGAAATCAGAAATTAATCATAGAAGGGATAAACCCTACTCAAAAATTTGTCCAATTTTCTGTTGTTAGATGTTACGTTTGAGTGCTAGAATATGTTGTTAGTAGTGTCTATGGGTGATCTGGGTTGCTAGATGTTAGATCCATAATATCTAGAGGCTCAGATTTAGCATTTTACAAAATCTGGAAAAATTTTATTTTGTGGTCTGACATCAAATGTCAGAGGTTGTAAATCTCAGCCTGTTTATGATTTTTGTGTTTTGAAGGTTTATACTTGTAGTATGTTATGTGGTCTAGGGTCTAGAACTTGAATCTGGGTCGTATCGATCATATATTGCAAGATATTTAAGGTCAAAATGCGTTGACCGGCCATGACCGGGTGTTTCTGGGTAACCCAAAAACAGCCCAGAACCGGCCTGACAACATTTTTAGCCGTCTTGATCTGTCAGGTTGTTCATTATTTGTTGATGTTGTTGTATACATGTTATAGCCTGCTAGATGAAGTATAAATCTATGCCTTAAAACCTTTTAAACAACAACTATGTTGGATTTAGGAGATGGTCAAAGTAGCCGTCCGAGACTGATTTTGAGTTTCTGGAAATTTCCAGAAACCGTACGAACTAGATTCCTGACATGGTTTGACCGGCTTTGTTATGCTTGATCTGTTGTTATTTCAGTGATATAATATGATAGAACTCTTCCCTGGTATGTTGACTACACACTGCAACCTTTAAATCACTAAAATATTACAAGGATTACATGTTGTAGAAGCCCAAAAATGGACAGTCGAACTGTTCTTCATTTCTAGGTAACCCAGAAATGAAGAACAGGTCTGACAGCCATTTCAGAGGCTCGGATCTCTTGGGTTATGCAGTATTTGGTTATGTTTGTTGTTGGATCTTGTAGTCATACACTAGCACTGCAATATCTGACTAACATCATGCCCAAAAACACAACACACACGAAATTAGACCTGGTCAAACCTGGTCACTCGGTAATGGGCTTGATGTTCTGGGTTTCATGAAGAACACCTATAGCGACAGTTTCGTCGCTATAGGGCCCTTTGGCGACAGTTATTTGTAAAAATTAATTATTTTTATTAGATAATTAGTATTAATTAGTTTTTAATTCTGAAAAATACAAAATAAATTATTAAAAATTATTTTAAATTTTGAAAATTAGTTTTTAATTATTTTAAATATTTTTTATAAATATTTAATATTTTTAGAATATTTAAGGTATTTAATTTATTTAATTATATTATTAAATAAATTAGTTAAAAATGATTTTAATACATGAAAAATCATTTAAAATTGTATTATGTTATAAGAAAATATTTTAAGTTATTTTTAATGACTTTTAATATTTTGTTATAAAAGTCATTAATAAATTAATATTAATGATATTTAAGTTATTTACTAAATGAATTAAATAAATTAATAAAAAATGATTTTATTATATTAAAAATCATTTTAAATAATAATAAGGTATTTAAAAATATTTTAAGTTATAAAATATAACTTTCAATATTTAAAGAAAAAATTTCATTAATTAATTATTATTAATGATATTAAGGTTATTTAATAATTATATTAAATAAATTAGTTTAAAAATGATTTTAATATTATAAAAATCATTTTAAATGTAAATAAAGTGTTTAAAGATATTTTAAGTTATAAAATATAACTTTTAATATTTAAAGAATAATTTCATTAATAATTTAATATTAATGATATTAATTTAATACTAAATAATATTAAATTTATTTAATAATTATATTAAATAAATAGTTTAAAAATAATTTTATTAATTTAAAAATCATTTAAAAAGGATGTAAATGAATTAAAAATATTTGAAGTTATACTTAATGACTTTTAATATTTTGATAAATAAAACATTAATACTTTAATATTATTGATAATTATTTAAAAATAATTTTAAATATTTTAAAAATCATTTAAGGGTAATATTAATGCTTTAAAAATATTTTGAGTTATTATAAATAACTTTAATATTTTGGCAATGGTTTCGTTAATAGTTTAATACTAATTAAATATTAATGATAATAGAATTGTTTAATATTTAAATCATTTAAAAATGATTCTAGTGTTTGAAAATTCATGATAAATTATAATAAATGTTTAAAAATTATTATAAATCATTTAAAAATAATATGACGATACTTAACGATATTGAGTTGCGGAATAGAGTCTTAGACTCGATAATTACCCGATAAAGTCGTCGGTACACCGACATATTTCAGAAATTGAGCTGGACTTAGATATTTTGACTGAATAAGTGTTTATTTGTGATTCAATGATTGTTAAACTTATGTGACAATGTGATTAGGTAATGTGCTAACTGCAATAAGCAGTGCTATGTGATATAGTATGTGATTCTAATCAGTAAAATGATCTTATTACTGATAGGTTGTTATACAAAAGATAGAACTAAGTTGCAAATTGTAAGCCGCGCATCAGGCAAGTATCTTACCTTTGTATTTTCTTTATGCAATGGACATGAGTAAGAATATTTATGAATTATATTATTACTGTACAGATTATTAACCTTATATTATATATGCTCATTGATTATCAACATGTTAGTATATGGTAATTCAGATATATATATTCTATTCGTTAATTTCTATAAATGGTTATACAAGTGTCCCCACTTGAATAATCGTTGTATTTAATCACATGTTGATACACCTTTGTCAATTACCCGTATATATATATATATATGTTGAATTATAGATTATTGTTGAAAAAGATAAAACTTTTGATTTGGAACCCAGACAAGTATGAACATCCCTACACGGGAAAACTTTTATGCGCCCAAGGAGGACAGAGTGAACGATACCCTCGTTCTTGAATGTAGTATTGATCAATGCAGGGTACAACGGGCTGATCACCCCCGTGCCCGTAAGTTATGGCGGTTTACAGATGAATTTCTATTTAACCTTTTCGAAAATGAAAATAATGTTCATAGTATGTCAATTAAACCCTATTTATAGTCATTACGTAGTTTCAAAAATTTAAAAGAGGGTTGTTATGTTATTATTATTGGTACAGATTACTTCACAACTATTAAAATCGTTGTAGAAGGGTAGTATAAAGAAAATATTTAAATTCTTTCAGCTTATATATATAATTGTTATTACTTGCTGGGCACTCAAATGCTCATCCTTGCTTAATTTAAATGTTTTCAGCCAAGTGTGAAGAACCAAAAAGCTCATGCAGAAACAAAGGGAAAGGAAAGCTAACCAAATAAGATTTGTGGTAGTTTATGTATTAGTTTGATATTATTAAGACAAATATGATATATATTATCTATCATAGGTTGTAATGAATGTATTAAAGGTTGCGTACTTGGGAACTAGACTCTGATGATTATGTAAATTAAGTTGATTTTTATATTATTGTTATTATTATTAGTATTATTCTGCTCATAGAAATGGTATCGTGAAGCACCGAGTTCGGGTTTCAAGTACCCGAATTTGGGGGCATCACATTCGACTTCCATTCCGAGAATTTCACGAATTCGACGATTATCGTCTAATCGTGTGAATTCTGGCATAACTTCGTTACTTATGATTTGTTCATCATGTTAAATTGATTCTATCCATCATACTAACATCTTAACATACATATTACATCAACTTATTTACCTGATAAGTTATTACTTGTTCTTCATGAGTTTATAACTTATAAAAGTATAAACTGCTTATGATTTCATTTTACATGACTTATAATAGATTAAGTCTTTTAACCATCATCCTTACATCTTTTTATCATACAAACTTCATCCATTTAAACATGTTACAAGTTCTTCCTTAGTTCATAACTTATCTATGAACAAAGTACTTATTCACAGTTTATTAAGACTTAAGTCCTTTGATTATGCATTTTCTTTACTTCTTAGCATACATACTTCACTAATCCACACTTCTCTATCAAACTAGTATTGAAGAGTTGGAAGATTAATGGACAAAAGCCTTACCCTTGATGATCAAGCTTTTCTTTTTCTTTTCTACTAATGAAAGTCTAGCTTATTTTTACTTATTCTCTCTAACAAATAAGTTGAAAGTTGTTGGATGAAATGAACAACCAACAAATGAAATCCAAGCTCTCTATTTATAGGAATTGCTAAGGTTAGGGTATAATAGACAATAGCCATATCCCACCTCCTTAATCACCTTCTTACTATTCATTACCTATCTATTAAGTTAACTTGCTCATCACATTATTTACTTGGTCATCACATTAATTTCTTGGTCACCAAGATCACCCATGTGATCATGGCCCCACATGGGTTGCCCCATGGATCTTCTTCACCCATTAAATCTTAATTTGGGCTTTAATATCAATTAGCTTAATTTATGATTTTGGGCTTGCATTAATTCACTTTGGACTTTACATTAACCAATACTTGGGCTTTAACATTAGTTTACATTGGGCTTAAACACAATCCCATTTAGACTTTTCATTTCCTACATAATCTCACAAGTCCAATTACACATGGCTTAAAGCCTTAAAACATATTGTATGCATATTAATCTCGTATACTTATTCAACATATACGATATACCATTATTCATAAATACTCGTATAATACTTCATATCATACCCGTATTCATTACCTCGTACAATACCTACGTATTATACGATCATCGCTTTAATTAGTTAATGCTTTACTTTTCCTAACTTTCTCGAATTAAGTCCGCATACGAAAAACTACGATTTCCATACTTGAATTATTATTACATAATCCATCTCACCTCGATATTCTATCGTTACATATTTCTCGGAAGTTTAAAAATAATTCCCGAGCAGAAATCGATGAATAGTTTTTTTCAGAAAATTTCTCAGAAAGCTTTTATTTTCATCTTAGAAATTCAAACACTTTAATTCCTTCACGTAGTCAAAATACTACGACTTTCCGATGTTTCTAGGTTAAAGAACGGTATTCATCTTACTAACATATAATAATAACAAATAATATAATTTTATTCATTATTTAATTAAATAAAATTATTTTACATTAGATCCGAATTTCTCGGTCGTTACATTCTTCCCCCCTTATAAAGATTTTGTCCCCAGAATCTCGTCTCACATTACGCAAACAACTGAGGGTAATTCTTCCTTATCCTTTTTTTCCAATTCCCACGTTTCTTCTTCGGCATCGTGGTTCTTCCATAACATCTTTACATAAGGTATAACTTTGTTCCGCAGAACTTGATCTTTTCTATCGATAATTTGAATCGACATCTCTTCATACGTTAAGTCCTTCTCGATATAAATAGGCTCATACTCTATTATGTGCTTAGAATTCGGCTTATAAGGACGTAACACAGATGCCTGAAACACGTTATGTATTCGTTCTAGGTCTGGAGGTAATGATACCATATAAGCTACCTCGCCTACTAGTTTTAACACTTCAAAAGGTCCTGTAAACCTTGGACTTAACTTCCCCTTCTTTCCAATGCGTATCTTTCCTTTCCAGGGAGATACCTTTAGAAATACATACGAGCCTACCTCAAACTCCCTATTCACTCGATGTGAGTCTGCATACTTCTTATGCCTGTCTCAAGCTGCTACGAGATGCATCCATATCAACTTCACTACATCCGCTGTTTGTTGCACCAATTCTGGTCCAAGCATTCGGCGTTCTCCCACTTCGTCCCAACACAATGGTGTTATGCATTTTCTTTCGTATAAGGCTTCGTAAGGCGGCATACCTATGCTTGCATGATAACTATTGATATACGCAAACTATACTAATGGTAGATGATAATCCCAACTACCCTTTAAATCCATGACGCACGATCTTAACATATCTTCTAACGTCTAAATTGTCCTCTTCGCTCTGTCCATCGGTTTGTGGATGATAAGCCGTACTCAACTTCAGTTGCGTTCCCAACTGCTCTTGCAGACTCCTCCAAAAGTTCGATGTGAATCGTGGGTCACGATCTGACACAATCAAAACTAGTACTCCATGTTTGGAAATAGCTTCCTTAACATAAAGTTTAGCTAATTGGTCTAAGTTATACTTAACCCTTATTGGCAAACAGTGAGCTGACTTCGTCAACTGATCCACTATTACCCAAATCGCATCATATCCCTTTTGAGTAATCGGAAGTCCTACCACAAAGTCCATCGTGATATGCTCCCACTTCCATTCAGGAATCTCTAATGACTGTAACAAGCCACTTGGTTGTTGATGTCCGGCCTTAACTTTCTGACAAGTCAAGCACCTACTCACATACTCGTCTATTTCTCTCTTCATGTTCGGCCACCAAAAACTCTGTCGAAGGCCTTGATACATCTTAGTACTACCAGGATGAATCGAGTACCTCGAACTATGAGCTTCTTGTAACACTTGCTCCTTTAATTTCGTCTCATTCGGAACCCAAATTCTTCCTATAAATCTCAATAACCCCTTGTTATCAAGACTGTACTTTAAATCTTTTTCATTGGTTAACCGCTTCTTTATCTGGTCACACTCATCAGTTTTGAGTTGTACCTCCTTGACTCTCTCTATGATGGTAGATTGGATCTCCATCGCAAATAGTTTCTGCCCCAATTCACTTGGCAACTTTACCTCTATCGCCATCCTAGCCATCTCTGTTATTAATCAATTTGAGCCGTTAACATAGACAACTTCTCTTGACCCTTTCAACTTAAGGCATCGGCCACTACATTGGCTTTTCCTGGGTGATACATGATTTCACAATCGTAATCCTTTATCAACTCCAGCCATCTCCTTTGTCTTATATTCAACTCCTTCTGTGTGAAGATATATTTTAGACTCTTGTGGTCCGTATATATCTCACATTTCTCCCCATAAAGATAATGTCTCCATATCTTTAAGGCAAACACTATTGCAGCCAGTTCCAGATCATGAGTAGGGTGAATTTTCTCATAATGTTTCAACTGCCTTGATGCATACGCAATGACATTGCCATGCTGCATGAGCACGCAACCAAGTCCTCTATGCGAAGCATCGCTATAAACTACAAAATTTCTTGTGTTATCAGGTAATGACAAAATAGGTGCTTCACTCAATATTTTCTTCAGTTCTTGAAATTATCTTTGTATTTCTCAGTCCACACGTATTTCACCGTCTTCCTTGTCAAGTTAGTCAACGGAGTAGCTATCTTTAAAAAATCCTGGATGAATCTCCGATAGTATCCTGCTAACCCTAGGAAACTTCGCACCTTAGTCGGCGTTTTCAGCTATTCCCAATTCATCACGGCTTCCACCTTCGCTGGATCTACTAAAATCCCTTCATGGTCAATGACATGACCTAAAAACTGTACCTTTTCTAGATAAAATTCACACTTGGTGAACTTAGCATATAACTTCTCCTTTCTTAGTGTCTCCAGCACTATTCTTAGGTGTTCAGCATGATCTTTTGGAGTCTTAGAATAGACTAGAATATTATCGACAAACACCACGACGAACTTGTCCAAATATTGTTTGAACACTCTGTTCATCATATCCATAAATGCAGCTGGCGCATTAGTCAACCCAAATGACATCACCAAAAACTCGTAATGACCGTAACGAGTCCTGAATACTGTCTTTGGTACATCCTCCTTCCTAACATTCAACTGATGATACCCCGTCCTCAAATCTATTTTAGAAAAAAACTTTGCCCCTTTTAACTGATCAAAAAGATCATCGATCCTGGGCAATGGGTATTTATTCTTTATCATTAACTTGTTCAACTCTCGGTAGTCGATACAAAGTCTTAATGATATGTCCTTCTTCTTTACAAATAGTATTGGTGCTCCCCGCGGCGAAACACTAGGTTGTATGTACTTTCTGTCCTACGGTTCTCGCAACTGTACCATTAACTCCTTCATCTCCACTAACGCCATACGATATGGTGCCCTAAAAATTGGTGCCGCTCCTGAAACAATGTCTATTACGAACTCGGTCGCCCTATCCGGTGGAAGACCCGACAATTCACTTGGAAATACATCCGTGAATTCTTTAACTATAGGTATTTGTTCCATGGTCGCTCCCACTCTCTAGGTATCAACAACATGGCACAGATCACCTACACATCCCTTCCTCAATAATTTTCTAGTTTGTGTCATCGTAAGATAACACGAACGCCCCAGCGATCTATTACCATAAAATACTACTTGAGGTTATCTCAACGTTCTAATATTCACACATTTCTTCTGACAATCTATAATTGCCCCATGGTTAAACAACCAATCCATTCCAAGAATTACATCGAATTCTCTTAACTTTATCGGTATCAAATCTACCAATAATTTATACCCCCGTATGTCTACGCAATAACTCCTATGAATATCTTCAACAGAAATTATCTCTTCATTTGCTACCTTAATATTCAAAGTTATAGGCAACTTTTCGGGAAGTAATCCTAATCGTCTAGCAAAATCACATGCTATAAATGAACAAGTAGCACCCGAATCAAACAACACGTAAGCATTTATGTCATTGATCAGAATAATACTTGCAACTACATCCCCTGATGCCACCGCATCTTGGACCGTCATGTTAAAGGTATGGGCCATCGGCCTACCTGGCTGTGCTGGACCACCAATAGCTAACTTACCACTATTAGCGCCCTTATTCTCATTCGTCCCCTTCTTTGAGCAGTTCTTTGCTATGTAGTCAGTTGACCCACATACAAAGCATCCGTAATTTTTCTTCGGACTTGGATAGTTAGGAGAAATATGCCCTTCCTTTGCACAGTTGTAGCATACAGCCTTCCCCTTGAGACAGACTCCTAAATGAGTCTTCCCACAGGTTTTGCTGGCCTCCATCCTTCTCTTCGGATCTCATTGTTTAACTTCGATATTCCCAAAGTTAAACCCTTTCCTCTTCTGTCCCTTTCCACTCCCACAGGCTCCCTCGACCTTCACTCCCCCATCAACCTTTCCCTTATTCTTCTTGTCCTTGTGGTACTGGCTTAAAGCCTCGCTCCCACCTTTGGCGATTATCACCTTCTCTAGTATAGTCCCAAAGGAAGTACTTTAGAACACATATATCCAGTTATAGAGCAAAGGTTTCAAGCCTTGCTCGAACCTTCTAGCTTTCCTAACCTTAGTGTCCACTTGGTGTGGAGCAAATCTCGCCAGTTCGTTGAACTTGGCTCGACTCAGACTGTAAAAGATTGACTTGAGGTTAAGTCTTATGTGAGTTATAGGCTGATAGGGTTATGTGTTTAGGTTATTCTATGTATATCTATATATATAATAGTATTATATTGTGATGATATTATTCTAATATTGGAGATCTATATTACTAATATTATGTCTTCGATAAAGCGTTATAAATTGCGTAGCGGTAATCAACAGTTCAGGCAAGTTTTACTTAACTCTACTTAGAGTTGTTTCATTCAGATATGCTTATGGATAATCATTGATAATTGCCATTGTAGAATTGTACTCTGTACATATTGCATGTATAAGTCAGGTATGAAAGGCTGATCACCTTCAGTACCATTCGGTCCAGATATATTTGTTCATGTTAAATACTTGTTCCGTCATAAAATTTGTTCTTGCTAGTTCACAATTAAATTGTTGAATTTAGCCAGCTTATTATTCAGATTCTTTCAATCATGATATATCGTTAAATTATTAAACTAAAACTTGTTGGGCAACCTTATGCTCACCCTTGCTATATCATGATAAACATTGCAGATTAAGACGAATACGTCGGATACAAGAAAAGGTCAAAGACAGTTCCATCTTTAGTATACGTGTGCAGTAGATTTGTAACAGTATTTTATATTAATGTTATTGTAAGTTAAATAGGTTATGAATTGTGTATTAAGTGAAGGTTACTAGACCTTGGGGAAAAGTGTGTAAGGTTTATTGTATAAATAATTTATGTTTATATCTTCTGCAAATAGTAATAGTGTTAGAATGATAGTACCGGATCTGCGGTAATTCGGGACCCGGATTCGGGGCCCTCACAGTTGGTATCAAAGCTGTAGGTTATGAACCTTAGGTAGGAATACCTGAGACTAATAACCGCAGCGATTGGGATAAGTACTAACTCACATAGAGTTAGTTGGCCGGTAAGATTCAAAGACGAATCTCAGCGAGTTATAAGACACAGAGTTCCCTAACTCTGATAATAAAGTTGAAGAGTAGTGGTGAATAGATAGAGTCTAAAAGACTAAAAGTACAGTGATGATAGGAGATCGTAAAACAAAACGATCAAGACATAGAAATGAATCGTAATATATACGATGAGATCACCCCGTGATTAGATAAGGTTATAGTATGGAGAAGGATCAAGCGAATGATTGAAAAGTTTATAGTAAGATTGTTGGGTGTCAATGGTACTACGAATTGGTACAGATTCAGGAAAGAATTATGAATACAGATTAAATGAAATTCGTATGGAGAAGGGAGTTAAGATTAAGTGAGGATTTCAATTGAGGACTCATGTCAGTGGCTAAGTTGTATGATTCTTCGTATGGGAGTTGAATTGTACTTGGTGTAACAACCACTTAGTTTCTGGCAATGATAATCATTGAAATGTTTATGTCGCGCTATTTGTTATATACATGTTAAGATGGTGATTCATTTCTCATGTGTATAACAGATAGATAGGTTATAGGTAGAGAATATAAGGTTAAGTACCCTAATTGATTTAGAAAACCCTAATTTCTGGATTTGAAACCCTAATTTATAATTAGGGAAAACCTAAGTGTTAATTTAATAATTTTAATGTTAATTAGGAAATATTAATCCTAATTTTCAAGTTATAAGTAATAAAAAAACCTAATCTAATTAGAAAACCTAATTTCTAAATTAGAAAGATTACTTTTTTTCTTTAAAACCCTAATTCATGAGCTATAAACCCTAATATATCATTTTGACCCTAATTGCTAAAGTAGCAATTTTAATTAGGAAATACCAATCCTAATTAGCAAGATTAAAATTATGATTAAGGAATTTTAATATAATTAGAAAATTCTAATTATAATTTAGAAATATAATTAATTTTTGATTTTGAAACCTAATTTGGAAATTCTAGAATTTATTTTTAAAACCTAAGGGTTCAAAACCTAAACCCTAAGGGTTAGGACAAAAGACCATGTTGCCATTAATTTTGGAAATCAAATGACATTTATGCCCTTTGTCACATTTTTTTAATTAATTAGCTAGAGTTCAAATCTTGCCAAATGTTAGTAGTTCACCAACTATATTGACTTTGGGACATAAAAATCTCAGCCATGTGCTCTAAGTCAGCAGCTATATTATACAAATACATTGAACCAAGATTAAAAGTTAAAAAAAGAAGAGAAAAGTAACTTACTTTACTTTTCAAAACAAACCTAGACCTTCTCTCTCTTCATTTTTCGGAACTTAGTGTGAGAGAGGGTGAGAAACAAAGCCTTGGTCAGTTAATAGCAAGTCAAGAACAAGATCAAAGATCAAAAATCAAAAATTTTGCTTCAAGGAGGTATAAACCCTAAAATTTCAAAAATCATGTGATCCATGTTGTTTGATGTTAGTTGTTGTTTAAAGTTGTGTAATAGGGTATCTTTTAATGATCTGAGTTGTTGGATCATGGATCCATATCATTTAGATGTACAAAAATTTAGTTTTTAGAAACTATTCTTGAACCTTCATGAGTCGTCTGACAAGCAAATGTCAGGGACTCTAGACTCTTTTGTGTTTTTGATTTATGGTGTTTGAAGTTTTGTATGTGTAGTATGCCATGTAGGCTTGGATCTGGAAATAGAAACAGGATCGGATCAAGTCTAGAGCTTCAGTTATGCTTAGTCAAACCTCGTAGACTGATCACGAAACTGACTTCTAAGCAACCCAGAAATTTCCCAGAATTTCTGACAAGCTTTTTATGGCCTCTGATCTTGCAATCGTTTGATTGTTTGGCCAAGTTGTTGTATTGATGTTGTAGTCTGTCATATGGACTACATATATAAGCTTTTAGATCACCAAAATACTTAACGGAATCAAAGTTATACCAGGTCAAACCACCGTTGACCAACTCCCCGGAAGGAGATTCTGGGTAACCCAGAATCTTCAACAACCGTTTTCTGACTACTACTTTGACCGACCATGATTTCTTCAATGTGTTGTTGTTAGACCGATCTGTTGATATGTTATTGTACCTTGACATCTGGACTACAAGATTGAACTTTAAGATCACACAAACGGAATCCATAAAGCTATGATTTAAGGCTACAAAGTAAGACCCTTCAACTGTTTTTCATTTCTAGAAAACCCAGAAATGAAGAATAGCTCTGACAGGAGTTTCTGGAGCTTAGATCTCTCATCTGTGTTATTGTTTGGACATGAAATCAAATTCTAGTTGTAGTATTACACTTATACTACATGATTAGTAACATTAGCAGCCCAGAAAACCTTATGAACACATATCTACATACGGTCAAACTAGCAACCTTTAACACTAACATGAAGTTCTGGGCTTGATGAAGAACAGCTCAAGAACACCAACAGCGACGAATTTGTCACCTAAAGTCCCTATAGCGACACTTAATTTCGAAAATTATTTATTTTAATTAATAAATAGATAAAAATAGTTTTTAATTATTAAAAATACAAAATAAATTTCGAAAAATTATTTTAAAGTCTGAAAAATAGTTTTTAATTATTTTGAGTATATTTCATAAATATTTAATATTTTTGGAATATAAATGGTATTTAATTTATTTAATTATAATATTAAATAAGGTATTTAAAAATAATTTTAATACATAAAAAATAATAATATGGTATAATAAAATATTTTAAGTGACTTTTAATATTATAGGATGAATTTCATTAATTAATTAATATTAATGATAATTAGTTTATTTAATAAATATATTAAATAAATTATGAAAAAATAGATTTAAAGATTTATAAATCATATAAAAATGATTTAAGTGTTACAAAAATATTTTTAAGTTATAAAATATAACTTTTGATATTTTTTCATGAAAATATTAATATTTTAATATTAATAGCAATTATCGGATAATGAATTTTAAGTGTTTAAAAATCATATAAATATGATTTTAATGTATTAAAAATACTTTGATATATTATAAATATATTATAATATTATGTTATGATTTTCATTAATATTTGATATTAAATAAATATTAATGATAATGAAATTATGTGGTATTTAATTCGTATAAATACGTTTTTATTCATAAAAAATTATGATAAATGATATTAATTATCTGAAAATTATTACGAGCTTATGAAAAATATTTTGACTGTTAATAAATTATCTTAGATAATGGTTAAGTGTTTATACAGAGTTTAATTGAACTTAAACTCGAAATTTTATCCGACTAGACCGTCGGGATGTTAGAATTTTGTCAAACTCGACTCAGACTGTAAAAGATTGACTTGGGGTTAAGTCTTATGTGAGTTATAGACTGATAGGGTTATGTGTTTAGGTTATTCTATGTATATCTATATATATAATAGTATTATATTGTGATGATATTATTCTAATATTGGAGATCTATATTACTAATATTATGTCTTCGGATAAAGCGTTATAAATTGGATAGCGGTAATCAACAGTTCAGGAAAGTTTTACTTAACTCTACTTAGAGTTGTTTCATTCAGATATGTTTATGGATAATCATTGATAATTGTCATTGTAGAATTATACTCTGTACATATTGCATGTATAAGTCAGGTAAGAAAGGTTGATCACCTTCAGTACCATTCGGTCCAGATATATTTGTTCGTGTTAAATACTTGTTCAGTCATAAAATTTGTTCCTGCTAGTTCACAATTAAATTGTTAAATTTAGCCAGCTTATTATTCAGATTCTTTCAATCATGATATATCGTTAAATTATTAAACTTAAACTTGTTGGGCAACCTTATGCTCACCCTTGCTATATCATGATAAACATTGCAGATTAAGACGATTACGTCGGATACAAGGAAAGGTCAAAGACAATTTCATCTTTAGTATACGTGTGCAGTAGATTTGTAACAGCATTTTATATTAATGTTATTGTAAATTAAATAGGTTATGAATTGTGTATTAAGTGAAGGTTACTAGACCTTGGAGAAAAGTGTGTAAGGTTTATTGTATAAACAATTTATGTTTATATCTTCTGCAAATAGTAATAGTGTTAGAATGATAGTACCGGATCCGCGGTAATTCGGGACCCGGATTCGGGGCCCTCACAGTTGGTATCAAAGCTGTAGGTTATGAACCTTAGGTAGGAATACTTGAGACTAATAACCGCAGCGATTGGGATAAGTACTAACTCACATAGAGTTAGTTAGTCGGTAAGATTCAAAGACGAATCCCAGCGAGTTATAAGACACAGAGCTCCCTAACTCTGATAATAAAGTTGAAGAGTAGTGGTGAATAGATAGAGTCTAAAAGACTAAAAGTATAGTGATAAGAGGTCGTAAAACAAAATGATCAAGACATAGAAATGAATCATAATATATACGATGAGATCACCCCACGATTAGATAAGGTTATAGTATGGAGAAGGATCAAGCGAATAATTGAAAAGTTTAAAGCAAGATTACTGGGTGTCAATGGTACTACGAATTGGTACATATTTAGGAAAGAATTATGAATACGGATTAAATGAAATTCGTATGGAGAAGGGAGTTAATATTAAGTGGGGATTTCAATTGAGGACTAATGTCAACGGCTAAGTTGCATGATTCTTCGTATGGGAGCTGAATTGTACTTGGTGTAACAACTACTTAGTTTCTGGCAATGATAATCATTGAAATGTTTGTGTCACGTTACTTGCTATATGCATGTTAAGAGGGTGATTCCTTTCTCATGTGTATAACAGATAGATAGGTTATAGGTAGAGAATATAAGGTTACGTACGAGTTCTTAAAACTCATACTTATGTGACATTCTTGATTCATAGTTGTATGAAATGTTTATGAACCCATCAGCGAATGGACGCAAAAGGTCTGACTAGGACACGTTCTTTAACTCATATGATTGTGACAAGTTCATGAACTCATAAGTGTGGTTTGACGAATTGGGTATAGTTTTGTGTAAATGGAGTATTAAGGATAATAAGAATAGATAGACTGTTTAAGCAAATGATTATTAGTGAGGACATAAGTTTTCCAAAACTCCTAGCTATGCTAGATTTTGAAATTTTGACATCAAGCTAAATACGCACTATGTGCTTTAAAAAAAATTTAAAAAATAATAATAATGTAGACTCGTAATCATTTTTGGAACGGTTGAAAGTATAGTCTATGCAACTTATTTTGGCTAGACGCAAATGATTTGAAATATCAAAATATATTTTTATTTATCACTTATGTACCATGTAACCTGGTGCAGAGATGATAAAAGTTGATAAAGTTATAAATGCAGGAATACTTAGTGTGAATTTGATCTAAAAATCATTGTTCCATTATTGTATGATGTGTTTTGATAAAGTCATGCAATGACGGCATCCTCAACGGACTGTTAGTACAGTACGGCATCATGACGTCATTTTCAAACTATTTTAAAATTTTAATTTGCCAACGGGGTTTGGCTAGACTTAAATAATTCGATTGAATTGAATTATTGATATGAGTCTATGCTATTTGATTTAGGTAGACAAACATTTATAAAACTCTAAGAGTTCTTTGAAAATTTTCCCGAACCAAATTATCTTGGTGCAGAATCCAATAAGACTGAGGTAAAAATTTTGTGCATATGACAGAGATGAGAAATAGATTCGACCAGCAGTACTTGATAAGTACAGGACATACCGGGCTAATTACCCACTATGACCATAAGTTATGACGATTAGAGGATAAATTTCCATATAACCTTTGCAAAAATGATAGACAATAGTCTATCTAACCCTTCAGCACAATTGAAAATTTTTAATTCTTGTGAGGAATGTATTGGGTAGCATGTAAGGCTGAGTATGAATGGTGTATGGTGTAAGACCCCAACTTTTATAAATAAAGATGAATTTTTCTATAAATGACATTTTTGAATATTATAGAGTTAATTTGATATAATGTTATAATTGTGGGTAATATTTATAAATTTTGCAAAGTACGCAAGTTGTTATATAATATTCGATTGGTCGAGGAATATTCGTTTTAACAGGAAATATTCGTACAACGACACAATCATTGGTGGACCCCACAACAGAATTATTGTCGGATTGAGAAAACGACAAAAATATTTTATTAAAAATAACGGCGGAAGTTTTACCATTGTTACTGTTGAACTACTCGGTAGTAAAAGTACAGTAATATGTGTGGTTGCATAGTAGCACACGGTATTGATTATTAATGCTTATGTGAGAAGTCACTCAGTTTGATTCCATTATTGTCAGTTAATAATATGAATTATTTAGCGATAATGACGTTTTGTTTTATTCGTATTATTAACTTAATAAAACAGAAACATCTTTTTATATAAAAAAAATACTTTATTAAAGTTATTCTATAAATAGAATATATTATATTTTATTTAAAATATTTTTCTTTAAATATGGACCGTCAGATTAAAGTAATCAATCTGGACCGTTCATGGATTAGTTACTATGCATTCTATTTTTCTATAAATAGCAGCTCATTCCTTCATTATTTCTTACGAATTCACTGAACTCTAGAGAGAGAAACTATAGAGAGAGAGAAGAAGAGTATTCTGCTACTTAACTACTTCCTTATTTCAGCTCGTCTTTAAAACGGTAAGGATATTATTCTTTTGTATTCAAGAAGAGAATTTGTTATTCCATTTCTTATTATTCTGTTGGAATAACCTGTATACGTGTCTACCCTATACTTGGTGACATTCTTCTATTATTCTGTTGGAACATCCTGTCTGTGTGTTTTACACCGACCTGGTTCCGTTTTTATTATTATTCTGTTGGAACATCCTGTCTGTGTGTTTTACACCGGACCTGGTTCCATTATTTATTATTCTGTAGGAATTCCTGTCTGTGTGTTTTACACGGACCTGGTTCCATTATTTATTATTCTGTCGGAATATCCTGTCTGTGCGTTTACGCCGGACCTGGTTCCATTATTTATTATTCTGTTGGAATAACCTGTTTGTGCGGTCTATCGCATGCATGGTGATTTCTTTTGTTATTCCATTCTTTATTGTACTCAATTGGTTAAGTTTTGACTTCTATACTCCATGAAATTTGTGGAATATCCTTGATAATTGCGTTTCATCCAGTATCTTTTCATGAAAATATTCTTCTAAGTATTCTTGAATTTTACTCCACAAAGCAGTATCATGTTGACAATTTGGACGTTGTTAATTCTGGATAAATTAATTCTTGAACTTGTTTTATTGAATTCTTATATCATTGTCATCATCCTCATGTTTATAAAATGTTGAAAGTCATCTGTGGCCTGTAGTGCATAGATGGACTTGGTATGATTATGACCAGGGATTATTCGGTATAATCATGACCGTAATGTTACAAATGATGTGGTAAAAGTCCTCATTGGCCCGTAGTGCATTGATGGACAGTTGTTGGCATGATCATGACCATTAATGAATAACGAATATCCTTGGCCGTAGTGCAGGGGTGATTCGATGATGTGGATTATTTTATTAAGCTGAGTCTCAGCGATCACAGTGTTGGAAAAATTTTTAAATCATAAAAGATAGTAGAATTTATTTTCTACTTGACTCTTTAATGGATTGCTTGTTCGCTAAAGTTAAACTTGATGTCTATTATATTTTATCAGTTTAACATTGTTGAAGGCTAATGATAATTTATTCTGCATTATCTTAGTCATAATATTTCTTACTGGGCTAGTTGAGCTCACCCTTTCTTTCACTGTTCTCTTCAGGAAATGAGAACGTAGCTGGGGCAAGTCGGGGAACGGAGTGATGGTCCGAATGATAGTATTAGTTAGTAGTCCTCACTATTCTATGTAATGGTGTGTTAATAAATGTAATGAGGACTCCTTTTGAGTATGAATACTCTCTAGAAGATAATATTTGTATTCAAACTCACAGTTTATGTTTTGTCGTATTGTACACGACAGTTGTATTAGTAAGTTGTATTTGTATTCTGTACTATGTATCTGACGACCCAAGATGGGTGATGTATACCTAATTTTGGGGGCGTCACAGTTGGTATCAGAGCTTAGGGATATGATCCCTGGCTAAGATGTGAGAATAGAACTAGGAGGGGAGAGACGGGGAATTTCCTTCGCTAGTATGACCTACCTAAGTTTATTTGCATGGTATTTAATTGGTCGGTCATAATATAAGAATAATATATGACATATCAATTAACTTTTATTTTGTGGCAGTATCTGAAAATGGCATCTGAGAATGTTGAGAATAGCAATGGAGCACAGACGATTATTGATTCACCACATATCAATAATCAGGATAATGTTCATCAGGAAGGTGACAATCCTCATGCAAACAACAACACTGACCAGATGATGAATGATGGAATGTTCAGAGGTTTATGCAATTCATGCAACAACAGGTGAAAGCGGCTCCTGTCCACAACGTAGGTGGAAATACTGGAAAACTCTCAGGCGGTCACCGCTAAACAGTTTAAGGAGCTGGGACCACCGGAGTTTAAGGGAGAACCCAAACCACTTGTAGCTGAAACATGGATAAAGCAGATCACCAAGATATTTGATGTCTTGGGTTGCTCCGAGGAGCAAAAGGTTCCCTTTGCCGCCTTTATGTTGCGAGGAGAGGCAGATTACTGGTGGGAATCGATAAAGCGTACTCAACCTGCCGCACTGAAGATGTCTTGGGAGAAGTTCCAAGAGCTGTTTAACGACAAATACTTTCCCGAGAGTATTCGTCACATGAAGGAGGTGGAGTTCATCAAATTGGAGCAGAATAATATGACCGTGTCGCAGTACGAGGCAAAATTTGCGGAGTTATCCCGGTTTGCGTCCCACCTGGTGGATAATGAAGAAAGAATGACGCGGATGTTTTTAAGAGGTTTGAAGCCGGAGATACGTCAACATCTTGTTTCTCATAAATTGTGTTTGTATTCAGATGTTGTAAATAGGGCTCAGTTGGTGGAGCGCGATAACGAGACAACGCAACCAAAAGAGAGCAGCCGGCAAAATGATAATACCAGTGAAAGCAGTCATCGAAGCGGTGACAACAAGCGTGGAGGGAATCAACAGGCCAGAAATGGTAACCACTTCGGTGGTAATCAGGGCCAAAACAATAAGAATGGGCATTTCAAGAAGAGGAGATTCAACAATGATGGAAAGACGTCAGCACCAGCACCTGTCGTTAAGGAAGGAGAACGACCACCTATCATATGTTTCAAATGCGGAGGGGAGGGGCACATCAGTCCAAACTGCGCGATGCCGTCCAAAGCATGTTATAATTGTGGAAGAGAAGGTCATTTAGCCCGATTTTGTCGTTTACCGAAGACAAATTCAGCTAGGATGGAGGCACCAAAGGCCGTCCCAGAAAAGTCAAAACCGGTTGTGCAAGGGAGAGCGTTTGTTGTGAACTCCCAGAAAGCAAGGAACCCGAATGAGGTCATCACGGGTAAGCTTATCATAAACTCTAACGAAGTCTATACTTTATTTGATACCGGTTCTACCCATTCTTTTATTTCTCCTACTTGCGCTCATCGATTAAATTTGATTCCGGAGAAATTAGACTTTGACTTAGCAGTTGAAACTCCATTGGGAGAAACCTTCATTACATCCACGGTTTATAAGTCTTGTTTGGTTCAAGTTGGTACCCACACATTACCTGTCGATCTTATTTCATTAAAAATACTTGCATTTGACGTGATTCTAGGGATTAATTGGTTAACTACTCATCATGCAAAAATTGATTTTTTCGTAAGGTTGTTAGCTTTCATATTCCTAATCGACCTATTATGCGAATTCAAGCAACCAAACCATTAAAATCAATCGCTGTCATCTCAAGCCATAAAGCTATTCGTTTATTGAAAAACGGATGTCAAGCTTTCTTAGCTCATGTCACAGATCTAAACAAAAATACGTCAGCTTTGAATGATATTTCTGTTGTTAATAAATTTCCTGACGTATTTCCGAAGAACTTCCTGGCCTACCCCCAGAGCGTGAAATTGAATTTTGTATCGACCTTGAACCCGGTACAAAACCCATTTCCAAAGCCCCATATCGAATGGCTCCTATTGAACTTCAGGAGTTAAAGACCCAACTGCAGGAATTGTTAGACATTGGTTTTATTCGTCCTAGTACTTCTCCTTGGGGTGCTCCTGTTCTGTTCGTGAAGAAGAAAGATGGGAGTATGCGACTTTGTATTGATTATCGGGAGTTGAATCATGTCACCATCAAAAATAGGTACCCATTGCCACGTATTGATGACCTGTTTGACCAGTTGCAAGGAGCACAATTCTTTTCAAAGATCGATCTTCGTTCTGGATATCATCAGCTGAAGGTTAGAACTGAGGATATTCCAAAGACGGCTTTCAGAACTCGGTATGGGCATTATGAATTCTTAGTTATGTCTTTTGGATTGACTAATGCTCCTGCTGCCTTCATGGATATGATGAACAGGGTATTTAAGGAATATTTGGATCACTTTGTGGTCGTCTTTATCGATGACATCCTTGTTTATTCCAAAAGCCGTGAAGATCATGAGCAACACTTGAGGCTGGTACTCCAAAAGCTTCGTGAATACAAACTTTATGCCAAGTTGAAGAAATGCGAGTTCTGGCTGGAAGAGGTAGCATTCCTTGGGCACGTAGTATCAAGTCGTGGAATATCGGTTGACCCGGCAAAGATTGAAGCTATTCAAAGCTGGGAGCAACCTAAATCAGTGACCGAAGTACGTAGCTTTCTTGGTTTAGCTGGTTATTATCGGAGATTCGTGGAAGGATTTTCTCGAATCGCTACTCCATTAACTCAGCTGACTCGGAAAGATACAAAGTTCGGTTGGAGCGAAGAATGTGAGCAGAGTTTTCAAGAACTCAAGAGGAGACTCATTTCAGCACCTGTTCTAACAATACCATCTGGCTCGGAGGGATTTGTCATCTACAGTGATGCTTCGAGCAAAGGGTTGGGATGCGTTCTCATGCAACATGGAAAAGTCATAGCCTATGCATCAAGACAACTCAAGGAATATGAGAGGAATTATCCTACTCATGATCTAGAGTTGGCAGCTGTTGTCTTTGCACTTAAAATTTGGAGGCATTACTTGTATGGGGAGAAGGTGGAGATCTTTACGGATCATAAAAGCCTCAAATATTTCTTCACTCAAAAGGAACTCAACATGCGACAACGACGTTGGCTTGAACTGTTGAAAGATTATGATCATACCATTCAATACCATCCTGGAAAAGCGAACGTGGTAGCTGACGCATTGAGTAGAAGATCATATGCAAGTACGAGTGCGATATTGTCAACACAAAGGCCCATTTTGTGTGATTTGCAAAGGATGGAGATAGAGTTAAAGACTCCAGGGACCCATGTGATGATGGCGAATATACGAGTAGAACCGACTTTAATCGATAAAGTTAAAGCTGCTCAAGCTACAGACCTGGAGCTGATGCGTATGAAGAAGAAAGTGCAAGAAGGTGCTATGCCGGAAGCAAGAATCGATGAAGAAGGAATACTTCGAGTCAACTCCAGACTTTGTGTTCCTAACAACCCTGATTTAAAGTATGAAATCATGATGGAGGCGCACAACACACCGTTTGCAATCCATCCTGGAAGTACCAAAATGTATCATGATCTTCGTCATACATTTTGGTGGAGCAATATGAAGAGAGAGATAGCGTTGTTTATCTCAAGGTGTCTAACTTGTCAACGAGTCAAAGCGGAGCATCAAGTACCAAAAGGTCCATTGCAACCACTTGAAATTCCAGAATGGAAGTGGGAGCACATTACCATGGATTTCGTTACCGGTCTTCCTAGGGTTTCTCAAGGTATTGATGCGATTTGGGTCATTGTTGATAGATTGACCAAGTCTGCTCATTTCTTACCGATACGAGAAACTTATACACTTGAACGTCTTGCTCGTATGTACATAAACGAGATTGTAAGACTGCATGGTATGCCAGTATCCATAGTTTCTGACCGAGACCCAAGATTCACTTCACGATTTTGGGTTAGTTTACAAAAAGCTATGGGCACGAGAGTTACGATTTAGTTCAGCATATCATCCTCAGACGGACGGACAATCAGAGAGGACTATTCAAACTCTTGAAGATCTATTAAGACTCTGTGTCTTTGACTTCAAGGGAAGTTGGGACAAGTTCTTACCATTGGTGGAGTTTTCCTACAACAACAGTTATCAAGCAAGTATTGGCATGGCTCCATTCGAAGCATTGTATGGAAGAAAATGTCGTTCTCCAGTATGCTGGGATGAGGTGGGTGAAGCAACGTTGTTGGGACCGGAGTTGGTACGTATGACTACAGAAAAGATTCAAACGATCCGACAACGTATAAAAACCTCACAAGATCGACAAAAGAGTTATGCTGATCTTCATCGAAAGGACGTGGAATTTGATGTAGGAGATCATGTGTTCTTACGTGTTGCTCCATGGAAAGGAGTTACGAGATTTGGAAAGAGAGGAAAGCTCAATCCTCGATTCATCGGTCCATTTTTAATCCTCGATCGAGTAGGAACTGTGGCTTATAGACTCGCTTTACGCCAAGTATGTCTCGTGTTCATAACGTTTTTCACATATCCATGTTACGCAAATATGTGGAAGACCCGAACCACATTATTGAGTTAGAACCGGACGAAATAGCGGAAGATTTGACGTATGAAGAAGTTCCTGTTCAAATCTTGGATAAGAAGGAACATATTCTACGCTCCAAGGTTATACCTCAAGTCAAAGTTTTGTGGAGAAACCACGATGTTGAGGAAATGACTTGGGAGTTAGAATCTGAAATGAAATCAAGGTATCCTTACCTCTTCGACATACCAGGTACGTACCCTAATTTCGAGGGCGAAATTTCATAAGAAGGGGAGGTTGTAAGACCCCAACTTTTATAAATAAAGATGAATTTTTCTATAAATATCATTTTTGAATATTATGGAGTTAATTTGATATAATGTTATAGTTGTGGGTAATATTTATAAATTTTGCAAAGTACGCAAGTTGTTATATAATATTCGATTGGTCGGGGAATATTCGTTTTAACAGGGAATATTCGTACAACGACACAATCATTGGTGGACCCCACAACGGAATTATTGTCGGATTGAGAAAACGACAAAATAATTTTATTAAAAATAACGGCGGAAGTTTTACCATTGTTACTGTTGAACTACTCGGTAGTAAAAGTACAGTAATACGTGTGGTTGCATAGTAGCACACGGTATTGATTATTAATGCTTATGTGAGAAGTCACTCAGTTTGATTCAATTATTGTCAGTTAATAATATGAATTATTTAGCGATAATGACGTTTTGTTTTATTCGTATTATTAACGTAATAAAACAGAAACATCTTTTTATATAAAACAGAATACTTTATTAAAGTTATTCTATAAATAGAATTATTTTATTTTTATTTAAAAGATTTTTCTTTAAATATGGACCGTCAGATTAAAGTAATCAATCTGGACCGTTCATGGATTAGTTACTATGCATTCTATTTTTCTATAAATAGCAGCTCATTCCTTCATTATTTCTTACGAATTCACTGAACTCTAGAGAGAGAAACTATAGAGAGAGAGAAGAAGAGTATTCTGCTACTTAACTACTTCCTTATTTCAGCTCTTCTTTAAAACGGTAAGGGGTGTTATTCTTTTTATTCATGAAGAGAACTTTTGTTATTCCATTTCTTATTATTCTGTTGGAATAACCTGTATACGCGGTCTACCCTATACTTGGTGACATTCTTCTATTATTCTGTTGGAACATCCTGTCTGTGTGTTTTACACCGGACCTGGTTCCGTTTTTATTATTATTCTGTTGGAACATCCTGTCTGTGTGTTTTTACACCGGACCTGGTTCCGTTTTTATTATTATTCTGTTGGTATCTTTACTGTCTGTGTGTTTACACGGACCTGGTTCCTTTATTTATTATTC